>CM022947.1:19801651-20373144 GCA_012931725.1 Litsea cubeba | reverse complement strand
GAAATAAATTCAAAGAATTAAAATTTCCAAACAAAAATCTCATCTCATTTTTTTTTTTTTTGTGGAATTCAACATAGGCCACCAATTATAAAGTAGCCAAGGAATCGAGAAAAGAAATATAAGCATAGAGCAAAATATATGATATGCAAATATTTCATTTCTAGCATCGTGTTCTCAAATAAACGAGTCCCACCGGGTGTGCCAGCTTGATGGACCGCGCTCCTGCTCGGTTCTACCGAGGTCGGCGGACGTGGGAGTCCGTCGGGTCCGACCCTTTCGTAACCGGGGGGCAAGGCGTGCATCAACATTTCTTTTTTGTGGGTGTGCCAGATTTTCTATTTTTACTTGGAATTGCAAGTGGTGATCTGGAGATCAACCTTCGCAAGTAAAAAGGAAATCAACTTCTTTCAAGTTTTCCATTGCACATATATTTAAAAAAGAGACATTTTTCTTGATTTGCCGTGAAAGGCGACTTTTTTGGCATTTATAGCCGATTTTGGCGTTTATAGCCGATTTTTGGCGTTTATAGCCGATTTTGGCATTTATAGCCGATTTACAATCCTTATCAACAATGAAAGACAAGAATTGTGATTTTTGTCTCTTTTGAAAAAATACAAACTACAATGAAAAGCAAGAAAAGGAGGATCTAACTTCTCAGGAGATTGTGGGGGACTCGTTTAGATTGACGGTCGTAAGCCATATGTGGGCTTCGCCATCATCCATGCAGATGAGAACAGAGGATGCTATTGATTCGCTTGGCTTGGCTATAACCTCAGGTTTTTAGAGGACAAAGACCAAAGGAAAGTCCTATGTCCAATAAAAAGCCGAGTAGACGGGCTGAAAAGCCATATCTAAGCCATTGGAGGCAGGAGGAGAAGGCAAGGACCTTGGGGGGGTACCCCCCAAGGGACTTTTGTCACCTTGTTGCGGTGGCCGGTGTAGAACTTCCGCAGAGTTTTCTCTCTTTTTCTTTTCTCTGGATTTCTGACTGCTGTCTGTTTGTGTGTCTGTGTCGATGTTTCTGATGTCCTTTCTTCTTGGAGAGCCCTCCTATTTATAGGCTTTTAGGTAGCCTTTTAGGTGGGTTTATGGGCTTTTATTGTCATTAAGCCGCATAATGGGAGGAGTTACAAAATTGAATTGTTTATTTTGTAACTCCTTTTTCTTGGCTTCTGATTGGCCGGAGGAGATTGAGGGCATTTAATCGCCTTGAATCGCCATGATGGGAGGAGTTTCATGAGTTAAATGCCATGAATCTCTTGACTTGTAACTCTCGAATGCTTGCTTCTGATTGGGCCGTCCAAAGAAATGGATTAATGACTGTAATAAAGCTAGTCAATTAATCGCATTAAGTGGTCGCCGAGCAGCTGAAGAGTCGCGGGCCGTGCCACGTCTTTTGAGATTCTTCTGTTGATGATCATCGATGGATCTTCATGTAGATCGACATCAGATGACCATGTAATTTCAGGTGTTTTTGCCAACGGGTCGGTGCCATCTGTCCTGTCGATTTCTCGATCGGTCGGGTGGAAAGCACACTTTTTTTGGTTGACCGGGTGGCGATCAATACTGTCTTCGATACTCTTGATGATTTACCCGTGTTTTGGACGGATGTCAGAGGACTTGGTGTCTCAAAAGCATGAATTTTGGAAATACCAGAGGCTGGGCTCCTCGAATCGCGAAAAAACGGCGAAAACCGGGGTTTCCGGGGCTTTCCCGGCGACCCCGGTTCCAAGGTCGCCGGCGACCCTGCCCAGGGTCGCAGGGGTCTGCGACCCTGGGGGGTTTTCCCCCTTTCGTGTCCCGTTTTGCGTCCGTTTTTGCTTTTTTTTATTCTTTTTTCTTCTGTACTTTTCCTTGACATTTTGACCATTTATTGGCCTGATTTCTTTGTAGAAACCTGATGAGAATCCTTGCATTTTATTTTGCAAAGTTTCCAATTTCCTGAGAAAGCCGAAGACTTTGTCGCGCAGAGCTGCCGATTTTCCGTCAGAAGCTGAACTGGGTCAAACGATGTCGGAATGACCTGAAATTTGGTGTGAAGCCTCCTGAGCAATAAATAAGACCAACCATAGGCCTTTTTGTCTTGAGTTTCGAAGCCGTTTGGGGTCCTATCACCTGTAGACTTGCTTTTTGTCGCGATGAAGTATGTCGCGGTTGATGTGCGGTCAACCGATGTCCGATGACTTGAATTGACAGGGAACCTATTGGCGTCATTTTAAGATGATCCATAGGCTCTGTCTTGGAACTCATGGTCCCGAGAGCTTTGTCGCCGAGAGCTCTTTTCGGCTGTCGGAGAAGCGAAGTTAGTCAAATGTTTTGAAATGGCCCGAAACTTCTTGTGTACTCCTCTTTTGGCTGTCTGGAAGAATCTTGCAGTTTTTGTTTTGATTCTGACAAGATTTGATTTTTGGAAGCAGCATTACCTATTTATGGCAGGTTGCGACTTCATGTAGCTCTTTGGATCTTGAAAAGGCAAAGTGACATTTTTGGTGTCAACAGTGGTCGAACAGATTCTTCAACCATCGGAAGTGCATATGCCACCATATCAAGTACCGTTGAGGTTTTCGAATATTCCTTTTCGGTCTACTGGTTGCAATAGAATCTGCTTGCTCTTGTGGAGGCTCTTGAGTTTCCTCCTCATCTGTATCATCACCCTCTAACTCAACTGGGACGATATCAAACTCCACCTGCTTCGATTTACCATTGGCCTTGCTTTCCTCCTGAGAGTCATTTTGCTTGTTCTGTTTACACATAGCAGCTTCATCAAAAGTCACATCCCTGCTAAGAACAAGTTTCTTTGAATCTGGACACCATAGCCGGTATCCTTTCACACCACTGCTGAAACCCAAGAATATAGCTTTCTTGGCCCTTGGATCCAACTTACTCTCTGTGACATGGAAATAAGCAGGACAACCAAATATATGCAATTTATCATAATCAGTAGCGGGTTTTCCAGACCATACCTCAATGGGTGTTTTACCCTCGATCGCAGCAGAAGGCAACCTATTGATGAGATGACAAGCATAAGCAACTGCCTCACCCCAAAACGCTTTGCCTAATCCAGAATTAGACAACATACACCGAACTTTCTCCAATATAGTGCGGTTCATGCGTTCTGCCACCCCATTCTGTTGCGGAGTCCCACTAACTGTGAAATGCCTCACGATCCCCTCATCCTGACATACTTTCAAGAACGGATCAGACTTGTACTCTCCACCGTTATCTGACCTAAGCCTTTTGATCTTTCTGCCAGTCTGTGTTTCAATCATTTTCTTCCACTTCAAGAACACATTCAAAACTTCATCCTTGTGCTTCATGATGTACACCCATACTCTTCTGGAGAAGTCATCAACGAATGTAACAAAGTAGTGCATACCTCCCAAAGATGCCACTTTGGTAGGACCCCATACATCCGAATGAACATAGTCTAGTGTGCCTTGAGTGCGATGGATCGCGGTGCCAAACTTCACTTTTGTCTGCTTGCCAAAAACACAATGTTCACAAAATCCCAACTTGCAGGTCTTTGCACCTTGCAATAAGCCTTGCTTAACCAAACCCTGCAATGCTCTCTCCCCAGCATGTCTAGACGCATGTGCCACAATCTGGTAGTGTCTGTAATAGTCTCATTTGAGCTATGAGATACTGTTGCTACTCCACCTACAACTGTACTCCCTTGCAAGAAATACAGATTACCTCTTCGGACACCCTTCATTAACACAAGTGCACCATAAACAACTTTTAGAACTCCACCTTCCATGGTAATCTTGAAGTCTTTGGAGTCTAAAGCACCCAATGAGATAAGATTCTTCTTCAAATCCGGTACATACCGAACATCTGTCAAAACTCTAACTGCTACTCACTGCTCCATCATGCATCCAAACGGATTTTTCCTATCCCTTTTGTTTGCAAGCACTATCATTGCCCATCAAAACTGTTCCACTATCCAACTCTTGAAAGCTGGAAAACCATTCCCTGTTGGGACACATATGATAGGTACAACCCGAGTCTAAAATCCATTCGTCAGAATGGCATACCAATGAAGAAACAGTCAAATTAAAATCAGAATCATCATCTCCATCGTGTCCAATGTTTGCATCAGATTTATCTTTGTCCTTGTTTTACAACTTTTGGACAATCCTTCTTCCATTGCCCCTTTTTGCGACAAAACGCACATTCATCTTTTGCAGGTGGTTTTGATTTTCCTCTCGTTTTAGAACGAGAGTTATTACCAGATGTCCTATCATCTGATCTGCCTCTTATTGTCAATGCATCAGATGATGAATCCCTGTGGGCCTGTTTGTCCTTCTTCCGATATTCATTATTCATCAAAGCAGCAGACACAACATCATATTTAACCTCAGTCTTCCCGTTGATCAAAGTGTGAGTAAAATGATCATAACTATCGGGAAGCGAATTCAGAAGAAGTAATGCCTTATCTTCATCATCAACTTTCACATCAATGTTCATCAAATCAGCAATAATCTTATTAAACATCGAGATGTTCAGTCATAGAAATACCTTGACGATACTCGAAGCGGAAAAGTTTCTTCTTCAAATAGATCCGATTCTCCAAGCTCTTGGTCATATACTTTTCCTCCAATTTCTGCCACAACTCTTTTGCAGAAGTTTCTCTCATCACTGAGTATTTTTGATCCTTCGCGAGACATAATCTGATGGTGCTACATGCCTGACGATTGATCTTCTGCCATTCCTTATCTTCCATCTCTTTGGGCTTATCCTCGAGAGCAATTTCCAACTCTTGTTGGCTTAGAACATCTCTAACCTCACATTGCCACATACCAAAGTTATTGGTACCATCAAATTTCTCGACTTCGAATTTTGCATTCGAGATGGTTGTCTTTGCTGATGATGAGCTTGCCATTTTGTTTCTGACTGTCAAACTAACAATCCACTTCGTTCAGATCGTAGATCTAGTCGATACGAATCCAACAAAAAAAACGGAGCTCAATTCTGAGTCGGATGCCTCCGAAACTTCCAAAACAATTCTGGCCGTCCAATTGGTCAAATATGTCTTTGACCGTACTGTTCGCTGACGTGGCGCTGACGTCGGCAGCTGCTGGATAGGCTATCTGCTTCACGGGTCAGGCGGAACTGACCCAGACTGACCTGACCTGTTCCAGGCTGTGGACTGGGCTTCACGGGCGAGCGGGTCGGACCTGACCCGAACTGACCCAGACTTGGAACGGCCCACTGGATCTTCTTCTCCTTCTTCGGTTCTGGAACAGAACCAGCGACAGGGCAGCCCTGTCTTCTTCTTCTCTAGTGGCGTCGACAGAGGGCGGCCGGAGTGGTGCGAAGACGGCGACGACGGAGAGGATCTCCGGCGAAACTGACAGAAGCCGTGGGCGAACTCCGCAGCAAACAACGACTTCTGCGGCGACGGTGGTGCTGCGTCTTCTTCTCTGCAACTCCGGTGTGCAGCGAGAGCTTCCGGCGAAGATGACGACGGGCAGCGGCTACAATCTGATAGCGTGGCTATCTTCTTCGTCAAAGTACAGCACAGCAGAACGGCGGCGGTGGCGGTTCTTCTCCGATCTACTTCCTTTTCAGAGATGGTGCGACGGCGCGGCAATGGCGGAACGGCGATCAGCAGCGGCAGCACGGCAGTGGCTTCGATCGTCTCCTCCGTGGCCCAGCGATGATCAAAATCAACGAAAAACCAGTTTCTTTCTCTCTGTTCTCGGATCAAGTGGCCCACTCTGTGATCGATCTCCTCTGCGCATCGACAGCCAAAAAACCACACGATCTGTGCAGCCCACCTTGATCTCACCGATCTGGCGAGATCCACTTCTGTCTGCTAAAACCAACCCGATCTCCGTCGTTGATCGCGTACCACAACAATGCTCTGATACCAATTTGTTGTGATCGTGGGTGCGGAAGCGTGCGATCAACAAGCAATCAAACAAGCCACACAAAAGGAGAACACAATTTTACGTGGTTCGGTGATTTCACACCTACGTCCACGAACAAAGCCCGTCTTCTTCTTAGTTTTTTCACTAATCAGAGTTTTCCCCATACTTCTAGGTTTCACACCATAACATATATATAGGAAACTCAAATACTAAACTACCCTTGAACCCTAATTACATTGGGCCTACAAAACGAGCCAAAATCCAAAACCCATAAACCTAACACATACCTACTGTAGACTGAGACCATGCTTGAGAATGAGCCCCACTCTCATGTTAGGTCGTGAGCTTAAAAAACAAACCCTAGTTGGGCAGTTTATATGCAGTGATTCCTGAACTTTGTCGACTTCAATAAGATACAAACCCTAGAAGTACATAGATGTGATTATTTTAGGGCTTGAAGACCTGATTCAGTGGGACAGGGTCTCCCCTCGTGTGCACGACCATTAATTTATTGAATTGAATTCTTTATTATTTTTTTTATTTATTTGAAAGATAACCTAAAAAGGTTTGAGGATCAGATTCATGCACACACATGGACTCCACACGAGTCAATCCATATCTATAAGGAGAAAGATGGGTTTGCCAAATACTATTATCATTCATTGGTCCATAAAATAAGAGACAGGAAGTTGTGGAAGATAATTATTTTATACATTTGTATATATTTGTCTATACTTGTCCTAAGTTCAAAGATCTTAGTGTATCAAATACAGTGATATATATATACAAACAAACAAACATTGACATGGTGTCTCTCCATTTGTATTATACTATTACTATTAGTTTATCAATTGATTAATTTACAACATCTAGTATCTGAGTTTAAGGACTTGGTTTCTCTGTTCTCATTTAATACCTTTTTTTTTCCTGAGACAGAACTAGAAAACAACTGCAGCTGCTGGGAAACCAAGACATGGGTCTTGACTCCTTAATTTCCGGCCTGCACTTAAGTTCATTGAATATGTCTTCCAAGTATTCTTCTCGCGAAATTATCATATCGGTTTCTTTTAATTTTGGGTGGGTTCTTTTGAACTCTTTCTTTTAATTTACCCTAATCAAGGGGCTATGATTCAAGAGAATCCACAGAAGTGCAAAGAGAAGCACACGCCCGTGTAAAGAGCGGCATAACCAAAGATCTAGGTGACATGATGGATTGCCAACCAACTGAGCACTGCCTTATCGTCGAATTTAATTATTGAAGAGATTTTTCACAAAAAAAAAAGAATTAATATTGAATAATTAAATTAGAGAAAAATAATAAAAAGTACAGTTGAAGATTTTTTAAATGGGTTTCCCATTTTCTTCAAATTTTTTTTATTCTAGTATGATTTTCTTGTAATATCGTTAATCTAGCGATAAATTTATCCCATGAGTATGCATGAGATGCAAAGCAACTTTGGCGGGTCAAGAAATGAATACGTCGTTAAAGTGTGGCAAGTATGATAATGATTCGGAAATGAGGTCTATAATCGATCGGTACATGCTTTAGGATGAAAGTTAAAAGGAATACAGACATGGTTTTTACTAATGCGGATTAAAGAGCAACAATGACAAGGCAAACTTTGGTTTGGTGATATGCTTGAATAGGGCTTTTATTAATGCAATTGCTTTTCAAGGACCCAAAGTTTAGTCTGCAATAAAAGTAGAATTCGTATGGTCGATCCTCCTTGCATGAAAGCAATCAATGGAAAACATGATTGGTATAATACTCTACTATTATTTTGGACATGAAATTAATTAGTGGATCTTCTGATTCTATAGTGTTCTTGCAATTGCAATCACTTTCTTGTAAAGATATGCTCATTGTGTGTGAAGACTACGTATGTGTTTGGGATGCTCTAGTGGTAGAATGTTCTCTTATGAGCGGACTGCATTATAATTCAGTTCTGTAGGACCCACATGCTCACGCGTCAACTTTGATCGATATAGACCATTTAATGCTTTCGCCATCTAGTTATTTTCTAGCAGTAACCTCAATTTAAGCTCATTGATCTTTCACTCATCGTTGAACTGAAATCAAAAAAATATCTATGAGTAATGCTCATACAAAAAAGGTTGTTTATCAAGGGCTCTGCTATCTGGTGGGTTGCTTTTTCGCTTTCCCTTTTTCATAAGGAGACCTTTCTATATGCCATCTTCCCATTGATAGATATGTATCTAGATGGGGCCCACAAGGTCTGCTTAGTGGAGAATATTGTCCTGATATGTAGTGGTTGGTAGACTACATTTAGATTTTTTTTGTTTTTTTGTTCTATACTTTTGTCAGACTTAATGAAATTCTTATTTTACTAAAAACTAGAAAAAGAGATGCATGGGAAAACTGGAGGTCATTACCCGACTGAGTATGATTGTGCACACTATATAGGTCTATCACTACCTCAAAACAAGAACGAATCTTACCCTAGTTTTAAGATGCATCAATTCTTACTAACCGCCCAAGGATCGACCCAGGGCATGCCAACCTTCCCTCACCGATGGATCTTCACCTCACCCAGGTCCTCTTACCTCACCCAAGGACGTCATTACCTCATCCAATGTCTTCTTCCCTCACCAAAGGGCTCAATGGGCCCACAGTCTCCTTCACTAGGTTACCAAAAAAAAAAAAAAAAAGCTTGAAATAATTGTGTATTCAATTCTTAATGATTAATTTGATAACGTACTCATTGAGAATCTTCTCCACGCACAAACTTTTGTGGGAACAGTCATCCAAACCGTATCCAAAGTGGGACTCCCCTAAACCGAGTGAGACCTTGTTGACGGCACCGATCGATAGGAGGGCAAGAGCCTAAGGGCTCGTTTGGAAGGGGGTAAAATGGGAGGAAGGAAAAAAATTGGGGGGGGGGGGGGGGGGGGGGGGGGGGGGGGGGGGGGGGGGGGGAAACAAGGGTGTTTGGGAAGGGGGGAGGGGAAAATGAGTGTTGGGGCCCACTCCAGAATTTTTTCCTCAAAAATGGGGGGAAAATGAGGGGCAAAGAGGGAAAAATATTTGAAATTACTAAATTACCCTTTTGTTCAATGGAAACTTTTACAAAGCAATGATAAAATGGTCTTTGTCACTCTACCTCACAAACAAACAAAAACCCTACTTTTTTTACTTTTTTCCCCCTACTTTTAACTTCATCAAATAAGAGGATGTAAAATTAATTTTTCCTCCCCTCCATTCCCCTTCATTTTCCTCCCCCCTCAAATTTTCCTTTCTCTCTCCTCCCCCTTCACAAACACAGCGTAGGGAATTGGTGGAACATGTTTCTTCAAATGTGACCACACTAGAGCGTTATAGTCCTACCATGCGGCTGCAAGAGTGGTGGAAGCAAATTATAGGCCATGATAACTCAAACTCACCCATTATTGACCAGTTCTAAGGGATAGGTTCTGGTAATTTGGTGGGCACGAGGAAAGCTATAAATGATTTTCATATCTAGAGGTTGGCTATAATCCAGCAAGAATCCTCAAATCAGCAGAAAAGATGTTGTGGGAATCCAATGATAATTTAGAGGTCAATGTGGCCACCCACCCTATTCGGGAAATAGGGCCTTTTGTGGACCCTGTATCAGATTTATTTAGGGTTTTTTAACAGATGCACCCTCTTGACATCAGATGAAAGATCGAGTTTTGATTTTGTTGTGTGTATAATGGATCTTTTGTTTTTACAAGTGCAGCTTGTAGGACAAGGGTCGCTTCCGCTAAAAAAAAACAGAAGCAAGATCGATCCTTTATATGCTAAGAAGGGTAAATAGTCCTCGCCTCTCAAAGATCCACATCTTTTCTTATGATATAGAGGTGGTTGAAGGAATTAAGGTAAAAGAAGTGACGCGCATCATTTCAGACATTCAGGTTGCTACGAGCACCTTCTCATCTGTCGACTGTCGAGTTTTCTTCCATTCCATGTTTTCTCAGCTTTTGCTTATTTTTTTGACTAAATTATGTTTCTCCTTTAACGGAGACTTCTTTTAAAGGAGATTTGTAAGATAGGTCCTACGGGTCCATCATCCTTGGTAGCGCCAATGTGCCCACCTTTGATGTAGCTGTTCTTGTTGTGTTGGTTTTCCAATGAAGATGTGCATTAAAAACAAAAAACAAATTGACATCCCACAATAAATGATCAAATTTGGTCAATCAAGTGATACACCCCACATGTCATTGAGTCCTGCTACATGGACTACCTCATGGACCGATCCATGGACTAACTCCATAGTTTTGGGGGGAAAATCACATCACATCATGTGATTTTCCCCCAAAACTATGGGTTTGTCAATGGACTCACTCATGAGTTAGTCCATGAGACTTTTTGCATGTCATTTACCCAAAAAAAAGATAGACCCACATATGTCAGATCAAGTAGACATCACGAGCATGGGATCGTTTCTCATTTCAATGGTTGGGTTTTAAATTTCTTCGTTTTCACTTTTCAGTTTTTGGTAAACAACTGTTAGCCATTTTACAATATGATTTTGGTGGTAGTGAGAATCAATTCGACAACGTGACCGGCATTTAAGTGGCTAAAGGCCTGTCTTTCCATATCCACATCACGAATCTTGAATTGTATGGAAAGCTATGGTCACATGTGGAAAATCTACTGCGTTGATACCGGTGGTGATGCTGCTACTGCTGCTGCGAATAGTTTCATACACCAACTTGACTTTGTTTAAACAAAACAAATTTGAGAGGAAGACTTGAGACCCTTCCTGCATAACCACACCTAGTTCTATACCTATCAGTTGGGTAGGGTCAAGCAGAAAATTCAGCCCAATCATATTTCCTTAGTCTTTAATTAATAGCCTTAAATCTTAATGATCTTAACTCTAGATTTTTTTTTATTTTTTTATTTTTTTTGTAATGACATTCAATTCAGCAGTAGTATGGATTGATCATGGGAATAGTAAGAGCAAAAGTAAAGTAAAAGGATCGAAGGTGGGCCCAAATGGGTCTATGCTGCTGGACTGGATTGAGGAGTGTGACCACTGGAATGGATTGAAGTTGGTGGGATTTATTCACTATATTTAAAAAGTGTGAAAACATATGGACCAAATTCCATCATATATGGGAGTGATGTGTGACACTGGCCACATTCCTTTCCTTTGCTGACTTTACTCCTGAAGTCATCTCATTGCCAGCGTCACTTGCTGCTGGTGTAAAGTACAAATCCTTTTTATATATGTATCCCAGGTTGGAATTTGAAAACGCCAACCCAAAAATACAAAATTGACTCGGACGAGTCATCAGTCACTCAGTAGAGTCGCTTTTTCTAATTATTTTGAAATTTTATACAAGTAGATTATATTAAATTAGAAGATCAAAAATATATATTTATTCATTTGTATTCATGATAATTAATTCAAATTTTTATATTTGTAAAATATGATGTAAGAAGAAAACCTTCCTTATATAACATTTTTATCTATATACTTAGATGCGTGCCCAATCACATGAGTGGAATAGGACAGGAGTCTTTGCCTAGAGAACTGGGCACATTCATTGCCAACTCATCATAGGGGGTGGTGAAAGTGAAATGGACGGTTGAGAAAGAAAGATTAATTGCAAACCGTGGACGGTGGACTTGCTAATGGAAACAATTGGGTAAGAAAGACTAGAAAAGTTGTGATTTCCGGATTGGCATATCTTCACAATGGCCCACCAAATGAAAAGAGTGTTGGCTGTAGGGATCGCCTTAAAAATTGCAGTACATGCTTGTTCACACTGGATTGGCAAAGAACAGATGTGAAGGCAAACAAAAACATGCATTGGAAAATCACACAACCAAAAAAGGGAAGAAAAGTAGGAAAAACTCCAAAAAAAGGAAGACCCACACGCGGATTGTGTTTTTGATGTCTCTCCCTGCCCACGCCCACGCCCACGCCCACAATAGGCGCACAAATACACAATTGAAGAGAAGAAATTTAGAATGGCTGCCTCTGTTTCGGTGCAGTTGCGCATGGATAGCCACTTCTACCTAGAGGTGGCAAAATAAGACCATACAACCCGAATATGTGGATTGGTCGTGGGTTAAGGTTATTTGATCCGTAGATAAACGGGTCGGGTTATGGTTGACCCATTTAAATTTTCCTTTGAATTTTAATTATTAGTCCAAATCCTAAAGATGCAAAGATGATACCCATTTTCTATTACAAACCTCACTATCCAACTGAAACATATCAGTTAATTTTATAGTATTTTTTTTATTTTGAAGTCTTTTTTCAATAAAAACTTTATTTCATTTCTATGGTTTTGCAATTCTATTTCTCTATTCATTATTTAAAAAATACATACCATACTCTAGGTTTAAATCATTTTTTTTTCTCCTTTTTTCCCTGAAGTATACCCTTTCTTAGCTTACTCAAAAACTTTTTCATATGGTCTTCTTTCTTAGGATAATGAATTATGGATATAAAAAAAGTACAATAGACATGACATAAAACAAAAAATAGCTAAACTTGAATTGGATTGTTTCGATTCATGGGCTAGAACAGGATGAATGAGCCCTAGCCAATTGGACCCCACCTTTTATAGATGGTAAAGTGAATAACTAGCCTCATGTCCTAAAATGAAGGTGGGGTTCATCATTCACAAAAGGGCTACAGTTTGCACGAATTGCTTAAAGTAAAAAAGTTAATTGACATAGATCTCACTTTTTACAATGGTTGTTGAAATGAAATTGGACTCAAGTTCGGGTCAAGTTAATTTGGGTCCAATAGAGAACCGTGGTTGGGTAGATGGATCCACTAGAGGGATGCAGATTACGAGGATCAAACTGACCTGCAATAACCCAAACTGACCTGCAATAACCCGCAATGGTTATTCAGGTTTAAATGGATCGGGTCAGGTTGACCCGCAGTGGATTAGAAGTTCCTGGCCCATTCAATAAACTGGTCCGAACCCGACCAGTTTGCCAACTCTTCCAAGGGAGAAAAAAAGGGCGGAAACTTGGTTCTCTTTTTAACTCCTTTCAATTCCTGCCATCTAGGCCCGCAGTTGGAGAACGAGAGATTAACCTCCTCATGTACTTAACAGCCTCATAGCCTTTCTTACAGTTAGGAAAAAATAAAACACAACATCCCGATCAAACCCCGCTTCTCACCTTACTAAACTTGGATCGATCCCTAAGTACCCCCACCTCCCAAGCCATCTTTTCTCTTCTCATGCGTCCCAGCTCCCTTGGCTGGGTAAAGATCAGTGCGTGTCACTCTCCCTCAAGTTTCTTAGGAAAAAGACAATTCAAGCAATTTAGTACTTAACAACCAAGAATGCACCCATTCGTTCTTCAACTGCCCAGTTGGATTCTACCAAATAAAAAAAAGAAAAAACCCTTCCCAGTAGCCTCTGCCTGATCTTAAGCAATGGAGTTGACAGTCAACTAAGTTTTAATCTTTTCGCAGCCTTTGATATGGGATAGTTCCCAAATGGAGCTGGTTTTCTGTAAAGATGACTGACCCAGAGACCCTATTGTAACTAGTAGGGCTGTAGATCCAATAGGCCCCCTCGTCCTCAGGGAGACATGTCGTGCCCCTAAAAAGTAAAAAGCAGCAAAAGAGCTTCAGAGTCTGCAAAAAATGAAGAGAACACGAGGATCCAGATCTGAATTTGTCTGGGAAAGGATGGCTTTGCATGGGGCACGTGGCAGTAGCATTGGTCAGATCCGGTCGGGTTGACTTGATCATCTGCTACCAGGTGTGGTGTAAGTCCAACCTAAACAGAGCCCACTCAATAAAATAGAAGTTTGGTATGCCAACAAAACCCAAATTAAAAGAAAAGGAGGGTAAAACCCAAACCCAAATTAAGATATCAGATTCAGGGAAAGGGTCAAATGGAAAGCATTCGTGTTAGAAACATCAACCCAAATCCAACCAGTAGTGCAACGATTCAACTCAACCCCTGAATGACTAGCTCAGAACAGGATTGAATCGATTGAATGACACACTGGTTCAGAAAATGCAGTGCCTAACCTGCCTTGAACAAATCCTACCGCGGCCCAGCTGATCCTAAGGATTTCATCCATCAGATTTGCTCATCAACCTCCCACTCAGTAATGACTGGATTTTTGCTCTACATTAACATACCCTTGAGATGGCATTTTTTGGGTCCTCAAAAAACAGTGCTTCTTCCCTATCCTACCAAACCTAGAAACCTCACTGATGGCAAGTTCAACTGTTGACAATTTTGACTATCGGCCCGTCTTTTATTTTAACTACGATGATACCTATGAGAGAGAGAGATGTGACTACTTGACACACATAAGATAAAATTCCCGAAAATGCAATGATAAGGCAGACAAGTCTTCTGTGCCAAACAAGAGCGAGCTTTCTTCATGGTCTTGACTCTTGAGTGAGATGGGTCACTTTCTCTCATTCATACATTGTCTAATAACTGGAATGAAAGAAAGGAGCTCCCACAGGACACATACATGTTCGCTAACCCATAGCAAACTTCTGGGTCCAGCTCCTTGCAGTTGTCTCGTACTTGTTCCGGTCTGTCTTGTACATGTGAGCAATCTCGGGAACCAGAGGATCATCAGGGTTTGGGTCCGTCAGCAGAGAGCAGATGGAGAGCAACACCTGAAAATTGCAGAGAACCAACCATCCCCTTTAACCACAGCTATTGGCAAAACTGGCTAAGAAAAATGTCACTCGCAATATCATGAAATTACAGCAACACCCAAAAATTCCAAACCCAGAGGATGAGATTTGGGGCATTTTCTGAAGAACTGATTAAAGCAAGATATCATCCTCCTCTAAAAGGTTGCTCTCACCCCTACCATGGGCTTGTGCTCCGCAATATTAAATGAAAAACTCTACATTGAAGAATGCAGATCTCTGAAACAGGGTTAGGTTATGCAAAGACTCCCTGCACCTTGAGTCGATGACTAACCTTAGTTAAGTTATCTATAGAAGTGTTAGTCCCATCAGGGAGATCTTTTCCATAACATGCTGTGGGCATATGAAATCAACTATCAAGATGACTTGCAAGGGCTTCAATTTTAGATATTGAATACACCAAGGATGTTGAGTATGCTGTCTTTGATAATGGCCCTGAGGATTGCAGCTGTGTCACATAATCCTCCTTCCGCAGAATCTTGCGGACAACAATGGCAACAGTATGGAGAAGGAAAATGGCAGGGGAAAGAACCTTAGAAATGGTTAATGCAGGGCTCCATTGCTCCTTCAAGATGTCAAGGCAAATGCTTCCATTGCTGTTAATGTTTGGATGGAAAACCTTCGTCTTAAATGCAACCTGCGTGATCAATAGTGAACCATAGAACCCCGTTACCGACGAAATATGGAGTTACATATCAAGGAATTGATGAACATATAGCAATATCTGATCTTCTAAGTTTCATCTTTCATCCCTTTGTGACATTAAGGGGTTGTTTCTTTTTAACCATTACGCATGTATCACCTTTGTTTGCACAGATATATGCATGTGGAGCGTAAATGGGTGAGTAAATGAGGCCATTTACACAAAGGAGTGAAAATGATTCACATCCCCTCTTGGCAAAAGGCACTTAGTACAGGTTCTACATGTTTTTCTTTTTTTCCCTCACGTGGACCCTTCAAAGGCATATTTTTCTCATTGATGTGGGCCCCAAATTTGTAATCCAAACCGTTCAATTTTTTAGTGAACTAATTAATCCCAAGAAATTGAAGCTGATTAGCTTAAATCTTCATAAATTTTGAGTAATTTGTGATAAAGTCCCAACCTATAGAGGCCTCCCATTCATAATCTAAACTGTTCAATATTCTCATATTAAAGGTAAACATCAAGGCATAACATTTCATATCTTAATTCTTCATGGATTTTGAGAAATTTGAGAAAAGTCCAAAACAATCCACATAAATCTAAAAACCGTTTGGATATATCCATTTACTCATGTGAAAATGATGATTGTGACAAACATGATAATGTGTTTCACACATGTAACACTTGCATATGTAACATATGCATATATAACATTTATATAAGTAACATTTGCATATGTAAAAGGCAAACAACCCCCCTAAGTGGAAAAAGAGACTAACAAAGCCGTCGCTCAACATACCCAAAGTAACCCCATGGAGTTTTGACCACCTTAAATATCCGAGTTGTTCAATAGCATCTGTGAAGCATAAACACCATCATTGCATTTCCCAACTTCATATCTTTTAGTTTCTAACTGGCTTAAGGGAACAAAGCTGCTCAACCTAAAACCATTGTCGTATTCACACAAGTGGTTTTGTAGTTGGGCCTTTGCCTTGGTGGTTATAGCCTCAAGTTCCTCCAAGACCAATACTTTCTTTCGAGTGATTTATCTCTATAAGCTATTAACTGAAAGATTAGAATCTTGATTCATCGTTTAGGCAACCATCCATGATGAAAAGCCATTAGATTAATGGGCCTCATCATATGAAATGGGTACGCCAAGCATCCAAGATACAAAAGGGATATGGATACATCAAACCAAACAACTAAATGTCACCAAAATAAAAACCATGATCCCCTGCCCTGGTGTACCTTGCCAATCAAAATTTACTAGTGATCCATTTATGAGCTATTGAACAAAGGGTTATAGTCCTGCTTTAAAGAACACCAACGACATGTGGACCCAATAGATCAATGGGCCTTGCCACATGGCATGGGTGGATCGAGAAAATGTATAACACTTCAGAACCAAATAATTTCTACAATACAAGGCAAGATACAGTACTAGATATGTGTTGCGTTGTTTGGTAAAGACATCAGGACCATCTAACAGTCTAACAGACATAATCATCATTAGTAAAGCCTCATCCCATCTATCTACTGTAGTCATGTTAGTTTCTGTTACTGCAGTTGTATCTTCTTAGGACTAAAGCCTCCATCATAGAAATTAAAATATCATCTTTAATAACTACTTCCACAATGATATTGATATATTTGTTCACCTATATTCAAGTTCCGTATTTATATTAAGACCTAAATGAATTTTAATAGTCAAAGATCATTATTTAACATTTACTGTATACATAGGATGTGAAATCATGACATCATCAATCAAGTACTATGTAGTATGCAGTATAGTAGTACTAAGTCACTAGTTATTATTTATTTATTATTTATAACTACTCACTCGGTAGTTAGTGCTTCTTACTAATTAGTAACCTCACTTAAGATCTAAGGGATTGATCTATGGAACATATAAATTTAGGGGAAAATACTAATGAAATTATCTTTCTGGGCAAAGTACAGAAAAATACTATGGATTTTTCTTACCTTAAGGAACGCCCTCAAGTTATGGATAGTGTGTTGGCTTTTGATTCTTTGACTTAAAATGTTTCGTTTTTCTTTTTAACAGAAAGGTACACAACTCTACTCACTATCTTCCTAACAAAAGAGTGTAGAAAACAGAGGCTTTTACCTTAAACGGGGGTCATTTGATACAAATCATGGCATATTGGCCTATACACCTGATAAATTGACTGATACGCATTGGATCAGAGTGTATTGTGGTATGCAACCAGGTAACCTAGAAATAAGCTACTTAATATGCACACAACTTAAACTCACAAGCGCACAAGATCACTATGTAGTATAGTGAATTGTAAGTACAAGGTCGATCCCACTAAGACTTGTGATAAAAACAATGTCAAAAATAACTAAAAATTCAGAATATTAAATGACTGAAAAAGTGATTGAATGCTGATTAGTTAAATGAAACTACTAAAACAGTAAATTAAGCTATTAAAATGAATCAAAAGCTTAATGGAAAGTAACCTAACACACAATAGTACTACTATGATTAAAAACAATGAGAATGAATGAACTAGGGTTTCATCTACTCCCCTAACCTATCCTACGCATGTCCCTTATTATCCCTTGATCAAAAATCAGAATTATTGGTGACATTTATCAACCTAGACCATGACATATGTATCTAGATTATGATTCCCCTAAACCTAATTCATGAGTGGCATACTACATTAATTGTTTATCAAGTTTGCAAAAACTAAGCATGGCATATGTCCTAGTCCATACATGCATGATGCATAAAAACAATGGGAATGATAAATGCATGAGTCTAAACATGGCATATACCTAGATTATTCATGGTTTTAAACCCTAGATGCATAACATCAAGATCAATCAAAGATAAGTTAGCTAATCTTAAATTTAATCAAACATGGCACGGTTGGCATGGCATATACACAACTCATCAAATAAAAAACACAGTTTAGAAACTCAACCAACAAAACTGAAATCTAAATTAAAGGAAGCCAAAAGGGACTACATAAATTAGGCTAGGGTTTCAATTACACCCTAGCCCTAAACAGTTTAGCTACTCATGTTTGGAATTGAAAACAACATAGAAAATAAGGTCATAAGAAAAAAAAAAAAAAAAAAAAAAACTAGAAGATTGATGAAGGCGGCGGCACAGCCAGCAGCTTGGTTGCTCCTTCCTTGGCTTCAAAAACTCCAAATTAGGGTTGTACGGCTGCTAGGGCTTGTGGTAGTGGCGGTCGTCCAACCCGATTGTCCCCTTTTATGTTTTTCTGCAAAAGCCATCTTTAACAAGAAGTTTCCTCCTTTTTAGGCTTTGTTTCCTTTTATGATTAGATCTCTTGCTTTCTTTACAAGTAGGTTTCCTAATTAGATGAGAATAGAAGTCTCTTTTCTTGATGTGCAATACTTTCTATTCCGGTCCCACTTTATAGCTTCTTGAAAGTTCTTCACTTGGACCGACAAATCTGAGATTTATTTACACGAGATTAAATCTGCATCTTTGACATGAGTGGGTCCATATGGAACATGCAACATGGTGTGTGGGACCCCCCCTCTTGGACTTCTAAGCTTAGCTTGGACTCTTACTTGGTACTTCCTTCTTTTTCTCCTATTTCTTCTCTATGCTTGGGCGCCACTTGGACTTGAGAAAGAATTTTCCAAATTCTAAAATTCCTCTCTATGCAATATATGTGGGGCCCCCTTTGGGCGTGTAACACATGTTTGGGCTGTTTTCTTCTTTCCTTCTTTGTTTCACTTTCCTTTTTTGGTTTATGCTATGAGTCTCCAACACTATCCTTCTAGGGCTCCACTTGAATTTCGAATTTCAAATCCCAAAAAGAATAGGGAGGGCCCACCTGAATCTCTCAATTAATCAATTGCTGAATTTCTTCTCTTTTGGCTCCTTTCGACCTTTTCATAAAAATAAATAAATAAAAATGTAAAAACAAATAAATTAACAATGAACTAGCACAAGATAAACCAATTATTAGGGTTCAAATTGTAAACAATTAAGCACTCATCATATTGGTAGATAGCCTGATTTATCAGCTGGTACGATTTGATGTGCATGTGAACGTTGATAAATTGCAAAAAGAGGAGTGGTCTTGGCCGATACAATACATATTGGCCGATATTTTGATCCATGTTTTAGCACATGACATTTTGATGAGCCCCATTAGCCCATTAAAACTCAAAGGGAGGCTTTAGAGTTTCCATTTACCACTCCACCAAATAAGTCTTGTCATCTAATCCAAAGCATCCATGTGGACAGTTGAAAGAGAAACCCCTTTATTTGCCAACCGTCCATTTCACGAATTTGTATCTAAAGGGTAGAAATATCTGGTGGTTGATTTTCGTAAGGTTCCTTAGCCCGCCAGCACGCCACATATATAAAAATGGTTCCTTGGCTCCATAGTAGTCAAATCAGTTTCCATCGCCATTCCAATTTCGCCCTCAAATGAAACATTATGGCTGTTCCAGCCATTTTGTTTTGAAACGGACAAGACAGAAAAAGAAAAGGAAAAAATTAAAAACTTAAAAGAGGAAAAAAAGTGAAAATCAACAAAAGTCAAAACAACACTTAGAAAAGTATATTTCATATCATGTAACATAAACTAAACTGCAAATATCCATCTCTAAATGTCAAATATGCATTGCAATGCATCCAAATCGCAAATCAAACAAAGAGTTCATTTAAAAACAAGCAATTAGGCACACATATATGATTAAAGCACATTTGTACATATACACTCTTTTTTAAGGTTAATAAAATCTTATTTCACCCCTCAAAACAAGGGAAAGAATGGTGAAAATAAAAAGGAATAATATAAATAAAAAGTTTGCAAAAGAACTACTTTTTGGTTGAGATATGGCAGAGCTGGTGTTAGGATTTTTCATGTGTTGGCTAATTCATGGGTTGGACAAAACTCTAGGTCCATTGAGTTGTAATTTTCTAGTTCTTTTAGAATGGATTGTGGTTGTGTCACCGAAAGACCTGGAGCGAAAATTAAAGTGTTTTGGAGCGAAGAAAGACAAGTTTCCAAGGCACAGAACGAGTTGGAGATAGAACATAGTCTCGCTATAGCGAAGCTTTTGCTCATTAGAGCGAACATGCACAGAAGTCCGAGACAGAACGGGGTCTCGCTATAGGGGGAATTCCTGGTCGCTATAGCGAACCTGAAAAAGAAGCCCAATGCGATTCATATTTCTCTTTCAAGCCTGCTTGCTATTCTGATTCGATTCAAACTAGAAAACTCTTGCACGAATTAAGGGCTATAAAAAGGGTGTTTCTCTCAACCCTAAGTGTAGATTAGTAAGACAAGAAGTTGTTCTCTCTTTGTCCTGAGGTGAGAAAACCCTACGAGAGACTCATTGTTCTCTAAAGCCATCATTGAGACTGTGTGCTAAAGAATTGCTCTAGAAGGTTTGTTGCTTCTATCTCTTGTAGAAGATATGATCATATTGGTTCTCAAGGTGTTGCTGGGTCAAGTACAGGGCGCGGTGCGCGGCGGGGAAAGTCATGACAACAAGATAAGTTGTGCAAGAAACAACTTCAGTCCTTAGGTCGACGGAATGACTGGGAAAGGGAGCTGTGAGTATATCTTGTAATCGCTTGACTTCAGATCATGGTTTTTCTCCTTAGATAGGGTTTCCACATAAAATATTGTGCCTGTCTTCTTTTCGTGTGTGATTAGTAGATCTATTTGCTAGTTTGATTTGTTTGTTTCCACCGCTTTTATTGTTTGACTAGCATCCATTCTAGTAAATAAGAGGCACTTTCAGCAGGCCCTGCTCCAACTTAAATGGGTCAAAATAGACCGGAACTACCAGAACAGACAGGATATTCCGGCCTTTTGTGTGTAGGTAGGTGGGTGGGTGGGTGGGTGTTCCGTTTCGATATATTCTCATAATGGAACAGAATTGACAAGTACATTTGGCCCCATCCGCACCAGCACACGCCAACGAAGATATGATCCTATCATGGATTAGTGAAAGGGGAGGTTGGATTATGGCCATGGGAGGGGAGAAATCAAGTGGGAGGACTATATGGTTGTAGTGAAGAGTGGCAATGGGGTAAGACGGTGATATGTAAACAGATCATAGGGATTGGGAATCATCATCATCATCATCAAAGCCTTGTCCTATACGTGAATTCTGTTTCTCCATTTCGATCTATCCTAAGCCAAATCGTCAAATAAGTTGCACTTCTTTAAATGTACTTTTGCTCCATCCATGTCCTCTTCGGCCTATCCCTTCCCCTTGGTGGGCCATCAACCTGGATAGCCAAACTTTTCCTTATCGGCATCATTATCGCCCTGCATTAGACATGCCCGAACCAACTCATACAGGTGTTCTCTAATTTTATCCCCTATTAATGCTACCCCTAAATACTCTCAAAAGCACTAATTTCTAATTTTATTCTCATCTGTTCTACATCCATTTTGTGCATATACTGCTTCTTGATTGGCTAGCATTCTACTCCATAGGTCATAGCTGGTCCAATCATTGTCTTGTAAAATTCTCCTTCAATCTTGTTGACATACGTGAGTCAAAAAGCACTCCAAAAACAAGTCCCCACTTCAACCATCCCATTTTTATCCTCTGTTTGACATCTTCATCAATCTCCTCATCCTTACTAATTATCGAGCCAAGGTAACGGAATTAATCTCTTATGTAGTATCTCCTACGCTTCAATTCTCACGGTAGTTTTAGCTCTTTGTTATATGCCCACTAAAGTTGCAATCCATTTATTCTATCTTTTTACAGCTTGTTTTAAAGCCTTTGGATTCTAAAGCCTCCCACCATCTCTCAAGTTTTGCATTCGCACAGTCTCTTGATTCACCCACAATAGATGCGGAACATTTCATTACATCCTCATTTGTGAAGGTGGGTGTGAGTGCTCCCTCTCTAACCCTGTGAATTCCTAATATGCATTTGCCACAGGAAGATTGCTGCCTGGGCTCCATTTTTCATCACAATGGTGGTCAGGAATTAAATGCATTGCCAATGGTCCAATACTACTATAACCAGGACCAGGTGAAATAAAGCTTTGTTGTCAATCTGCCCCAAAAAAGAATAACATGATCAATTTTGAAGAATCACCCCATTACAAACTATTCAGGAAAGACCTTTTTTTTTTTTTTTGGTAAAATGTATCCAGGAAAGACTTAAACTTCCAATAGTCCAAGGGAAGCTTGGGAATTGGGTAGCGGTATCCATATGTGTGTCGTCACCATGTAGGACTTCTCTGGATCAAAATCAAGCACCCAATTGGTGACAGATAGATGTCTGAGAACCTTCCATGGAGGTCCTTCACAAACATGGATCAAAAGTGCCTCCAATGAGAAGGTGAATTGATGGGAACCATGACATATCTCCAAACAAATCATAAGAGTTCCCGATTTCTCCAATGATATTTCAGTAGGAACTGCGACAGCAAAGACTTGATTGAATAACCATGAATGTTCCCTGCATCTGTTAGGAAGCCTCAGGTTGCAATTCATCAAATGAGATTATAGAGGCATCCCGCATCCGGTGGAAACTGATTAGAAGCATCTTGGTATCATATTCCTTACAAAAGATTTAGCAGATGTAACTTCCTGGGTTATACAAAACTCCCCAGAAGAGGTGGGAATGGCAATACCTTCCATCAAGGAGTCACAGCCAGATTCGTGTTGGTGATAACAAGGAAAGTGATGAGAAATATGATGCAGCCCAAGACCAATGGGCAAGCGCACGTCTATTGGACCCAAGTCCAGGCCCATCGTGGATCTAACAAGACCAGCCCAACTGTATGCAAAAAGTCAATGGGACAAATAAGGCAATAAATGATAAGTGCTTGGCTATCTCTATTACAATAATTTCCCTTTTAACTATTTCCCTTTAAAATAGGGTAGGAATTAGAGGTTGGGGAAGTCTAATGATATTTCTTGGGAAAATACTCAGTTTTACATTGAATTGTTCAAAAATCATTTAAAGATTCATTAAAACTTCTTGTTATATTCTTCGTCTTTTCTTTAGAGCAAAAGGTTTAAGTTATTTCTATAACATGCCAACATGAGTTTTCATTTTCATTTTTTCCCCTTCTTCTTGGGTAGGTTGGGTATTCTTTTTCTTATTTGCCAACTTTTATCGAGTTTGTGGGTTGATGTTCTTGTTTGGATTTAGGTTTGAATGCAGATCTCCTGGTTTTTAATTCATTATTGCACAACAGTACACAGTCCTTGGCAGCATGAATTGCTATTAAGAGGCATTGTAGACTTTTTATAGATTTAATGACCTTATCCAAAGGTCCAAAAGTTGAACAACATCTTCAACATGAGATTGTTTCTTTCATTCCATAGTTCCCATATAATTGAAAATGACACGACTCATACACGTCTAATTTCTGCTAAAGGCCTGGCCAATCGCCAATTAAATAGGCATCACCCAATCACTTCTAAATAGTTCTAAAAAAATTACCACAAAGGATAAAGGAACTTTGCAATTCAACAATAAGCGAAGAGCAAAATGGTCCCAAATCCCATCCCCTATTTTCCTAATCAAATTTTCTTTCTATCAACATCCTCCAAATGGTCTCTTACTCCTCTCCAAACTAATGTATTGAAATTTCTAACGTTGGTTACTCCTTAGCAGCAGGGGTCAGTTGCATTTTCATGTAAATAGAACTGAACAATGCAACAATCAATGGCAATGAAAGAGACTAGGCATACATGGTAAACAAGTTGAGATGGTGCCATCGCAATGATGGCTTAAAGTGGAAACTCTGGATTAGGAATGGGGTTTAATTTCAGATGGAGCTACCGAAAAAGAGGGAAAAGCACAATGCTCCAGTGATATGGGGCAAAGAAAAGATGACAGTTGACAAGATCTTTTTATTAGAGGAGCCTAAGGTTTTGTTTGGTAATTATCTTTCTTTAAGTTGATGGTGCTAAGAATGATTAATCTTGGGCAATATATCAGTAGTTAAGCGAAGTAAGCTGTGCATTGGACTTAAGTTATTTAGTGTACTATGCTGAAATCTGTTTATCTTGTATGTCAATGATGGTGCTATGCATGCACACACGCACACACACACTTGGAAGTAACTGACTTCAGAAGGTAGCCTACAAGCTTTGCTGGATTTTGTGTTTCATAGCGATTTTGATGGACAGAGAATGCAGCATAACAACATGGCAAGTATTTAAGATTTTATTGAAAAACAATCACCGCAATGTAATATTTACTACCATTTATTTTTGTTGCAAGAAGATATGGTGTTGACTCTTTATTTGTTTAGAAAGTTTATTTTTATTCATTTGAAGCCTCATTCAAATGAATTTGAAACCGTTAAAAGGCGAAAATTTAAATGGAACTATTGGAAAACAAAGAGTACAGGAAAGTATAAGAAAATAGAACTGAAAAGGAAAAGAATATGAGAGAACACATGGTTTATGAGCATAAAAACAACTTACAGAAGCAAACTATTCAACAGCCAACATTCTTTTCTAGCCAATAAATTGCAGTCTCATTAGTTCCTTTCTTAACACTAGCAAACAAAATGCATAACCTGGCGTTAAAAGTCATCTCTCCATGACCTCATGAACCTGGATCAATATAATTTTGGAATTTGGGAGTTTGTTTATCAATGTTAGTAGCTTTTACAATTCATATTTGCTGAGGGAACCGGAAAAATTGATTGTGAATGATGCCCAGATATGGATACAGACATGGTTACGGGGATCAGGGATAAGGCTTTGCACTTTTGGAAATCCAGGATATGGATATGGCTATTGTAGTCCCCAATTTTTTTTAACATTTCTAACTTAATGAAATTGTCATTGTTTATTCATTTCATCATCATCAAAAGCCTTGTCCCAACTATGTTGTGGTCATTGTTTATTCATTTTGATATATATATATATATTTTTAAATGTTAAGAAGTAAGAAAACTAATATGAAATAATGTACTTGGTATGGTAGGAAATCCTGCACTTGTCCCATGAAGTATCCGTGTGGCATTGTTCTGAAAATCGGAATTGTATCGCAAATCTTTCATACCCATGAATTGAAATTAAATCGAATCATGAATCGCATCGCGAATAATAGGTTTTTTTTTTCTAATAAAAAAATTAAAAAATTAAAATAGTCCGTCCATTTTTTTCCGTTCATAGCAGTATAAATACAATGACAAATAAGCCCATCAATCATTTCATGAACATCATGAAATATATTAATATATAATAAATGATATACACAAATAGTTAAATAAGTTTAAGGCACTGATATATAATTATTTTTTGTTATCTTTAAATCAAAATATGAAAGTAAAAATAAAATCCAAATCACCAATCTTACATAGGAGAATCAATATAAGGATTAATTTACACTAGATGCATAAGAACCATTGTGATACCTTAGGTGGCTTAAATGGATAGTCTGGAGGAAAATGAATGGTGACCAGAAAAACACCCCTGCATATGGACTGTCTGGTGGACCCATAATTGTTGCTTGCCAATGAAATATGTCTTCAGCTACAGGGCCTGTAAGAATAAAGATGCTAACACGTGCAGTAACAAAAGTACAAAGAGCAAATGATATGAATGGAGCAAAACAGTTCAGAAAATTTTAAAAAAATCTGAAAATCAAGAAAAAGGGAAAATCCTAGATTTTGTAATTTTCAGAGATTACCTGCCTCATTTGTGTGTGTATCAGTCCTCACACTACCATAAGATGTTTTCAGCCAAACATATCTAAGTAATTTCAGTACTATAAAGTAAATTTTACAAGGTTTAAAGCACAGTCAGCTGTAAATTTAGTTTTATTTGCAGTTAAATAAATTACATTGTACATTGAGTGTTTTCAGTATAAGTGTGTTCCCATGACCATAGACCATTGTTCTCTTCTTCTTTTTTTAATGCAGTACACTAAAATATTAGAATTTTCATATCAATGTGGCTTTTTATAAGAAAATTCAACCGTCAATTGTGAAATCAACAGTCTTTAATGAAGTAAATCCATGCAGATGGATCTCAGAGCTCCAAACAATGCAGTGTATACATTTGTCATTTCTAATGGGGCCCACCTGGATGTATGACAATCAAGGGAAACATGGGATGGATAGGTTAGCATGTGGATTAAGGGTGAACTTGATATCATTCTAATCACATGAACCTAGCCCTTGAGTTTAGCTCAAAGGGCAATGGCTACATATCGTGCAAATTCATTGTGACAAAATCCAAAATTCACTTGTATCCAAATTATTGTCAAACTAGGACCAATGCCATTGGACACTAATTTGGACATAATTTATTTCCGAAACTGGTTGTATCGGTGATAAGTATTGGTGTTTTGGCATAATACCCATGCAAAACATGTATTGCAACAGGCCCACATATAGTCCAGCCAAAAATCAGATACATATGAAATTGGTCAACTTTTTGAGATAATTGTCTTCAACACTCTTAACCTTGTATTCTTTGACAAAATCTGAACTGAAAAAGTTGACTAAAACATGAAACCATTCAAGATGATTAGTAATTGCAATGTATACAGTTTAAACTACATCGCTTTCTCCAAGTGAGCATGTTACTGCGCCTCCATCAATACTGACTTACACCAACCGGGAGAGAGGGAATCGACCTTGAGCTCTCATTGGAGAACTATGCTGGTGATTGCTGCCTTCTGTTATCTTCCAATATCTAGATAGGTATTCCAGAAAGTAAAGTTCCTTTTAGCCACCAGAGGAAGAGCCAGTCATGAATAATACTATTGCTCAAAGATTCTTTTCTCTTCTTACAGATCCCCCTAGTCAGTGGTAAGTTTTCCAAATTATCTGGCCTCCCACAGAAAAAGTCCCACACACCAAACCTTGCATGGGCAATCTCAAAGAAAATAGAAAATTAGAAATAAAAATACCAAACTGAGAAATCAACCTGGCTGACTCACAATAAAAAATTAAGTAATCAACATTCCTCATCCAACCACCACATCAAAACAAAGATTAGGTAAAGAAAGTTTTTTAATTTTAAGGTATCCAGAGCAAGTTTTTTAATTTTAAGGTATCTAGAGTTAATTTCAGTGACAAGGAGTGAAATTGATAAAAGAGATCAATGCATGAAAGCTTTCCAGTGATCCACAGTCATGATACCACCAGCTGTGCCCACCAAACCAATAGCAAACCACACTCACTTTTCCTTGCCCTAGATGGCCAGTGAGATTTCCATCGTCACTTTATTATTATTTTTCCTATCAGTATCTTCACCTTAACATCAATTCCTGAAGATAGAATATCAAATGATACCTCTTAACACATCCCTTAACAATTCTTCTCCTGTTCTTCAGTCCTCAATCCTCAAATGCTCCATGGCAAAGTCTTCACCATCGGTTAAACATCATTGATTCCTCCCTACTTCCTTCTGCACCTTCCTTTCATGAAGCACCTTAGAGTCTTCTCAATAATTTACAGAGAATCCAGGACTTTCAATTCTACTTGACGCTGGTGAACTGTCATGCAAGCCCATCGCTACACAAGCACCTTACGCAAAACTAAAGATTTATCTCTGATTGTTCCCTTCAAATGGCATGGTCAGTTACTGCCCACCTTAAGAATGAACTCTGGAACATGTCTATTTTGTAGACACAAATCATGATCTTTTCACATCAAGCGAAACCAAAAAAAAAAAAAAGAAAAATACAACTGATGGATGTAACTGAATCCCTCCCCTCCCTCCAACATGACATGTCATACCAGAAAAAAGGAGCAGAATCATTCCCATTCCATCATATAATATTCCTCCACAACAGATGATCTCACAAGACAAGGAGTAGTTCTAGATACCCCATTAGTTTAGAAGCTGTAAAAAAGTTTTTGGTCAGTTTGTTAGCAAATAGTACACAGCAATAATTTAACCACTCAAATATATGCGTATGTCCACATCAAATGTGTCGAGATCATGAGAACTAAAATCCAGTTTTGGGTTTTCTGTAAGAAAGAAAGAAAAAGATAAAGAGGAAGAAACAGAGGAAGAGGAAGAAGCGGAGATAGGTGATCTAGAGATTTTATGAAAGAAAGAAAAGAGAAAAAGGACTTGCAGCAACTCAAGGAGAGATCTGTTTGCCATACTGAGGGCACACGAGTTCCTCAGTATTATTATAAGAAAATGTTAAATATTACAAGTTGCCTCTGATAAGTTCAATGGGCAAGCATACCTGATACCCCTATGTTCCCTTATATAATAATATTAAAACCAAATTGAGACCATTGGCATTAGATTTCCCAATACTCATATTAAAACTAAATTGAGACCATTGGCATTAGATTTCCCAATACTCTCCCTCGGGTTATACTAAAAATAGTATCACTCATAGCTTGTTAAGATATTGCAAAAAAAAAATTCCAATCAAGCCACTCAATGAAGACATCCACCAATTGGTCTTCTGACCTCAAAAAATCTCCACTAACAAGGAGACTGCTTTGAAGAACCTGAAATATGGCAGGATAAGGGTTCTGGCAGGGACATCTGTGCAATTCCTTCCCAAATCGAACTACAAATCGGAGACTAGGTGAATTTTGTCAAGCTGTGAGCGGAAGAGGAAGAATCTAGATTACCATTCAAAAAAAAGAGGAGGAATCTAGATTTTGTTTGCCGAGATCCCTAAACAAAAGCAATGAAAGTTCTTACATGGGGTTGGGCTAAGAAGACGATGATGTCCAGGCAGGGAATTCGAATTTCAAATGTCAAGGAGGTGAGCAAGGTTCACTAGCACCTTGGCCCATGGAAAAGAGACTGGGCTTAATAGTTAATAGAGGTGATGGGCTTAAAACTACAAGCTTGGCTCTAATAAGAAGGGCCAACCCAATTCGGGTTTAAGTAGCCCAAGGTTTGTTTGTTAAAAACTCTTTGATTCCTCTAGTAAGAGCAGTCGAGGACGGTTTCTCTGTCTTCCCAAGGCGGTGTCCCCGGTTCACAAGAGGGCTCAAGAGGCTCCAGGGAGAGTCGTGATGAGCTCTGTCAAGGAAAGAAACCGGTGATGGAGTTGTTTCCTGAGGGCGAGAACGGAAGGTTAGGCTTCATTTAGTTTCTTTGCGGAAGGAAAGGCAAAAGGAATTTATCCCTGTACTTTCTAGCACCAACGATGACGACCGGGGCCGCACTTGATGTGTGACACTTATTTTTTCAGCCAATAAAGGATCAAGAAGAGCTGGAAGTTTGTAGAAGAGGTCAAGGCAATTAGGAAGGGATGCCATTCTCCTGAAAGGAATTGGGCAAAGAAGATCAGACGCCAAAAAATTACTATTTTATATGAACATGGGGTTCGGATTTGAAGTCAGGATGGGATTATAGAGCATATCACAAGGTTCTTAGAGCTTCTATCTTCTAAAAAAAAAACTTGGGATCGTCCATCCTTGGATAACTTGGATTTTGCTCGTATTAGTACAGGGGATGCAACTGGTTTCAGGAAGAAGTGCACCATGATTTTTTACCTAGGAGCTGATAGAGCTCTTGGATGACGACGTCCTATGCCTTTCTTTCAGCGCTTTTGGAAGGAGTCGCCAAGGAGGATACAAGGGAGTTCATGCCAAAGTTCTACTTTAGAAGCAAGTTATCTAAGCATCTTGGGGGGTCATTCATAGGTCTCATTTTGAAGAAGGAGAGTGCAGAGAGTATCAGAGATTTTAGACCGATTAGCTTGATCAGAGGCATTTATAAGATCTTGGCTAAGGTCATGGTGACAGATTCAACAAGTGCTTTTCAAGATCATCTTTCATGCAAGCAGCTTTCGTGCATGGTTCCCAAATTCTAGATGGAGTCCTGTTTGCAAATGAAAGCACTATTCAAAGCATAGAGAAAGGAAGACTGGTTTGATTGCAAACTTGATCTTGAGAAAGCTTATAATAGAGTTAAATTGGGACACCTATGCAGAGAAGACCAGGTTTTGGAGTTAGATGACGAGGTTGGATTAAGGAATCTGTTTCTTTTGCTATGCTCTCCATGTTGATTAAGGTTCACCAAGGACCTCCTTTCAGCTGATAAGGAAGTTTGAGGCAATGCAATCCTCTTTCTTCATTTTTACTTGTGACATGTTGATTAATGGTTCTTCAAAGACCTCCTTTCAGGATAAGGAGGTTTGAGGGCAATGCAATCCTCTTTCTCCATTTTTACTCATGACGTGGGGGAAGCTTTAAGCTGAATGATCACTGCTGCAATGTCAGCCAATACAATTAAAGGTTTTAAGCCAACCACCCATGACAACCTGGTTGTTAGTCATCTCCAATTTGCAGATGATGTGCTGATTTTGTGACACGGAGCAGGAAGAAGTGAAGAATATTAAAGCCATTCTTCTTGCTTTGAAGCTATTCAGGTTTCAAGATCATTTTTTTCAAAAGTTCAGATAAGAACAAGTGATTTACAAGATTAAGAGCTCGCCAGTCCTGGGGTGTAAATCTGGTTCTCTTCCTGCATCCTATTTGAGCTCTATTTGAGTCTTGGTTCTCCTTTTAGGGGTTTATGAAACCCAATTATTGAAAAGATGTAACACAAATTGGCATCATGGAAAACAAAATTTCTTTGGTTTGGAGGTAGGATAACCCTAATCAAAGAAGCTCTCTCCAATCTCCCAATTTGTTTCATGTCAGCATTCAAGTGCATTGTGGCAGTGTAAAAGTGAATTTGAAAGGTTGAAACGGGAGTTCCTGTGGAGCCGAGTAGTAAAAAAGAAATCTTGCTAAGTGGTCCACCATTTGCAAATCTAAGGACATGATTCAGTTCCATCAATGTATCAGCTACTCTGCACCCAAGTAAACTTATTTTATTTAGCAAATCCAGTACATACTTCCTCTGAAAAAGTGTTAATCCCTTGTTTGGCCATGCAGACTTTAAACCCAAGAAGTACTTTAAAGGACCCAGTCCTTGACTTGAACACCTTTGACAAATACCCCTTTAGTTGAATATATATTTTGTGAGGTCACCTATAATGTTATCAACAAAGAATAGTAGTTTGTGACTCCATTTTTATTCCACACAAATAATGTATAACCAGCACTACTCCTTCTGAAGCCCAAAGTCAATATAACTTTGCTAAATCTGTCAAACTAAGTACAAAAAAGATTGTCTCAATCCATAAAGAGCTTTTAGCAAATTACAAAGCATCCCGTCTCCCCCTGAGTTATAAAACGTGGACGAATTTCCATATATACCTCTGAAGATTAATGTGTAAAAAAAACTTCTTGGCATGTAGCTTATATAGAGGCCAATCACAGTTAGCTGCTAAAGAGAGAACTTTGATAAAATTCAATTTTGCTATTGGTGCAGATGTTTCACAAAAGTCTAAACCATGTGTTTGGGTAAATCTCTCAGAAGCTAGCCTTGCTTTATACCATCCAAATTTCAATAGATCCATCAGCTTCATGTTTAAAGGTGAAAACCAATTTACATCCAACAACCTTATTTCCTTCTAGTACTTCGTGAGCACCAATTTCTTCATTTTCTTTTTCTTTTTTTCCGAGAGCCTTCATTTCTTCATTTATCACATCTTTCCAATGAGGAACCAACAGAGCTTATTTTTTATATTGGAACCAACAAAGCTTCTTCAATACCAGAAGGAACAAAAGCAACAAACATTGCAACCAAATAGCGATTCAAAGAAAAAGAAGCAACATGATATGAAACAAAATATTGAAAAGGATGTTCGGTACAAGAATATTTACCTTTAGATAAAAAAAAATAGGTAAATCAATATCAAAAGAATCAACAGGTGATGAAAGAACAGAGAATCACTAATAGGATTAACATAACAGACTCCGCTTGATCGCTTGTCTGATGACCATTTTCAACTTCAGCCTTTACTTTCTTTCTGCACGAAATGTCTTAGCCACAGAAAGTTTTTCACGTGTTTCACTATTTGGCTAAAAAATATCGGCAAAAGATTCAGAATAATGACTAGGCATAACTGCCACGGAAGAGGAATTCTTTGTCACTCAACTCCTCCTTTGCTCATCACCATTTTTTCCCATAAAAATACAAACGATTCTCAAAAAAATGTGACATCCATTGAGATAATTTTTTTCTTTGTGACCAGATCATAACACTTGTAATTCTTTTGGCTGGATGGGAGACCCCAGAAAAAAGCACTTGACAGCTTTTGAATCAAGTTTATCACATTGAGGTCCAAGGAAATGAACAAAGCAGGTGCAACCAAACATCTTTGGAGGGACTAGAAATGAGTTGGGTTTATGAATTAGAGTTTCAAGAGGTGACATCCCACTTAAAAGTCTATTAATGATATATGTATTTGTTGGAACAGATTCGGACCAATATTTTCTCAAAACATTCATACCCAAAAAGGGAGCCCTAAAGACCTCAAGGAGATGCCTCATCTTTCATTCGACATTTCGACCATTACATTCTAATGAAGTGTATAGGAGCAAGAGGATTCAAATTCAATTCATTCCTCATACAAATAGGTTCACAATTTTTTTTAGTACATTCACCTAATACCTCCATTATCAGAAGGCAATGGCATTATATAGATTCTGACAATATTATGAAACAATTTGAACATATCTGGAACTTCATCTCTTGGTTTCATAAGATATATGCTGGTCATTCTAGTGCACCAAAGTCACAAATCATTCATACCGAAACAAATATTTTTCAGAAGCAGACTGCCACACGTTAGAAAATATAACTGAAAAAAGAACATCGCTTTTATTGTCATTAGGTTGAAAAGAATGTCTACAATGCTTCATTAACTGAAAAACTTTACATTGTAACTCGAATGACTCTAAAGACCTAAAAATATCTGAAAAGACTATCTTGCAAACTAACAAAGGCACGTGACCCGTATAAGCATATGCCAAAGGACTTAATCTTTAACAAGCTTTAATGGAAGAAGTTCATGAGAGACACTCTATTACCTAAAACACCATCAAACACCATTGATCCCGAAGATCAAAATGCAACTTTTCTGTGATAGAATACTATTAGTGAATACAGTTTACTTTTTTTATACTAAACGTGAAAATGATCTTTGTTTGCTATAGTATATTTTGCTGCTATAGTAGTATGATATCATTGATACTGTATGGGGAGATTTTCAAGACACCAGGATTATGCTAATCTCGGCTATAAGATGTCAATTAGCACTCTCACGTGTCATCCACGTGCCATCCAGACACGCCTCGGCTGCCGGGACAGAGGCCTCAGCCGAAACCAGACTGACTTCGGCTGCTAGCGCCGAGCTCGGCTACCAAGGATCGACTTCGGCTAAAGAGCCTGACCCCTGCCAAAGGAGCCGGGACGGAAGCCGAAATGAAGAAGAATCCCCTCTCGCGCCCCACGCCCGCCACGTCATCAGACACGTGGCAGAATAGGGGCGCGAGCCAGAGGGGACAGATGCGACATCCCAGCCGTCCACATCTTCGCCAAATCGCTGACAGGGCGGCATCCACCGGCTGTAGCCAAATCAGGGCAAGGCCCGAGGATGGATCCGATGAGACCTCTACCGCCAAAGGCATCCAACATGATCTGGCCCAACATGACATGCATTTAATGCAATGTGGGCTGATCGGACTGGCAATAAATGCTGTGGGCTGAGATGGACCCGCATTTATTACTTTGTGAGCTGATAAGAGCTTCCTTATCAAATCAAGGGACCCACTCCAAAATATCATCTAGAGTCCTCTATAAATAGGACCACATTCCATAACCAAGGTACGCAACCTACACACTTGAGAGCTGTTACTCTGCCTCTCTTCTTCCCCTCCTTCCTTAGTTCAGTTCATACACTAACTTAGGCATCGGAGAGCCTTGCGCCGCCCAGGCCAGGGTCCTCTGACCGTTTGTTCTTCCCTTTCAGGCTTTGAGGTAGCTGATCTTCTTCTTCATTTGGATAAGTCCTATCAGGCACCCCCTAATCTTGTGAGTCACATTTTTTGCACTTACAGACACCATTGTTGCATGGTTGACTAAATGTATAAATGATCTTTTCTTTCAACATGTTCATTTTCTTTTTCCATCAACGAAATTTTTTTGCATTACAACAAGCATATAGACATGCAGAGACAATTCTAGAGGCTTCTCTCTCTACAGGTTCGTTAATAAAAGTTTCCTAAAATCTCTTCTTCATCTCCCCCTCCAGAAAATCTTCACTAAGAAGATCTGAAAATAACAACCTACATACCTTATTATCCATGGCTTACAAATGAAAATGTGTTTTCTAAGGATTGAGTTTTTCTTATCTCAGCAATCCCTTTTGCACCCTAAGGGCCATTTAGATCCCTGTAACTTGTGGCTACCCAGTAAATCTCGTCAGTGAAACTGGGCTGTATGTAACAAGAGTTACAAGTAGCAAAGAATTGTGATCATAAAGGGAGGCATCTTCTTCTTTAAAGTGAATACACAGCATATAGCTCTTATACTATAGACTATTTTGCTTCTTATTAATGTCATTCCTAGCTTTTGAGAAGGCATTCAAACTAAAAGGATGCTACCACACGGCTGCACAATAACTCAACTTACAAATAAGCAAGGGCATCCAAATGCTTAAAGCTCGACACTTACACATAAAATGAGCAATGGTAATTCATGCACTGGTGTAAATAACAAGGAGGACAAGATTTCTTGTTCCAATATATGACTCAAACCCCTTCAAGGCGTAGCTTCTATCTACTATTATCCAAAGATAATCAAGTTATTAATGACTACAACAAACTAAGAAATAACCCCCTCAATTACATAAGCTTCTCATATAGATCAAAACCCATGAATCCATAAATTCTTAACATCCACACCAAATGCTACCAACTAAGCAGGTCACCAAAAAGAAAGAGAAAAACCACATAGACATCACAAATCAGCAGCAGTAAAACCAAGTGGTAGCGAAAGGAAATGCAGATCTAGAGTCAAGATTAAAATAGTGCAGCATCAATGGAGAAGAAATGCTAAATCGATGCGAGATACCTGCGCTGCATGATGTTGGAGGGTCTTTCTGGAGATCCTTGAGCTCTTTCGAGATCCTCTTCGAAGCCATGCCTAAACCCTAGATCGTCACAACAATCAATCAAGTGAGAGAGAGAGAGAAGAGAAGAGATATATTTACTCAAAAGAAGAAAACAGATGAAAGAATACCAGAGCAAAAGAAAGAAAAGAGGTTCGATTCTATCCGATCCGATCCTCTTTTTCTTCTGTTGGTGGAAAAGAAAACGGGGGTTTTGGCGAGAGAAATGAGAAGAGAGTGTGAGAAATGGGTTTTTAATTGCGAATCACGATGGAAACGTATTCGGAATTGATGATGATTTTGATTTGTTGTTTAGGTGGAAAGTTTGAATGATGTTTGATTTGTTTGTATATAATGAATGTGAGGCAATGGGCGATTCATAAGGCCTTCGTTTTTGTTTTATTTTTTGGGCTATTCTACGGAGTGCACCCTATCGTTTTTGACAAATTTGAGTGAATCCTACATATTTCAAATTCGCATTCGGAGACGGGTAGGCATGTCAAACGGGCCGTGCCGGCACGCTAAAATCTTGGCCCGCCCGTGCCGGCACGGCCCGCGGGCCAGGCGTGCCTCTTTTTTTTTTTTTTTTTTTTTTAATAGGGTTATAGGCGGGTTGGGTGGGGTTGGGTTGGCCCGACCTGCGTAATTTGTATAGATTTTTAAAAATAAATGTGTTTGGGTGAACTCGATTTCACAACCTAATGGTTGTGAAAGATAAACACAACCACTAGACTACCTAACTTTTGTATACTAATATGTATTCAAACAATATTAAAACTAGTTAGATGAGGATGTGAACCTAACCATGAATATTAAACTATTAGTTACATTAGGATGAGAACTTAACCACTTTAAATGATGATGAGAAGCTAACACCTTTTTTATCCAACTTTTTACTCTTTCATTCAAACAACCTAAAATATAAAAAAAAACATATCATGTCCTTTTTTCTACTCATTTTTCAGCCAAATTGAAATGCCATGGTTAAGGATATTTCAATTGAGATGGCAAACTCAATTTCTATTTTTTGGCTGAATTATCATACTTTAAACAAGAACTTAGCGCGGTTAAATATTTCTACTTTTATCAATAATCATCTCAAGTCTTCCAAATGACCCACCATGAAACCACAACCTTGGACTTCATTTTATTTAGATTTGCATCAATTTCTTTATTTTTTTAGTTATGGGTTTTTAGTCTTAGTCAATAATTCTCATTATCTTTATCATGGTTACATATTTTTACTTCTTTTTCCTAGTGTTCATATCAATGTAAATATATGGCTTCATGTGATGTGATCGAGAGTGGAGTTATAGGTACATGTGACGAGATTATATTGAACATAAATGACTGAATTATGAACATATTCTTGTGTTTAATCCTGAGCTTTCCAACCTATAAAGAATCTCAACTTCTCAAATGCTCAGGGGTTCTTGAATATAGATGAATGCAGGTAGGGAATTTCATTTGAGATTCTCAAATATCTCTGAAGAAAATAAAATTATTGAAGGCAAGGGGCCGGGGCAAATTTAGTAAAGGTAAGTGTGTCACACCAAAACATTCCCCTTATTACTTCTCTCCAAAAACACATTGCCCCTCTTTATTAGTGTGACTAATTTACACTAAAGTCCTACCTTACCAAGTTATGTAAGTTTTTTTTTATTAGAAAATGCCTAGGGTTGTTAGTTGGATGGGAATTAGATTTTTATAAATTTAAAAAAATATATAAAAAATAATTTTTTTTGGATGGCCAGGCGGGCCGTGCCTAGCGGGCCGTGCCAGGCGGGCCTGGCGGGCCGATCCTGGCGGGCCACAGGGGCTGGCCCACTAGGCTGGCGGGCCTGGCGGGCCGTGCCTAACGGGCCAGCGGGCCTGCGCGGCTCGGCCCAGCACGGCCCGCGTCATGGGCCGTGCCGTTGACCGGGCCGTGCCGTGCCACGGCCCGTTGACTAGCGGGCCGGGCCGGCACGGCCCACTTGACATCTCTAGAGACGGGTCCCTAAAAATTTCACTTTATGATATTAGATCCATAAAAAAAAAGTCATAGAGCCAAAAGATTCCTTCCACACTTTTTCATACCTGAAATGTCTAGTTTACCCTTTCTTTAAATCATAGCCCATGATTGGTGGGATATCCTATTAATAATGGCCAACTAACATTTAATTGCCCACGATTAATAGAATCTCCAGATTTTCAAATAAATTCTAAAAACATACAAATAAATTTTAAAATAACGAAAATAAATTTTAAAAATAAAATAATTTCGAAAAATACAATAAGTTAAAAAAAAGCAATATATAATCAAATAACGCAAATAAATTTAAACAGATGCAAATAAGTTTCAAAATATCCAAATAACTTTAAAAAAATGTAAATAAATCTCAAAAGACTCAAATAAATCTCAAAAGATCGAAAGAAATTTTTGAAAAATGCAAATAAATTTAAAATAACGAAAATAAATTTTAAAAAATGCAATAATTTCAAAAAACGCAATAAATTTGAAGAGATACAAATAAATTTCAAAAGACGCAAATAAATTTAAAAAATGCATATAGATTTCAAAAAATGTAAATAAATTTGCTAAAAAACTCAGATAATGTTGAAAAAAACTCAGATAAATTTACCAAAAATACAATGAAATATGACAGAAAACAGATAAATTTGAACAAAACTTAGATAAATTTAACAAAAAATTCAGATAAATTTTGAAAAAAACTCAGATAAATTTACCAAAAACACAAAAAAAAATGACAAAAAACAGATAAATTTGAAACAACACTCATATAAATTTGACAAAAACTCGAATAAGTTTGAACAAAACTCAGATAAATTTTGACTAAAACTCAGGATAAAACTCAGATAAATTTGACAAAAACTCCATATCCACCACCTCCTCTTCCATCCCTCCGGCATCCTCCCCCAAATCCAGACCGGCAAGGCGTGCACCAGTCCGAGGCATGACCTGCTTACTGTTATGGGGTGCATACTAGCCTGCTTACTGTTATGGATCTATGCTGCGGGTCGAACCTGACCTGAACCGACTCGAGACCTGGGACACCCAATACGGGTCGTCTTCTTCCTTTCTTTAACGACCATGTTCTAGGACAAAGCCTGGAAAACCGCGTAGGGCCCATCGTTGCCTTTTCTTCTTCTTCTCCGGTGGGTCAGACATTCTGCCAGGAACCACTTTCTCGACGACGTACACCAATTGCGACGGGAGACAGCAGTGATGGGCGGCGATTCTGAGATTTTCGGATCTGGATTTGTTTCTCCATCGACTGGGTTCCGACACAGAACCTGCTACGACCTAGCTGCCCTTTGGCGATGGGCAGCAGAGCTGATCAAGGTGGTTCCCCCGCGCCATATCCTCTCGACATCAGTGAAACGGAACAGAGGAAGAATGAGCGTTCCAGTTTCTGGTTTTGGCGATGGGCAGCGGAGCTGATCAAGGTGGGTCCCCCGCGCCATATCTGATCGACATTAGTGAAACGGAACGGAGGAATAAGATTCGTTCCATTTTCTGGTTTTGGCGATGGGTAACGGAGCTGAACAAGGTGGGTCCCCCGCGCCATATCTGATCGACATCAGTGAAACGAAACAGAGGAAGAAGGAGCTGATCAAGGTGGGTCCCCCGTCCCACAGTCTCCAAACGCTGCTGTCTTTGACATTAGTGAATAGGAAAAGAGGAAGAAGGAGTTGATCAAGGTGGGTCCCTCGTCCCACAGTCTCCAAACAGTGTTGTCTTCCATCTTCGGCCATGGCAAGGCAGAGATACGAAACGATCTCTCTTCTGTTTCTGAGAAGGAAGAAGAAGAAGGGGTTCTTTTGGTTAAAGATCGAGAGGATTTAGGAAGGAGGGAGGATAGAAGGTTTGAAATTTGAAATTTCAAAACTTTATGCCTAAAACAGTTGAAAGGGCAAATTATTCCCGAAAAATGTGATCATATGGACACAGGGGACTTAAGGCTGGAAAAAGTCTAGCTGAGTGGACCATAGGCCATAAAAAGTTTTTCCTTGGACTGGAGGCTGGTAACATTGACTTATAGGGACCTTTCGCTAATTTTTCCTTTCAAATTTGGATTCAATACCTTTTTACTTTTAACTTTGGGGCATTCGGCGACGGATCCCTGAACATGTCACTTTATTGCCTTAGGTCCACAAAAAAAGTCATGCAGCCAAAAGTCTCTCTCACACTTACTCATACATGAAAAGACCAATTTGCCCCTATCTTTAAGTAACCCAAACCGTCACACACTTGCGTCAGTCGTTTCTTCCTGTCTGGCACGCATCCCGAGAGAAGAAGGAAACGGCAGCACATGGGTTCGTCTTCCTCTTTATCCTTGATGACGCGCAGAACTCGAGACGTGATGAGAAAAACACAAAAGAAAACAAGACGTGTTATCTTTGGTGCTTTTCCTGATGGCGCGCGGAACTCGAGGCAACACAAAGAAGTAAATGGGAAGACTTCTCCCTTGTTGATGACGTACTCACGATTTATGTGCCCAACAAGAAAACGCCAATCGTCCTCTTCCTTCCCACGAGTTGCAGAAAATAAAAACGAAGGGCCCTCTGTCCTACGAAAGTCTTCGATCTACTCCGATCTAAATCGTGACTTCGCGATCCAAACCGTCGAAACGCACGGTACCAAGCTTTGATACCAAGTGGCATTCGTGCCAAGTGCGGGATTGTAGGATAGAGAGCGAGGATTGGTGAGGGAGAGGAGTTAGAAGAGCTTAGTTGCAGGTTTTACTGAAAAGGAAATTTATCTGAGTTTTGTACAGTTTGTCTGAGTTTTTGATAAATTTTCTGAGTTTTTATGAAATTTATCTGAGTTCTGTTCAGATAAATTTATTTCAGAACTCAAATAAATTTGACTGAAACTCAGATAAATTTCACAGAACTCAGATAAATTTGCCAGAAACTCAGATAAATTTGACAGAAACTCAGATAAATTTCACATAAACTCAGATAAATTTGACAAAAAATCAACCTGACCTGACCCGAACTGATACAGAACTCCAACTTCTGTAGCATAGGTGATGAATTGAGTTTATAAAACAATCAGAGCCTTTTCCTAATTTCTATAAACTCAAGGGCAAGGTGAACAATTAACAGAACTCCAACTTCTGTAGCATAGGTGATGGCCACCCTTTTTCCATACACCCCAGACCACCGAACTACCCATCCTCATCGTCTTCCTTTTTTTTTCTCTCTGCAACCTGAATAGATCAAGAGCACAAGAAGAAGTAAGCAATAAGAAATGAGAAGGGGGAGGATGATGATGAATCTCAATCTCACCGGTAAAAGACAGAAAGAGTCGACAATAAGCCCAATATCATGATACAATGTCTTTATGTAAAGAATACTCTTGTCCACATGATGATGCTTCAATTTCCATTGCATTATTCAAGGAGGAGAAAAAAGTAAGTACAATCAACAATCCCAACCGCCCATTCTCCTTCCAATCCAACATCAACCCAAAAACCAAAACAACAACGTCCAACTTCAAATAGATTTCACACCTCAATGAATGATGACAAACAAAGGTGGGCCCCACCTCGAAGATCAATATCCAACACGTATATTCCAATTCCTAGCCGATATCCTCTTCTGCAACCTCTTCTTATTTCCTGCTTACATTTTCCGATGGACTGTGTTTTGCCGATAGTTGGGGGTCTTGGGTTTGCCCTTTCTACGTGTGGGCCCGCACAGGCAATACATGTCGTGACATCGGCAGCACTTGGTTGGACTGGTGACTGGTCCCCTCTCTCGCTACTCTTCTACTCTATGCCTTGCGTCCGACGGCAATTATTCAGCGTTAAGACAAACGTGGAAAGAGGAAGTTACAGGGGCATTTTTGTCCTGAGAAATGAAAACATGTGGGTTCATGGACCTAAGGCTGGAAAAAGTCTAGCTGAATGGACCATAGCCCTTAAAAAGTATTTTTTTGGACTGGAGGCTGGAAACATTCAACTCTAGGGACCTTTCGCTAATTTTGCCTTTAACTTTCTAAAAAATTACAACAAGGGATCAGTTGTTTGCCGACTTTTACATATATAAATGATTCACATCTATAATAATTACACAATGTGATATTTGCATTGATTTAGACATATGGGATGTAAATGAGGTGTGAATAGTGTGTAAGTATGACAATTTACACATTAAAACTTTTACACGCGTGTAGGTGTGAAAGTAGTTCGCAATCACAGCCTTTAAAACCAAAAAGGGTCCTAATGCAGTGAACTTGGTGCTTTTTTTCACTCATGGTGTCCATCAAAGACCTTTATTTTTTAATTCATATGGTCTTCATATTTATAATTCAATTTGTTTATTTAACTAATAAACCTCAAGATTTTAAAACCGGTTATATCAATCTTTATCAGTTTTGAGTAATTTGTTGAAAAAAAGTATCGACCTATGTATGATTTTTTGGACTTCCACGAACCCCTAATTCATGATCCATGCCATTCAATATTCTTGTATTGGGAATATTTATATCAGGAAGAAAGGTTTCATACTTCCATTTGGCATTTTACTTTTAAGATAAAGTGGAGTGAAGTGAAATAAAAAGATGGAATAAAATATAAGTGGGTTATGATGGTATTTTATTTTTAGTTGTTTGGAATGAAATTTTTTTAACTTCTTGTATGGGGAAATGAGTTTTTTTTGTCTTTTAATGAATAAAGGTCATCGCTTTCTAACTTTTTTTGAAAAAGTTGGAAGGAGTTTTGAATTAAAGTGCTTTTGATTTCATGCTTAATTTTACTTGACTTGACTTTACTTGACAAGTAAAATTATCAAACAGGATTTTGAGAGTTTCATGAAAAAATCTAAATAAATCTATAATCGTTGGGCATAATCAATTACTAGTGAAAAAGATAATATTGAGAAATGCGGTAATATGTTTCACATGTGTAATACTTGCATATGTAACGTGGAAAACCCATTTTCTTTGTCTCATTCGTAAAAGGCAAACGACCCCAAAGCCTTTTGACTCACAATCAAATTTATGAAGGTTGTAAATATAGCGGAAGCAAGGATCTACAGGAGCTGACTGCTACAAACGAGAGTAAAAGCAGGCTGAACTTGCTGAGTGTAAGCTTGGCTTGACGATGTGTCGTCTTTTGGCTCTGAATCCGAATCCGTGTCTTGGATGATAGACACGAAAGAGACAACAAATTTGCCCTCAGGCTTTTATTTTGCCTTCTTCACTTTAGTCGTGATGACCAAAGGCTATGAAGTCTTGAGGGAGATGATGAAGGGAGTTTGAATGCTCTCTTCGGATTTATCAGATGGTTTGTTTTCTTTCGGTGATTGTTGAGGAGCCTTGCCTTTATCTTTCTGGAGATTTTCGGCAAAGGATGTTGTGTGCTTCTCCTCTTTTTCTTTTTCACCTTCGTATATCTGGGAGTCTGCGAAGTGGACTTCTTTACCTTTGAAGGATTTTCTATTTGCAAAGACTCGATGTATCATGCCGTTATCACAAACAAACTTGATGCATTGATATAGAGTTGAAGGGACAATACCATTCTCGTGGATTCAGAGGCATCCGAGAAGGATGTTGTAGCATGAAGGGGTTTTTATTGCATACACAGTGACCTTAGAAATAATATCACCGATTTGCAACTTGAACCTGATTTTGCCGATAGGCCTTTGAGTCCGTCATATCCAAAAATAGATATAGATGTGTGGCTCAGCTTGCTGGGTGGGATGCCCAACTCTTCGAGAGCTGAAGTGGAGATGAGGCTGAGTGCAGAACCTGGGTTGATCTGAACTCTGTGCATAAGCATTTCTTTGATGTACCCTGTGAAGTACAGGGGTCGGTTGTGCCTTGTTTCGCCAAGTAGGAGGTCGTCCTTAGTGAAGGCGATGATTACACTGGCTGCTTTTTGAACCGAAAGGCATTCAATGCTTTGTCCCTCAGTTTTCTTCTTTTCTCCCTTTGAGGAAGCTTCTGAGTTTTTGACCCGGTAGTCCATTTCAATTTGGAGGACTTGCGGGGCATGTTTGTCGACATCCTCATCTGCTTTTGTAATTCTGAAATGAGATTATCACGAGTGTGCGGAGACATTCGCAATAAATCTAGGATGTGCAGACGTGCAGGTATGTGCTTGAAGTGTTCAATCAAGTCATACTTGAAAGCCTCCTTGGGGCCTGCATGTTCATCATTATTGCCACTAGGGGCGCTTACAACATCTTTTTCCGAAGGATTTACATATATAAAGGAAGACTGGTTGTAATTTTTGTGGTAGTCCCGGCCAGAGCGGGTGCCTCTACCAACTTCAAGAGCTTTTTGAGAAGGGTCTTCGTTCGGAAGATTGTCTTCGGGAATAAGAGGCTGTCGTTTTTCATTTGTTGAGGATGCATCTGCAGCAGAGTTGCCATCCTCAGTGATTGTGTTGCACGGAGCATTTTCCGGGAACAAGTCCTAAACAGCATCCAGCAACCTTTCTTCTTCGTTGACCAATTCATCATCCCAAGCATCAATAGCTAGGGATTCTTCAGTCAGGAAGGGTGTGAACTTTGAAGTCACAGTCTCAAGAGAAGAAGCCTGAGAGGGTGTCGTCTCAGTGAAAGTCATGTGAGATGAGGTAGCTCTAAAGGATACATTGCTAGGCGTCGTCGGAGTGTAAGTGATCTCATCAGACGATGCTTCGGAAGAGCTATAGTCCCGAATTATCACATTACAGGAAGCTCTAACAGGAGACGTTGCCTGATCGGAGTCAGACTCATCCTCGGATGTAAGAGGATTGTTTATCCAGCAATTTTCTCCATTTTCAAGAGTTAAGGGAGGATATACCTGACGATCTTCGGGGACTTCCGACTTTGGATTGCGAGGAAGCTCGTTGACGCGGTCTTGCTCTTGTTCTAAAGCGAGACGCTGCAAGATCCTTGCATATTCTTCAAGATCAGACATGGGAGTCAAACCTTCTTCTTCATCTACTCTTTGTGGCTCAACATAGTTGATTTCCACTTGAGCAATGACGGGTGCTGGGCCAGCAGCATTTGCTTGTACAGCCTCTTGGTCTTCTTCACCATCAGACCAGGATCTTTGTGGCTTTAAGGGGTTATACCAAATTACTGGCATAAGATGAGTCTCAGGAACCCATTCTTCATCGGAGAGATATTTTCTTATTTCAAGAGACTCCCCCCACTCGTCGGCGTAGTTGGATTCGAATCCATCATCGGTGTCACTGGACTCGTATCCTTCAATGGAGAATCCAACTACCGAGTTGCAAGAGATGATGCCCCCTGCGTGGATTTTTCTTTAAATTGAGGTGGCATGAAATCACTGAGAGTGAATTTTCTTACCCCCTTTGAAGTCTCTGGAAGGGACATTTTTGTTGCCTCCAGTGAAGCGGTAAATGACGCCTCTGCCTTTTCTTGGACTTCCTGTTTTGGCTGGGTCTTCTCTTACCGTTTAAGCTTGAGGAGATGTTTCCTAGCATGCCTTCGCTGTTGAGTTGTTGGCTTTGTTTTCACGACCTCCCAATTTTCATCTTGCAGGAGATCGGGATGTACCCATATGGGTTGTCTGTCTGGTGTTGGGTAAGGAACCAGTTCCTCGGACGCTTGGATTGTGTTTATCACCTTGAAGGAAGTAGTGATCTTCTTCTTCGGTGATTTTGATATTTGTCCACATGACACCATGTTGACGGAGGTAGACCCGTAGTTTTTGTCAAAGGTGATGACTCCGTTTTTCCACATCTCGTTTATTTTCTCTCTCACAACGAAACATTGATTGAGAGAATGCGAGATCATCTGGTGGTATGGACAGTACCGAGGATCGTTGGTTTTGCCAACATCACCCGGTCTTTTGGGTTCAGGCAAGGTGAGCTTGCCGTTTGCTACAAGAGCCCTGAAGATTTCATCAACATCTTCATCAAACGGGTATTTATTTTCTACTCGTTCTTTGAAGGCATCAAAGAGTTCAGGTCTCTTACCAGCAATTATGTTTTCAGCTTTCTTTGGTGGCTGAGGAGCTGACTTGTCTGCACACTGAGGACCTCTTTTTTCTTTGGTTTAGAGGTTGCAATGGCGGTTGGCTCTTTTCTTGATGATTTCTGACTGTTGAGGTCTTTAATCACCGTTTCAGCTTCCATGGAAGCTTCTAGGAGTTCTCCTATGTTCTTTGATTTGTTGCCGATGATCATGGAGCGGATTCTAGCTCTCATGTTGTTTCGGCAGATGTCGACTAGCGACGCTTGTGGTAATACATCAGAGCATTTGTATGCCATTGCTTTCCACTTGTGAATGAAGTCATATGTGACTCATTCTCCCCCTGTTTTAGGCTGCACAGCTGAGCCATAGTAGCGGGATGATCCTCACCTTTAAAGTGAGTCAGGAAGCGTGTCTCTATCATGGCCCAGTTTTTTATGGAGTCCTCTGGCAGAGTGGAGTACCAGTCGAAGGCCGTACCTTTTAGGTACTTGCAAAGAGGCGGATCTTGAGTGCATCTTGATCCGCGATAGCTCCCGTCAAAATCTTAAAGTGGATGACGTGCTGTCTGGTTGATCATTTCCCCGTATATATTTGGAAAGTATGATGCTTGAATTTTGTGGGGAACGGGACCGAGTCCATCCATAAGGGATATGGTGGCTTGATCCCATGCTCCTTGAGTATATCCTCTTCTTTTGTTTTTGCGAGGATACTGTCTACGTCCTTTTTGGTAAGGGCGCGTGACACATTTTCTTCTCTGTTTACCTCATCATCTTGATGATTCGGAGGAGGTTCATTGTTCGCCTGATTTTGGAAAGCGAGGAGAAGGTTTTCCATCAGAGTTTCAATCCTCTGTTGGCCTTGTTCCAACTACTGGATGCGTGTGAGCGCATCATCTTGAGGTGGATTGCGAGGTGGTGGCTCAGAATTTGTAGCCAAGACGTTCATCCTTCGGGATTCGAACGAAGAAACTGTTCTGGTGACTGAGCTGGGGCTCATTTTTTTTTATGAAGAGCTTGAGGAAGGATCACTCTGCCGTCCTTTGCTTGAAGGAGCAGGGGATTCTTCTAAGTGTCTTCTTGTTCTGGAGACGCTGTGGGTCACCGGACGTCGGACATGGACTTTAGATGCTGACTTTTGGCATCTTCTGGTTTTTCCAACCATATGGACAGCAGCAACTTGGTTGGGTCTTTCTTTTTCTACCCATTTGGGAGAGACTTGAAGTGTAGGAGGCTGGGTGCTTTGCTTCTCTAGTCTCTTTTGTCGATACGACGCGCGGCGGTGTATACGACGAGCAATTTGAGCTTCGGTCGGCTCTGGTTGGACTTTGACAATGAAGGATGTGCTCCCTCGGGCGCAGCAGCCAAGCCTATCTTCTTTGTAGCTGGTCAAGGACAGGATGCGAACCCGGTCCTTCGCCTGTTGCAGCGAAGCTTTGAATTTTTCGAGTTCGGCCCCTGTAGAGATGAAGGGTCGAACAGAAGGATTGCAGGCCTTAGCAGGTGCTTGTAGAGGCCTAGTGATGCATGATTTGACTTTGGGCTTGTAAGAACAAGCCGGCTTATGCTGGGTTGACTTGGGAGTCAGGTTGGAGATGGGTCTCTCATCTTTCATGTAAGTAAGAGGGTAGAACTGGTTCTCCTTGAGTGGGGCCAGGTATGCCGGCTTGGTGGATATTTGGGACCTTCTTTGTTTCGGTGAAGGTCTTGGGGACCAAGTCTTAGGATAGACCTGGTTGTTTGCTGGTTGAAGCTTCGCGGGGGTGCCGCGGGCTTCGGGCTTTTTGGTGCTCGCCTTTGGTGTCATGGTAGTGACAAGTTGGGAGGCGAGCTTCTGCTTCTTAGAAGAAGCAGTTTGTTCATCGGGAAGTGGGAATGGTCCCAGTGTCCCAAAGACAATAATCCGGGGAGTCAAGGTTGACCCAGAGTACAGAGAGTTACCGAGGGAGTTGACGCTTCGGCAGCTGATGGGGCGCTTATAGGTGCGCGTGGTTTGCTTCTGTTGAAGCATGAGCTGGTGCTTGTTCTCATCGAAAGTAATGGTTTGCGAAGCTGCCATTGTTAGTTTTTTCGAAAAATTTCTGAAACAAGACCACATCCATTAGTAATCACAAGAATATAATGATCATAAATGGGGAGTTTTATGGTTTTGTCTTTTCAAATCGCTCGAGGAATATGACCTAAGCAATATGAAGAAGGCAAAAGGCCATAGAAGGTACAATTATTCTGATCGCAGGTATGGTAAGCCCAGAATGAGCGTCCCAGTGACTGCTAGAAGCAATTGTGAACCTAAATTCAACTTATCGAGAAGCAGAGCTTGCTCGATGTAAGAAGAATATAAGGTTGGAGTTACAAATGTGCCGGTCGCGAATACAGTAAACCCTAAAAGGGCGTACTAGTACCGCCAGACACAAATGTTTGGAGACCGCATCCATGAGATGAGATTCTCTGTTTTGAAAGGTCAAGAATGGATTCATCAGAGAGAGCAGATGGTATTCCGATTCAAATACGGTCTCAGCGATTTCCTCGAGCGCCAGTACTCAGAAGGGAATGAACCATAATTTCTCGGTTTTGAATCCAAAAATGACGAGTTTTTTTTTTTTTTTGAAAGGTCAAGATCAGGTTCATCAAAGAGAGCAAAATGCATTCCAATCTGAACACGGGCTCAACGATTTCCACGAGCGCCAGTGCTCAGAAGGGAGGAGACCAAAATTTCTCCGATCTGAACCCAAAAATGATGGAAGTTTTTTTTTTGAAGATTTTTTTTTAAAATCTTTTTTTTATTTATATTTTTTTTAAGATTTTTTTTTGAAAAAAAAATCTTTTTATATTTTTTTGTTATTTTTTATTTATTATTTTGAGAAAAATTTTTATTTAAAAGACGAGAGAGTACACATAGGCCTCCTAACTCGGTCTTATGAAATCTCGATTAATAGAATTGCCCCCAGGTAAGGGTAGGATTACTTAATGAACCCGTTTGGAGGACCCTTGCCTTAAACAGTCAAGCTGTCTCCACACTCTGGACAAGGCTTTTCTTGAATCAACCATGAACAAAGAACGTAGTTGGTTTAACCTTAGTGGTCTATGTCCTTTTTTTTTAAAGATTTTTAATGAACTCATCGAAGAGAAACGATGGCCCAAATCCTTAGTCGAACAGGCTCAACATTTCTGCAAGCACGATGAACAATAGGAGATGATCAAGGTTTCTCAATTTTGAATCCAAATTGAAAATTTTGATTTTTTGATTTTTTTTTTTAGATCTTTAATGAACTCATCGAAGAGAAACGATGGCCCAAATCCTTAGTCGAACAGACTCAACATTTCTGCAAGCACGATGAACAATAGGAGAGGATCAAGGTTTCTCAATTTTGGATCCAAATTGAGAAATTTGATTTTTTGTTTTTCTTTTTAGATTTCTAATGAACTCATCGAAGAGAAACGATGGCCCAAATCCTTAGTCGAACAGGCTCAACATTTCTGCAAGCACGATAAACGATAGGAGAGGGTCAAGGTTTCTCAATTTTGAATCCAAACTGAGAAATTTGATTTTTTGATTTTTTTTAAAGAGAAAGAGTGGAAACAAATTCGAAGAATTACAAATTTCCAAAAAATCTCATCTCATTTTTTTATACGGAATCCAACATAGGCCACCAATTAAAAGGTAGCCAATGAATCCAGAAAAGAAGTATAAGCATAGAGCAAAAGATATGATATGCAAATATTTCATATCTAGCATCGTGTTTTCAAATGAACATTTCCCACCGGGTGGAGCCAGTTTGATGGACCGCGCGTTCATTGCCTGGTGCTACCGAGGTCGGCGGACGTGGGAGTCCGTTGGGGTACAACCCTTTCACGCCCGGGGGACAGAAGCGAGTATCAACATTTTTTTGTGTGGGTGTGCCAGATTTTCTATTTTACTTGGAATTGCAAGTGGTGATCCGGAGATCGACCTTCGCAAGTAAAATGGAAATCAACTTCTTTTAAGTTTTCCATTGCACATATATTTAAGAAAAGAGACATTTTTCTTGATTTGCCGTGAAAGGCGATGTTTTGGCATTTATAGCCGATTTTTTTTCGTTTATAGCCGATTTTGGCATTTATAGCCGATTTTTGGCGTTTATAGCTGATTTTGGCGTTTATAGCCGATTTACAATTCTTATCAATAATGAAAGACAAGAGTTGTGATTTTTGTCTCTTTAAAAAAAATACAAACTACAATGAAAAGCAAGAAAATGTGGATCTAACTTTTCAGGAGATTGTGGGGGACTCGTTCAGATTGACGGTCGCAAGCCATATGTGGACTTCGCCATTATCCATGCAGATGAGAACAAAGGATGCTCTTGATTCACTTGGCTCGGATATATCCTCAGATTTTTAGAGGACAAAGACCAAAAAGAGGTCCTATGTCCAGTAAAAAACTAAGTAGATGGGATGAAAAGCCACGTCTAAGCCATTGGAGGCAGAAGGAGAAGGCAAGGACCTTGGGGGTACCTCCAAGGGACTTTTTGTCACCTTGTAGTGGTGGCTGGTGCAGAATTTTCACAGAGTTTTCTCTCTTTCTTTCTCTGGATTTTCTATGCTTTTTTCTGATCTGGGATCTATCTTGATTTTTCCGATTTGGAATTCTTTGGAATGCTCTCCTATTTAAAGGCTCTTGGTAGCCATTTAGGAGGGTTTATGGACTTTTATTGTCATTAAGCCGCATAATGGGAGGAGTTAAAGGATTTAATTCCTTTATTTTGTAACTCCTTTTTCTTGGCTTCTGATTGGCCGGTGGGGATTGGGGGCATTTAATCGCCTTTAATCGCCATGATGGGAGGAGTTTCATGGGTTAAATGCCATGAATCAATTGACTTGTAACTCCCATTTGCTTGCTTCTGATTGGGCCGTCCAAAGAAATGAATTAATGACTGCAATAAAGTTAGCCAATTAATTGCATTAAGTGGTCGCCGAGCAGTTGAAGAGTCGAAGGCCGTGCCGTGTCTTTTGGGATTCTTCTGGCGATGATCATCAATGGATCTTCATGTAGATCGACATCGGATGACCATGTAACTTCAAGTATTGGTTGCCAACAGCGGGTCGGTGCCATCTGTCCTGTCGATTTCTCGATCGGTCGGGCAGAAAACACATTTTTTTGGTTGACCGGTTGGCGATCAATGTTGATTTTGATACTCTTGATGATTGACTCGTGATTTTGACGGATGTCAAAGGATTTGGTGCCTCAAAAGTATGAATTTTGGAAAATTCCAGGAGTCGGAAGCTTCGAATCGCGAAAAACGATGAAAAAATGGGCTTTCCGAGGCGAACCCGGCGAATCCAGGCTCCATGGTTGCAGGGGCTGGTGACCTTGGGCCAGGGTCACACCCTGGGGGAATTTCCCTCCTTTTGTCCTGTTTTGTGACCGTTTTTTATGTTTTTCGATTCTTTTTTCTTCTGTATTTTTTTATTGACTTTTTTTATCATTTATTGGCCTGATTTCCCTATAGAAAACTTGACAAGAATCCTTGCATTTTGGAGTGCAAAGTTTCCAATTTTTCAGGAAAGCCGAAGACTTTGTCGCGTAAAGTTGCCGATTTTCCGTCAGAAGCTGAAATTGGGCCAAGTGATGTCGGAATGACCTGAAATCTGGGGTGAAGCCTCTTGAGCAATAAATAAGACCAACCATAGGCTTTTATTTAAGTTTTGAGGTCGTTTGGGTTCCTATTGCCAGTAGACTTATTTTTGTCGCGATGAAGATGTCGTGGCTTGATGTGCGGTCAACCGATGTCCGATTGACCTGAAATTTGATAGAGAACCTATTGGAGTCATTTTAAGATAATTTATAGGCTCTGTCTTGGAAACTATGGTCCCAGGGAGCTTCGCCGTCGAGAGGCCTGATTTGGCTTCCGAGCGTCAAAGTCTGGTCAAATGTTGTCGAAATGACCTGAAACTTGACGTGTAGCCCTTTGTATGCATTTTGAAGCGTCCATGTGCTATGTCGACGAGTGATGGCCTCGGTGGTTCTCACCACCGAGAGGCTTGATTTAGCTGCTTGATGGTTGATGTCGGGTCAAACGTTGTCGGTTTGACTCGAAACTTGACGTGAAGCCTTTTGGATGTATTTTGAGACCATCCATCGGCTCTGATCGAAGATTTGGTGTCTCCGATGCTTTCGCCGCCGGGAGCTCCTTTTCAGTTGTCGGAGAAGCGAAGTTAGGCTAAATGATTTTGAAATGGCCCGAAACTTCTTGTGTACTCCTCTTTTGTCTTTCATGAAGGATCTTGCAGTTTTTGTTTGATTCTCACAAGATTTGATTTTTGGAAGTAACATTGCTTATTTATGGCAGGTTGCGACTTCATGTAGCTTTTTGGATCTTGAAGAAGCAAAGTGACATTTTTGGTGTCAACAGGGTATAAATATATATACGTATGGAAAATATTCAAGTGAATCTATCCCTCACCATAGGGTGAAGGACACTCCCCTTTTTGGGAAGTTTTAAGTACAAAAGTGACTTTTCAAGTACTACCCATGTACTTGAAACTTCCCAAAAAGGGGAGTGTTCCTCACCCTATGGTGAGGGATAGATGCGTAGGAATACTCCCCTATATGTATATAGGGCAATATTCATGTGCATCATTCCCTCACCATATGGTGGGACTTGGGGGTAGAGGTGTCAATCTGGGCCGGGCCGCCCAAGCCCGGCCCGGAATTTCCATGCCTGGGCCCGTTGACTTGGTCAACGGGCGGCCTGGCCCGGCCCGGCATAAAATCTGGGTAGTGCTGGGCCCAGCCTGCCAGGCCAGAGGCACTGCCCGGCCCGGCACGACTTAAAAACCGTGCAGTGCTGGGCCTGGGCCCCGGAGCCCGCGGCAGCCCGGCATGGCCCGGCCCGGCCCTAACCCAACGGCTATATTTTCAAAAAAATTGTCCCTACCCCCAAAAAACGGCTATCTTTGGATTTTTTACTTTTTTAACCCCCCAACAGCTATAAACGGTCAAATGAAGGGGGGTATTAGTGTCTTTTGATTATTTTTTACCATTATACCCCCCAACTGCTATAAAATGGTCATATGATGGGGTATTTAATGTCATTTTATCACTTAAGAATTCTATAAATAGCCCTCATTCCTCTCATTTCTCTACAGTCCTACTCTCTCATTTCTCATACTCCCTCTAAAGCTCTAAGCTCTCTTAAGTTTCATTCTAAAGTCTAAGCTCTCTCTACAAGGTTTTCTAAGAAGTGAGGGTGACTTCTCTAAAGTGGAGGATTCAACTAAGAAGGACTTCTTCATTAGCTCTCTCCTATCTTATAAAAGTATTTGTTATCTTTAATTTTGAGTTTTATTTAGTAATAATATACATAGTAATATTATATATTAAGTCTCATCTTCTCCCATTTCTTATATAAATTATCACAAAAAACACATTATATATAATTATTTATTTAAGTTTTTTTTTAAATCTTTTATTTAGAAAAATGGCTGGACCATCACAACCTTTCAACCTTGACTTCTCTCTAAATGAGGAAGATCCTGGATTTATTAATTTAGACCAAGACCAAGGGACAGAAGTAGAAAGCAATAATCCCCAAGATCCTACAACCCAAAAAAAAGAAGAGAAAAATAAGATTGACTTCTCTTGTATGAGCTCATTTCGCTAAAGTTACTGTTCCATATCCCAAAGGAGGAACAGAGGAGAAGGCACAATGTAAATATTGCAAAGATCTCCTCAGTGGCAAATCATCAAACAGCACTGGCCACCTTACTAGACACATAAAATCGTGTTTGCTGAAACTGTAACGCCCCAATTCCGGATACCGAGAAAATCGTCAAAGTACCGAAATTGGCGCGCTACTTCCCGGAAAATCCGAGAACTTCCAAGATCGTAGGTCCGCAGTGAGGTCCAATTTAAAACTTTTTCATCAACATAATAACAATGGTTAATTGCGGAAGCATGATAGTATAGCGGAAGCCATATCAGAGATAGCGGAAGCATAAGGTATCATCGTATATATGTCAAATGTAGAAGGGCTGAAGTCCAGCCTAAATGTATAGTGATAACAAATCAAGGTTTAATTACATATTTTTCATTACTACCCAACTCACAACAAATGTCTCTCAAAAACCCTAAACAAAGGAGCGCTCAAACCCCTGCAGCTGGTGTCGGCTCTCCACCTTCCGGCTCGACCTCATGGTCGGCCGGCCCCCATCCGTAGTCGCCTACTACGGGCACCTCAATGAGTGCGAACGCATCGCCCTCGAACTCGGGGTCAAGACCTAAGCACCAAGAGTGGGTCAGATCTAAAGATCTGGCAAGTCACAATATGCAGATAATATAGAATGTATGCATCAAAATGAGTAGAGACATGTATAAAGTTAAGAGAGTAACAAAGGTACATATGCTATGCAGTCGTGCGAGATAACAATGTAGAATCATAATAAGCATAACAGTAATAAACCTACACAATATGGCACATCCACATAAGCTGGTCACCGCGGGATATTATGCCGCGGCCCTCCCATACTGAACACAGTCGCGGTAGGGATCCTAAGCTAATGCTAGGGATTACTAACCCTGCAAAATATCATCAACATCATCCACAACGACCGGAACAGGCATCACACCGTCCGTCCCAACAGTGCTCATCATGATAGCCACACAACAAATCTCAATAGCTCCTACCAGTGATGATCAGTCCAACTGGCTGAGCTTAAATCAACTGAGTGAATGTCTATGCCGACTCGGAAACAATAAAGGTCTGTGTCTGTCTAGGCTTTGCCTTGCGTGAACAAGGTCCTAACAAAAGTCCCTAAGAGGTCCAAGTACTCAATATAAACAGTGGATCATAGTCCATGTCCAATTCCTTCATTGGATCCATACCAAGGCCCACCAAATACATGGCCTGATCTACAACAATCCATATGAGACACAAGTCCATGTTCAATGACATATGATCCATCTACGTCCATAATGGGTCACAAGCCCATACAATCTAACCTCTCCATTCTAGGGTAATTCACATCCAACTTAGGCCATAAAAGGGCCCGCCTAGCCACAGACACGGGTCAATGATCCACCAAATCAGATTACCGGGTCACCTCTAAGTATTCCTAGGTTTAGGTCCTCCATTTTCCATTTAATTAACAGGCATAAGCAATAATAAGGACAATAGAGTGATAGTCATAGTATGAGGGAGATGAATCTCCAAGTACAAGGATCAAAGGGAGATAGCAACAGTCCAACCTAGGTAAATGGTCCACTTTCGGATACAGGTCCATCTCAGGTAATTCGATCTTTAAGTGAAACCACAGATGCTAAGGAATATTGTGTTTGGTGCTTAGAAGTTATATGCATCATTTTGGTAACCTATAAAGGTGGAATCATCTTAGATTACATAACCTGGACTTTAATTAGTGGACCCCACGAGTCAAGGTTGAGCCGTACCACTGACTCGTGGCTGGCACAGTGATGGAAGTCTATTTGAATGGTCAATGGGTCCTACATATGATTGCAACAATGGAAATTAGAGTCTGGGAAGTGTCACTGTACAGTGTGCTCAGCCGACCCCTGGCCTGGGCGGTCAGCTCGGCACACTGGGACCAGAGAAGGAAAAACACCCTACAGGCAAAGCCTGTTTGTCCAGGACTTCCTGTGAGTTCGGCTAACTCCCTGGCCTGGGTAGTTGGCCGTGCTCACTAAGAATTCTGGTTGAAGGGAATGTCCCAGGTTCTAGTCTCCTTTGTTGAAATCCCGCCTTTTGGGAAATCCATCTCGGAGTTCGGCTAAACAATGGAGCCCAATTGAATACTCAGTTCGGCTACCCAACTCAGTTCGGCAAAGGCCTAACTCAGTTCGGCAACCCAGCTGTGTTCGGGAAAATGCATTGGGCTTGGCAGGACACTGAGGTTGGTTTAGCTCTCAGCTCGGTTAAGCACTGAGTTCGGCTAAGCTCGAAGTCCGGTCTGGCACAGAACCCGGTCTGGCGCTGAGCTCAGAAAAACACTGAGTTCGGCCATAACACTGAGTTCGGCCGTAACACTGGACTCGGCTGAGCACTGAGCTCGGCCTAGACACTTAGCTCGGCTAACGCAATCTCATCCTAACCACTATGCTCGGCAGAACTCTGAGTTCGGCTAGTGTTGAATCCAGCCATCGCTGAGTTCGGCCAGCACTGAGCTCGGCAACCGCTGGGCTCTGCAAGTGCTGAGCTCGGCCATCGCTGGACTCTGTCCATCTCTCCTATCAGTGTTGTGTTCTGTTACAGAACCCAGTTCTGCGACAGGACACAACTTCTCTTCATTAAACACATGAATGGTGGTCCACCTCTGATCAAAATCCAGATCAAGTAGCCACCCATGGTCGCACAAGCCCCCTCACATAAACGTAGGGTCCTGATCCACCAAGGGTGGTCCTACTTCGATTCCGATCACAACACAACGAGGTGGGTTCTCGTCATTCCATCTCCGGAAAACCCATCACTGCAACCCAATTCTCCTGCGTTTCTCCATAGACCATTACAGAAGCAAAATAAATCATTCCTACATCATCCACCCATCATCAACCGGCCATTGATCATCCAAATGAGGTAATCCCATCCATCAATGGCCAAAGGAACCAAACAAACATGCTCAAGGATCGATCTAAACATATATATTACAAATTGGAATTCTACTACAAATAAAAAGAGGGAAACATGCAATCTAGACTACCGGCACAGTGCACTTGCCTTGATCAATTGAAGGTAGAAGGAAAAGAGAGAGAAAACCACAGGGAAAAAGAGAAAGGGTCTCGACAGTAGCTCTTATGGTGCAGGTTGGTCTCGGCTGGCCTTCTGTCAGGGAATTCTGGGGTGAGGGAGAGAAAAGAGAGATTGGAGGAGAGATGAGGGTTCGTTGGAGGGAATTGGGGAAGAAGAAGAGAGAAAAGAGATTGAAACTTGAGAGAAAAGGAAATGAGATGAACAATAGTTGCTTGGGCAGGGGAGGGTTTTAGTTTATATAGGTTGGGTTTTTGGGTTAGGGACAAAATTGCCCTTAGGGTTAAAATAGGATTAGGGTTAGGGTAAAGGGTATCTAGGTCTTTAGGTGATCTTCTAGAAGATTCTTTGGTGCAAACCCCCTAGAGTAAAAACAAAACTCTAGCTAGGGCCTCTAACAAACTAACTAACTCTAAGAATAACAAAAGACACCCTATTGATTCTACTAATTACACCACTAGTCTAACCCTAGGAAAATACATAACTACCCTCAGTAAGCCCCATGATTAGTATAATTAAAATACTTAGGCTAATATGTAGTATTCAAATTCACATTGAGGGCCCACCAGGGTGGGGTCTCACAGAAACACACTCCCAACACTAGCGATGGGGCAAGTAAGGGGAGGCCGGGAGGATGACTCAAACTCAACTTTCTCAAACAGATTCATATGGTGGTTTAGGAGTTTCGAAGAACGACGTTTTGAAAGATTTTTGAGGTCTGCCTTTCATCCTGGATGGTAGAAAATATCTAGAAATACTACTAGAAGTGACGCAATAAAGACTTTTTTGAAAGAAAAGTGAGAATTTATAAAATATTTTTGCAAATATACCTGGAAAAGTGGCTTTAACTTCAGATTTATGGACCTCTAAACAAAATCTGAGGTACATTGCAATCACATCACATTTTATTGATAGTGATTGGGTGATGCAGAAAAGAATGATAACATTTTCTATGCTATAATTCCCATACACTTGTGCTAGGATAGGGTCCACCATCCTTAAAAATCTTAGAGAATATAAAATTGAAAAAAAAATAATTTCTATAACTTTAGATAATGCAAGCACTAATAACGTCGTAGCAGATTTATTAAAACAATCGATTCAACTTGATTTAAATGGAAATATATTTCACAATATGTGTGCATGCCACGTCATAAATCTTATCGTACAAGTAGGGGTAAAATTAATTAGAGCTGATTTAGAGACTATTAAATGGATTGTAGGATACATTTTTTGTTCTCCCTCACGAAAACAATGGTGGAAGGACATATGTGTAAATTTAAATTATATCCAAAGAAAATATCATATGATGTAAAGCATAGATGGGATTTTACCTATAAAATGTTAAAAGAATCATGTGCCTATAAAATGGCACTAAATCAATATTGTCAACTTTATTTGGAGCGAAAAAATATTTTTATAAGTGATGATAAATGGACCTTTCTTGAGACAATAAGAGAATTTTTTAGAAGTTTTTCATTATGCAACATTGTTTTTTTCCGGGGTATATTATCCCACAGAGATTTTCAAATTTTTCCCGGGTATATTATCCCACATGCAATCAAGCTTTACCATTTTTATTAAATAAGTCTTACTTTTGCAAGTATAGAGATTTTCAAAATTTTCAAGTTATGTGTGTACAAATGGAGGAAAAGTTTTCACAATATTGGAATTAGCTCCTTTAACATTTTGTATAGCTGCTGTATTAGACCTTAGATTGAAATTACAAGGTGTAGAAACCCTTCTTAATGAAATAAACTCTAATATGAATACAACTAATATAAATGACATAGCAACAATGAAAGCAGATTTAGAAATACTTTTTTTGGAATATGCTACCTGATTAGGTGGATCCATAGCACCCACGGTCCCAACAGGCCTCCCCAATTACATAAAGGAAAAAAGAAAGTCATTTGGAGTATTGTGAAGAAATCTCACGGAAGTAACTCCTCTTCTTCCAGAAGATCTTACAACCTTAATGAATTAACAATGTACCTGGGGAGCGATCCTGTTACAATAGATGATAATGAAGAAGATGATTTGATATTTTGGTATGGTGGAAATCATTCGAAACTGAGTTTCCCGTGCTTTCCGCCATAGCCCGTGATATATTAACAATACCAGCGTCTACAGTTGCATTAGAGCAGGCATTTAGTGCAAGTGGGCGCCTTATTGACCCCAGGAGGGCTATGCTTCAAGAAGAAACCGTTGAGACCTGCATGTGCTTGCAAGATTGGTACCAAGCAGAGGATAGGGAACAACACCTCGATAATGATCATATCGAGATAGTAGACGAGCTAACGGCGTTACAGATATCGTAGTATAATTTTTTTTAGAATGTATAATAGGTTTTTAACTTGTAATTTATTTTTTAGAATGTATCATAGGCTTTTAACTTGTAATTTATTTTTTAGAATGTATCATAGGTTTTTAAAGTTGTAATTCTTTTTTCATTTATCAGAAGGTTGAAATTTCATTATGTATATTGATCCAAGTTCAAACTTCAAACTTGTACTTTTTTTTAACTTTTGTAACTTAAATTTCAAGGAAATACAATTTATTTGATGTATTTTTTCAAAACATCATTAGTGTAATTCTACTTGTTTATCTCTTTTAATTTTTTTATTTTAATGGAAATGGTCCAAGAATTAAAAAAAAACTATAAAAAAAAAATTGTGGGCCGCCCGCAGGTGGCATGGCCCAGGCCCGGCTGGGGCCGTGCCGTGCTGTGCGGACCCCAGAATAATCGGGCCCGGCCCGGCATGGACCGTACAATATCACGGGCTATGACGGGCCCTGATTCAGTGAGCCGTGTCGGCATGGCCAGGCCCGGATTGACACGGATGGAAAGAGTCATATGAGATGAGACCATATATCAAGTTTGAGGTCAATCCCAAGTCTCTAACCCTTTCATCCGTGGCCCACAAATTTAACAACTGTATATTAAAGAAAAATCTTGACCCTCAATCCAGCGGTCCAATCCAATCAAATTAATGAAAACTCAATTGATCCATTGTAATTTAGGGGATTCCATGTGTGTGGATGATTTGGATGAATCATAAAGTGGCCCCACTATGTTGTCCCTCACCATAATGTGGTGAGGGATGGATGCACATGAATATTTCCCATATATATATAATATGGAATTATTCAAGTGTGAACTAATTTTTACCTATTATATGAGAATTTTTTTGTGGGGTCCAACTAGCAACCCTTCCAAACCTAGCAACTAATAGGGAGCCCCCTAATAGTCACTAATCCCAAGGATTGGCACACATCCGAATGGACTGAACTGATGGTTGAATATTTTTTTGAATATGAAGCCATTAAACTTGTGGGCCACGGATAAAGGGGTTAGGGGCATGAGTTTGAGGTCGAACTTGATACTTGGGGTGGTTTCATATAGATCTTTCCATCCCCCTAGTTTCATCCCAAAATTCCCATAAAAAAGTTCACATATAATATGTGATAACAGTTTTCACCTGAATATTACACACATATATATATACATACAAGCTTATCTTACGGTTTTACCAGCTTCTCTTATGGTTTTACAGTACAAGCCACCTAGCGGGGCCCACTAGAGACCCGACAAATCATGAAACAAGGGGAGATAGAAATATCCAAGTAGGGCCAAACTTGATGTCAAATTTGAAGTAACACCTTTAACCCATTCATCTATGATCCACAAGTTTAATGACTTTATATAAAATAATAAAATCGACCATTCATCAAACGGTTCACTCTAATCGGATCTATCAAAACCCGGTGGCACCTGTGTAAATATGAGGAGTGAGTTTGAATGGTCCGCTCTACTGTAAGACCGTAAAGAAAGCTTGTGCAGGAGCATTTATATATATATATATATATGAATAAAAGGGGTATATAGATAAGGGGTATAGATATCGATATAGATTGTATAATTATAATATATAATATAAATAATATAAAAGGCATTTCATTCATTCATCCTCTTTGATATCATCGTACAGTCAAAACTTAAAACCTTTAAATTCTACTGGCACATATATTTTTACTTTTCCCACACAAATTCTCTCTATACACATTATTATAATTTAAAAATTACATTAGTTCTTTCCACACACACCAAAATTTTCCAAACTACCCATCCCTCCATTTCCCTCTTTCTTCCCACACACAGGTGTTCGGAAGTATAGGTCCGAACAGATGCATTATGTTCGGAACTATACATCCGAACGTATGCATTCTGTTCAAAACTATACATCAGAACATATGACATATGTTCGGACCTGAAGGACCGTACATATTGGGAACCTGCAACTCGTTTTAGGCGATAAAAAAATTAATAAAAGAGAATATGGTCTTTGATGAAGTGGAGAGTGAGGTACGAAATCTTCTCATACTTAAACCACCCATTTCACTCTCCACTTCATCTCCCTAAAACATGTCTTTCATTTGTATTAACATTACTTCTGCAGTTTTGAGTTTTGACCAAGGTACACCCCAAAATCAAGACAACATTGTGTCTATTGCCCATGGAAGATGAAGTGGAGAGTGAAATGGGTGGAAAAATCTTTTAGAGAAGAAGATGAGATTGTGTGTGAAAAGAGAATATGTTTTGAGTTTTTGTGGGATAATGGATATTTTGGTTATTTCATAAAGGGGCCAGCTCTCCTAAGCTGAAGCTTAAGATAAGGTAAGCTGAAATAAGTTCAATTACGTAGTGGGGCCCACTTGGGGACCCATATGGGGATGGGGTGGGGGAGATTTCAAGGACTCCCTGGGACCCTCCTTCTTACAAAAAATCAGCCCAAATCGTGGTTTCTATCATCTCCATCTGGGCACAAAAAGTTTAATGGTCAACGGTCTATTCGGATTGGTACATAGTCGATCCAACGGTCTAGTAAATTCGGATTTGACCAAAAATTGGTGGGCTTGTGCAATTTAAAGGGGTCGTGTGTTTGGTCCATTTGGATGGATCAAGGATGGGTCCTAAAAGCGCTAGCTTACGGAATCATATCATAAGCTTAAGCTTATGAGAGCCTTGCTCTTTCGTAAAAGGGTAAGAATATAATAAAAAAAAAGATAAATTCCGGCACACTCTTATTATATTGCCTCACCGGCAGCGAGGAAGGGAGTAGTTTTTAATTTCTATACATATCTTTCAATGGGAAAGAATCCAGAGCACGCATAGACGCATAAGCTCTCTTTCATCTCCCCCTTCTTCTTCTTCTCCTTCTCCTCCTCCTCCTCCTCCTCTCTCGATCGATCTTTCTTTGTGGTGTTGATGGATTACGATTACAGGAACAGGGCCGCTCCACCTTACGACTCGCACGCGCCCGTCTACAACAGGCCAGCGACGGGTCACGGTTCCTCCTTCTACCCCAAGATCGGGCAGTCCGGGCAGCTTATGCCACCTCCCCCAGCTGCCCGTTCTTCTTCTCTTCCCCCAAATCATCCGCCCCCTTCGTGTAAGCTCTCTCTTCCAATTGGGTTTCTTGTCTATTATCAGATTCTTCTGTTTTTAGTGCGCGTTTGGATGCACCCTAATTCGCTGGGGTTTTGAATTTGGGTGCTTTTATAAGAAAAGATGATTTTTGTCTTCTCTTCTGCTGATGTTGATTTGGGTATATCCCAAATTCGCTATTAAAATGTTAAATTGCAATCTGGGGTGCATACAACTGTTCCCGTATTGGGAGAGATTATGTTATGGACGTCTGGTTGCCAATTATTTCAGTCTGTGAATCCTTTCTTACCTGTCAAAATTATTTGTGATTTGTATTGAAATCCGAGGAATTTATAGTGAAGGGGGGTTTTGTGGAATGGGTATTAGAGGCCTAGGGTGGAGATGTAGATGGGTATTTGAGGTCTAGGGTGGAGATGTAGAGGTCTAATTGAGTAGGTTGATGGGAAGGTGATCAATTATATATATGAAAGGGGGGATTATTTGATTGTCTTGTGTGGATTCTTCACCTTTAGTGTTTTAACTTTTGCCCCTTTGATAGGAAGCCATGGCTTATAAATTCTGTGAAATAATAAATAATTTTACGAAATGGGTTTTAAATATTTGGTGAGTCTAAGAAAATAGAAATTTGATCATTCATTCATCTTCATCATCTTGAAAGCCTTATCTCAGATATCTAGGGCGGGCTTTGAATACCGTTGACTATAATGTTATGCCGGTGGAAATTGACTTTTAATGTAATTAGGGTTTTTGGACATGGTATCTATTGGCTTTGAAACCAGTAGATATCAGGGAAAACTGATAGGCATTTGGTAGCTATCTGGTATTTCTTCCACTGCTTATATCTTCTCAACCATGATGCAGTTGTGGTGATATGATCCCTACTGACAAGTTTTTAAAGGGATGAGAATCACATCAATTGGTTCAGTTTTTTTTTTGTGTGTGTGTGTGTGTGTGTGTGTGTGTGTGTGTGTGTGTGGACTGTGGAGAAGAAGTAGAGAGAAGGCTCCCTCTTATTGATTTTGCATTTGGGGCAACTTGGGAAATGGAAAGCAGAAACACCATTGCACGTATTTGTGCTTTTGCATTGGAAATCAATCTTATGGAAACACAGAAAGATACCAATTCTTCTTTCTTTATTTTTTTTTTTGTTTGTTTTTTCTGCCATGTGTGCTTTGAGAAACCAATTATAGGCAATTTGATGTGAGTTCCCATATTGGGGCAATAATGTTTCAAGTAGCAAAAGCTTTGTGAACTTTACACCACCTTATTTCATATCTCCCTCAAATTTAGATGGAATATTTTCGTGGTCAACTTAAGTGTTGGTAACCCACTATGCCATCTTGGCCATAGCATATCCTGGTGCTGAAGCTTCGATGTTCCATTTATTGGAAACTGTGGCCCTCTTGCAATGATTTAGTGGCATAATTGTTAATTGTAAGAGTAAGATCTATTGATAAAGAACACTATCCTTATAAAAGCTTTATCTAATCTATCAAGGGTTGCCTTTGTGTTTTGTTTTGTACTTTGATATAGAACATGGAAGCTAAATGAATAAAGTAATGTGTGAATTGTGACAAGCTCATTTTTGTGCTATTGGTTGGAAAATGTGGTAAACATTTTAGTGCTAATAAGTAACCTATTATTGTTCTTATTATGTAACCTGTAAAACTAATTATCTCTCCTGTCTCCACATGTCCCTCTTATTGTTCTTATTATGCCTAGATAATCCCTGTATTGCATGTTTGAGATGATTTGATTAATCTCTATGCAGATCTGTTTGAAGATGTTAGTTGTATATTTTTAACTTCATCTGATATATAGATGCCTTGATGTGCATCTGGGTTTTTTTCATTTTCAATTTCTATCTAAGCTTTTTCGTGTGTTTGATGGAAAAATTGAAGGCCATGTGTTTTGTTGTTTTGCAGTAGGATTGGGCATCAGGGTTGCAATAAAGCCGGACTATCGAATAACACCTCCTGTAAGATTTGATGCTGGTTATTTGAGATCTTTGGAACAAATAACAAAGATGGACTTGCTATTAGTCATTAGTAGCATCATGATTCTGGAATGAATACATTCTTTTACTGCAATAGTTCATTCTACATTACATTGATATAGACTTCTCACCACTCATTGGTTTATGTGATATAAGTCTAGGTTTGTGTTATCTTTGTTAATTAATGTATTTTGTACTATTATGAAAAGATGATTAATTCATTTCTTGAACTTGAAAATCTTCAGGTTTTCATTTTTTAATGCTTATTCCACGTTTTTCTATATCATATTATTCTTCCAAATTTGAAAATGATGCTTCATCAGTCAAACTTAAAACAGTTTGTTGTATCTTGTAATTCATCAAGTGTTTACTTGAGAGGTGTTAAACTAAAATGTTTTTGCTTGCTTTATTCCACTCACCTAATTATAAAATGAGTCTTCTTTTAAGGTTGAAATAAAGGTTGCTTTCCATTTTTTAAATTGTGTGAATTGAATGATACAACATTAATCTTTTGTGAGCTGATGATCTATTTTTCACAACAGCATATAAACATTCTTTCACCAAAATAACAAGAGATTGAACAATTAGCTAAAGATGAATTTCTGATTCTAATCCTTGGCATAGATGCACCTTATACACATTCTTTGATTCTCTTTTTTATTTACCCATTGCAAATGGTTTCCCTTTGCATGGGGCAGGCCAGATTTACACCTTAGCTGATCATCAAGGTCAAGTATATCCATATTTCCTTTCCAAATATTGGAACACCTTTTACCCATACTCTCTCATCCTACCTGAGATAGTCACATTCAAAGCTTATTTCTGTTCAGGACATTCACTTTTGATTTCGTCCAGAACCATCTTTCTTCTTTCGATTTTCCTTTCTTGAACACATGGTATCTCTTTCATTTCTGTCATGAGTTTGTATATTCTAGTACAAAATTCATTACTATATGTGACCTCAGAGAAGCAAATCGATAAGACATGCACAACTTGTGAGTGAGTGGCTTAGATGATACGCATTCTGACATATTGAAACTTTATACCTCCAAAAATAACATGTTCATAACAAAATAATTTATATACTAAAATTTATGAGAAGATATAAATTTCCAAATAATTTTAATGATCAACTTATTCATGCTCATATCAGATTTTAAAGCATATCTTGGACTTTGATGCTTCAAATGAACAAGCTCTGATAAAATTCCTATACACTTAAACATTGTGTCAGTTTGTACTAGTTCATGCCAGTCCACGTCAAATTTTCAATCTGGCTCAACTGAGTTGCATTAAGTCGGTGCTAACTAAAATTGGTGCTAAGTGCTAACTTGAAGAAGAATGATTGGCACTGGCCGTTTTTTACTTGTGCTGGTGCTTACTGGCATATAGTCGATTTGATTGAGTTGGTGTCATTTCTTAACAAAATTTAATACCAAGGGTGGATATTGTTTGAACGGTGTTTAAAAATAGATTAGAAATTAGAAATTTTATCTTTATTTGTGTGACTGTTTCATGTTAGTAGCCTTAAGAGTCAAGCCCCGTGTCTTCCAGTGATAGGCAAATTTCACGAGTTAAATGATGTCTGAATGACATGTAATTGGGTGCAGATGCACATTTGATCGGTTATTCAATTAATCATCTAACAAGCCCAATATTGTATGGTTTTGACATGATTTGGTGAAGTTATTGCTCATTGAAAGACATGGTGTTATTTAGCTATAAATTCTAGTCTTTCTAAAAGTTACAACAATAAGCATTAGAATAAAAGTTGTAATGGTTGCAGAATTTTCATGTAATCTGTATCAGGAAAACATTTATTTTCACACAGTTGAATGAAAATTTCTTTTTTAATGCATCCTCTCCCTTGTGAGTTGAAGAACCTTTCATTCTCCATGTGTGGAGATTCTTTGGGTAACCCTTTTGGTTTTGGTTATGACTCCAAAGGCTGGAGAACTTGAAGAAGATCGTCTTAAGACTACCAACTCCTTCAACCTCCTCATCACTTTACCACTTTGTGGTTGACTGTCCCTGCTTTTGTGGCTCCTCTTCTTGGAGCTTTGTTTGCAGCAGGTTTTGTATTTTATCCGAGGCTCTGCTTGTGACTTTTTGGTGTTTGTTTGGTAGTGCTCATTCTACAGTGTATCTGTCCCCTTCGAGTAATGAAACCTTGTTACTATCCAAATATAAAACTGCATTCCAACCATCAGGTCCTCTGATTTATGGCATTATTCATTTTTTGTTTCAACATCCTTTTCCGTTCAAACTTGCTTTAGATTTGAAAATTAAGGCCTTCATTGCTGAAAATTGCAAGTCTCCCAAGTCCCAATTGTGAAGGAAGAAAAAGAAGATTCCTATCTTCACTGAAAAAAAAATATGAAGAAGATAGGGAGATAGAAACTGGATACAAATGAAAGATTGGAAAGTCTGGAAGATGAGAGGTGGATGAAATGGGGAGAAGGAAGAAGTAACTGGCGATTGGTCCAGGATGTGTTGAATTTTGTGAGGGTTTTAAAAGTCAATAAACATGGAAAAGGATCTTGTAGAAAGTTAATCATCTAAACATGATAGAGAGCCTCATATAATCATCATCATCATCGTTAAAGCCTTGTCCCAACTATGTTATGTTGGCTACATGATGCAGTCCTAGGGTTAGGATGCAAGTGCTAGGGCACAATTAGGGTTCCCAGGGAACAATCACACGAGGAAGAAACAGTCTTCAACGATAAATCTTCTCTTAATTCAATTCTCTCTATGAGATTACCAATCTCTACAATGTCATATTTATAGGAAAAGTTACTTAAGGCCTAAGAAAACAACCAAACTAGGAAACCAAATAATAATTAGAAACTAATCCTAATTATACTCTTACTAAAATAAAACTAATTAAAATTAGAATTTCATGGGTCCCATATGTGGCCCACGAGTCTTCTTGCAATGATATGGTATTGCTGCTGCATCATTCTCCCCAGGTTGGAAAAGAGTTCGACCTCGAACTCGGCTCTTCTTCTTGATGTTACTTCTGTAGATAGTGTGCACGTGAAGCGCATCCTTGGTGAGACGAGAACTTGACCCTTGCTTCGGTGGCATCGGCTTCATAGGACGGAGTGTGACTTTCTTGGTACCATGCATGAATGTGTATGTGTTGTCGCGCATGCTATTAGTTCCATTCTTGTCATACATCCACGGACGACCCAATAAGATATCACAACTATCCATGGGTACCACATTACACCAAACTGTATCTGTATAATCTGTACCAATGGAAAAGGTAACTGGACATGCATATCGGACTTGCACTTCATCACCTGTCATTAACCATCTAGCAAAATAAGGACGATGATGCTTCCGAACTTTCAGCTGTAAGCGATCCACAAAAGCTTGGGATATAATATTCTGACAACTGCCGCCATCAATGACTACTGTGCATTCCTGAGCATTGACTGTTCCTTTGGAGCGGAAAATATTTTCTCGCAACCACTTCGTCGCAGTAGTTGATGGAGCATCGGTGATGACCATGAGAGATTCACCGTCAACTGCAGTGTAAATCTCTAATTCTTCTGTCTTAGCTGCAACCTCTGTTTCTTTAGGATCATCTGGGACATCCTTCTCGTCACTTTCATTTTCAATCAAGTGGATACGTTTGGGACATTCCCTTGCACGATGCCCTTGTTGGTGACAATTAAAGCATGTGATCCTATTTTGACCTTCGGGCTTGGTGAATTCTTTCTCCGATGAATCACTCAGTTTAGAACCTGCAAGTGAAGAATTCTTCTGCATAACCCATTTAGAGGCATTAAGTTTTCTAGCTTGATGATGTGCAATTCCTTCAGCTTTGATAGCATGCTGAACAATTTCATCAACATTCTCAAAATGCTGAAATGTGAGGAGATCTTGTATGTCAAGTGTCAGCCCATTAAAGTATCTGTCAACTAATACATCCTCATCTTCAGTCAAACCACAACGAGCTTGCATGGTCATAAATTCCTCAGAATACTCAACAACTGTCTTAGATCCTTGTTTCAAGTATTGAAAACGTGAACGCAGATCTCTGGAGTAATTGACAGGCAAAAATTTTTGCTTTAACAAATTTTCATCTCGGCCCACGTGTCAACAGGGTCAATTTGCTGGTATCTTCTCTTCTTTTGCAACTCGGCCCACCATATCGCAGCATAATTGCGAAATCGAGTTGCCACCAGTGTAATCTTATGACCATCCGTCATTGGTTTATGTGCAAAAATATTTTCAACGCATACTAACCAATCCAAGAATTCATCGGGGTTCAATTTCCCATCATATTCGGGAATCACAAGTTTAATACCCAAATCACGATCAACGTTGACTACATGTGGATCTCGTTGATTTCGATGAGGTCCTCCATCATCGCGATGAGTATCATCACGCCGATTAGTTTCCAAAGTGGTTAACCGGGTTTCAATCCTTTCCAGAGTCGCTTGCATTTGAACTTGCATTTGAACCATCGTTGCAGATAATTGATTAACAGTTACCGACAATTGTGCAACGGTTCCCCTCAAATCATCATCATTGTGAGAGGAAGACTCCGCGTCAACCTGCTTCTTTGGAGGCATTTTTGTTTAATGCAAATTGAAAATGTCTAACTGACCTGATGTGTAGATCTGACTTCCACGAGCACGTTGGTGAAAACGGATTGAAAATCTGACGATGGATGAGTCTGGAATCGCGAAAAGAAGATCCGACCGTTGATCTTGGGCAAAGGCTGGATGGTGGATGGGGCTGATCAGTGAAACAAGTTGCTGGCTGGGCTTCCTCTCTAAAACAGGTCAAGCGTGACTTGAAGGCAACCTGATCCAAGGCCCAGCTGCTGGATTTCTTCTGTAGAACACGTGCCAAGCCTCAATCTGCGTGTCCAGAGAGGAAAAAAAAAATAAAAGGGCTAAAGAACCCTTATCTGCTTCTGCTGTAACGAAGATAGGAGGGAGCGATGAGATGAAAGGGTCTGTGAGATGATGCGGACGACAATGATGTCGAGGACGACGGACGATGTGTGGAGGGAACTGGACTGCCGAGAGAGGAAGAACGTCGATGGTGGTGGCTTGAAGAAGAAGCTCCACTGCTGTTGCTGTCACGAAGAGAAGAGGAAGTGGAGGCGAAGTCGACGGCGAGCGACGAGGATGGCAGCGGCGCCCTTGGTGCACGGTACGCACTTCTTCCCTCCTTCGCTTCTTCTTCTTGCTCTGCCTTTTCGTTTTTTTTTTTTTTTTTATTCACGGGTTGGGGTTTTAGATTGGAAGTCGACGACGATGGGCTGGGTTGGGGGATTCCGGTGGAATAGGTGTGGAGAGTTGGGGTTTGGGCTGGGTTGGGGATTTCGGTGGAATGTTCGTCGGTGCAGGAAGAGTAGGGAGGCTCGGCTAGGGTGGGTGGGTTTTTGGATTGGGGTTCGGTGCTGCTGGAGCGTGCGAGGAGTTGGGGGTTGGTTGTAGGGGACTGATGAAGGGATGCAATTTGGGAAGTGGTTTGGGATTCGGTGTCTCTGGGCTGGTTTGGGTTCAGCAATTTGGGGTTTGAATGTTTTGGGGAAAAAAAAATGGGTCTAGGGTTTTGGACGATTGGAAAGGTCAAGATGGGTTTGGCGATTGGTAGTGGATCAGTGGTACAGGCAGTGATATCCCCTGGTTGCGGAAAGGGTCGTGGGATGGAACGGACAGAGTGGATGGACGATGGATAGGGGTAACACGCCAACGATTGGGGATCGTTGGGCTCTGATACCAATTGATCCAGTCCTAGGGTTAGGATGCAAGTGCTAGGGCACAATTAGGGTTCCCAGGGAACAATCACACGAGGAAGAAACAGTCTTCAACGATAAATCTTCTCTTAATTCAATTCTCTCTATGAGATTACCAATCTCTACAATGTCATATTTATAGGAAAAGTTACTTAAGGCCAAAGAAAACAACCAAACTAGGAAACCAAATAATAATTAGAAACTAATCCTAATTATACTCTTACTAAAATAAAACTAATTAAAATTAGAATTTCATGGGTCCCATATGTGGCCCACGAGTCTTCTTGCAATGATATGGTATTGCTGCTGCATCACTACATGAATTCTGTTTCTCCATTCCAGTCTATCGTGAGCTAAATCCTCAAATTGGTTTCACTTCTTCAGATCTAGCCGTACTATTCCATCTCTGTCCTCTTTGGCCTACCTCTTATCCTTGATGAGCCATCAACTTGCATAGAGAGACTTTTCATCACTGGCGTTGTAGCTTGTCTGTGTTGGACATGTCCAAACCATCTCAAACGAGTCTTTGTTAATTTATCACCCATTGATGCTAAACCCTAAATGCTCCCAAATGCACTCATTTCTTATTCTATTTTTTCTAGTTTTACCACGCATCTCTCTCAACATTCTCATCTCTAACCACACTCATTTTGTGCATGTGTTGCTTCTTGACTAGTCATCATTCTGCTCCATGGGTCATAGCTGGTCTAATTGCTGTCCTCTAAAACTTTCCCTTTGATCTTGCTAGTATGTTGATCACAAATCATTTTAGAAGCTTATCTCCACTTCAACCATCCTGCTTTTAACCTATGTTCGACATCTTCCTTAATCTCTCCATCTTTACTAATTATCGAGCTAAAGTATCAGAATGAATCTCTTTGTGGTATCTCTTGAACTTCATATTTTACATGTGTTCAGCTCTATGCATATCTATATTGAAGTTGCAATTCATATATTTTGTCTTTGTTTGAATTATTCTAGAGCCCTTGGATTCTAAAGTTTCCCTCCATCTCTCAAGTTTTGCATTCAGGCCATCTCTCAATTCATCCACTGACACTGTGTCAAGAAAGTCATATATTAATGCTTAATGTAAACCAATTTTTTTTTTTTTTGCACAGCACATGTTAGGCAATGCCAATAGCCCCTAGAGTACGTGATTCGTGTTCTACACATTCTAAGGAACATATTCATACGATTCCCAAACTTGCTTAGACAAAACTTTTTGTAATGATTTCTTGTGAACAAATTTATGTGATGACTTATATTTGACATTGTTGCAATTGCATTTTCTGATATTGTTTGAATATGCGTGCTGTATGACTTTTCAGCCTCAACTTGCCCCACTAGTTGGAGATATTTCACGAAGTACATTCGAATTCAACTTTGATTTTGAGAGAAAGATATTAGCTGAGGCAGAGAAGGAAAGACAAAACTGGAACCGTATAGCAATGGAAAGTCCATCATCTAAAACTACAGAATCGACTTCTCTGGTAGAGTATTTTTGCTCCTTTCTTATGTTAAATAGTCAGTGCATAACTGCATACACCAACAATGATTATGAGGCATCGAGGCTGTTGATATTCTTGAATTTGTTCTGTTTACTCTAGGAAAATGTTTTCTTGGCCTCAGGTATTGTTTAGTAGCATATGTTTGATACCATTTACCTAAATACTGATTATCATATTAGCCAGTTGCATTTCATGTGTCCTTTAGAAAGCATTGGATGTTGCTTAGTAAAATCAGTATCACCTTGAAATAGTCTTGAATGTCAGTGGATGTAGAGTTCTAGAAACGTTATGGAGCAGTTGGAATGTCCATTGGTCGGTGTCAGGGTCCTCATGGGCCTGAACCTGCTGCAGAAACTTAAGAACCAAGCCCAGTGGCCAAGATTTTGAAGCATGATCCTGAACTGATGAAAAACTGTAATGGTTGAATCCAGCCCTTTATGCAGATCACATATCTGTGTTTATTGTTAGTGACAAATATATAAGCTACTATTATGTACTATCTTGGAACCTGCGTCTGAACCATTTTGAGATTCATAACTATTATTTACTATCTTGAAGCCTGATCCTGAACTGATTAATAGTTATAATGGCTGAAACCAGCCCTTTATGCATATCACATATCCGTGTTTGTTATTTTTTACCAATATACAAGCTACTATTATGTACCATCTTGGAGCCTGAGCCTGAACCGTCATGAGGTTTGTAACTGGGTGTTTAGGCCAAGTATCCTTGCAGTGACTTTCCTGGCCCAAAGACCTGATGGGCGGGCTGGCTTGGCCTGTTTGTACTTTTGATGGCATCTGGTTGTGCATGAATAATTCACATCACAAACACTATTATTTAACTTTGCTTATATTGATGCATGGCATGTTTGTGAACTCTACTTGTAGAGTTAAAGTTAAGTAGATCCCCATTTCCCCAAAAAAATTCCCACCAAAAGTACTTTATCTCAAACTTCCCACCATATTTTTTTTTTAAAAAAGTCAAAAAGTAACAACTAAAAGACAAAAAAACTCCCCCTTTCAATAAAAAAAGTCAAAGATTCCTCCTCAAACAACTAAAAATAAAATACCATCATAACTCATTCATATTTTATTATTTCTTCAAAATAACATTCACTCCACTCAACTCTACAAGTAAAGCCCCCAAACAGGCCCGACCTGAAGGTTTGGATGATGGAAAGTTTGGCAACCAAATAATTGAATTGCAATGCAAAGTAATTGAAAGAGACTTTACATAGGAATAGGAACCCTTCATTGATTCACTTGGCAATCTAGACATTGAGGATATCTAAATATTGAGGATGTGTTCCAACTTCCAAGGGCTTTGTTATTGTTGTGTAAGATCAAGTGGCATCCATAACCACTAAATCAAATCATCATCGTCTTCATCATCATTGGATCTTCTAATCTGTGGCCGGCTACGACCACTCAATTAAATTACATTCAGATAAACCAAATGTCGTGAGTTGTCCTGCAAGATTTGCTTCAGAACATCAAGTTGCAATTTGTTGAAACTTTATTTTACAATCTATTATGAAATAATATATAGTTATTATTTTCTCTAAAAACTTCTCAAATGTACATAAACTGGAAGCATTACATCCAGGGAGGGCAACGAGTTGGCATGAATCAATACCCACTCTGTTAGCAAAAATCTTTTTCTGTAACCACCGAAGGATGTGTCAAATCGGGCAGGGTCTAATTGGATCATAGTAGACCGGGCCTAGTTGAGGTGGAACAAGTTCTAATGTAACATATTATGCTTTTCCACAACAACATGATTTATGGCTTTACACAAGTATGTTCAGCTGATTTAAATATTTGTGACCTCTCATTTTGTTATATTATATCACTCTCAAGTGTGGTGCATTAGTAGTCTCGATCAGTTACATGACATTATATTGATTCCTTTGAAACCTCAACTCCTCACCTTTCTCTTTGCCCGAGTGAGTCAACTGGATTGTTGTAAAAAGATCTACCTTATGGCAGGCACCTCCAACTTCTAATCCATGCTTAGCACACTTTAGGGTTATATCTCAAAGAGAGGAGAAAATATGAATATATTATGGAAGATGATCTTTAAGATTACATGTGAGAGGTACTTAATTAGGCCTTAGGATGTCTAAAGAAGGAAAATTCTTTTAGGCGTGGATTTTCTTTTCTTTTTTCAATTGCATTCATTGAACTTAATACTAATAAAAAACTAGCACAAAAATCCGTGCTAATCACGGGTATGCATGAAGAGGTTGGATTCTATGTATGTTAGAAATGGAAATGATGATGAGACTCCATAAGTGGGGGAAGTATATAAGTGGAAAGTGGAGGGAGAGTATGCTAGCAGTTGTAGAAATGGAAATTAACTTCTGGTCAAAATTAAAAAGCATGGTCAAAATTAGATCCAAAACCTTCCAGCTTAATATATTATAATAGGAACAGTAAAATAGGAAGTGGTTTTTACAGAAGGGCCCCTATATTTTTCAGACAACATCGAAAAAGCCCCCGCTATTTACTTATTAAAATCTCTTTCAGCTGACAGTGAACAAATAATTGTTAGTTTTTGTGGACAAATGACCAAAATATCCTTTGCTTGAGCTGAGCAAATCTCACTAACTCATGTAAGGTGCGGCCCACATGGATGCATGTTCATCAAGGGAGTCATGGCCATATAAAGGCTTGGATGAGGATTAGGCAAATTAATAATATCAAGTCAATCAAATGTTCCATTCCAAAAACAAAAAAAAAATGTCAATCAAATGTTCCCATCCCTTAAGTCTTATGAAGTTAGGTCCTCAAAGTTTAATGGCCATACATTGTGTAAACTTCTCATGATAAAACCCATGGTAAATAATGGCCAAAATATTGTGTAATGGGATCAGTTCTAATCAACGGTCCTAATGTGGGTGAGTGGGTTGGATTAACTAAAAGTGACCGCCTATATGAACGCCCAAAAAGCAGCGTTTGTGAAAACAAGCATTTTGGCAATTATCTGAATTTAAGTCAATTGAGTTTGTCTAGGGGCTTTTAATCTATCAAAAATAAAAAATCTGGAGAGATTAATTATTTTTTGTACAGTTTGACCATTTGTCAAGGGAGGTTTTAGTTAAAACACAATACTGGGGCCTTTTGAGGTTGTGTGGAAATATAGGGGCCTTTTTGTTAAGAGCTCAAATAAAAGAGAAAGGTAAAGGGAATAATAATCTACAGCTGGTTGTTGGATTATATTGCCTATTTGGGAGGTTTGGGCCTTATGCTGTACACAATTAGACCTGGGGTTGGGCCTAGTAGGCTTGGGCATGGCCCATGGTTCATGGGACCACTTGTTGTGGGTTGGCCTATTCCATCAGGGGCCATAACCCTCCGGCTTCTTTCTTTAAAAACCCTTAGACTGAAGTGTAGGGATTGTCTAATCATACTGATTTGTGGCCCATCTGTTGTAGAACATATGAGATGAGTGTTTTGAGATGTCATTTGTTTTTTACACCAAAAAAAAAAAAGAAAAAGAAAAAAGATAGAAAGAAAGAAAATGTTATTTGCTTCTGTACATGCAAGACAATAGAATCACTGATGACTTAATGGTACCTAATGGTCCCTAGGAATGGGGCTCTATTCAAATGGCTCAACGGTGAAGATCAAGTCTGGAAATCAAGAAGTGACCATCAATTTATTCCTCATTTGTCTGGATCGTTTCTATGCGGAAGATACCGCGTATTATATTCCTAAGAAATTTGACCATCTTGGTGCTTGCTTTAGTCTACCATGTTTCGGTTTATTTTACCTAGAAACCACTAGGAAATAAGCAGTTAGGAAGAGCATAACATCTGAGGCCTTTTCATTTCAAACTACAAAGTTGTACTGTTATGGTTCCTTGTATGGTTAAATGGTATGGTTTCTTTCTTTCTGTATATTGGGACTCCTATTTAAAATTATAATAGAAATGATTTGATGATTCTGTCTTTACTAGACAATAGTAGACCATCTGTTATCAACCGTCATGTTATGTGAGCTCTTTTTGGTCAACATTAATGAAGCTAAGATAGAACATCATGAGAATGCACCATTATTGAGCTAAAGCCCTAATGTTTTTTTTTGAAGAGTTCTTCTGGGGATCCCGTGGTGAACAAATATGTGGCTTCAGGACTTGGCCGAGAAGCTGCCATCCTTGCAGTTGCAAATTATGGTGATAATCCAGCTAAGGTAAAATAAAGTAATTCTCTTCCAACAGAACTGGTAAATGAGTTCAGCTCAAGTTTCTAGTAGTATAGTGCCATGACAATCAGCTAATAAGGGTGTATTTGGCATCGTGCCATTCGGATGTTCCCATGTTCCCACAAGATAAGGTTGTGGAAAACATGGTTGGTATCACAGGAAGGAACCTTAAAATCTTAACCCACTGGTATAAGAAAGTTGGAAAAAAAAAACCTTTTTTTTTTTTAAGAAACAAATTGTTGGCACAATTGTTTCTTACTTATCTCTTGCCTTTTAAATGATGTCATTTAGGCCCTGTTTCTTTAGTGAAATTTCTGTCAGGAATTCACCATGTCCAGGAATTTCTGGACATGATGTGACAGGCTGTCCCTTGGAATTTCTGAACTCCATGTTTCTTTTTTAGCATTTCTGGATTCCAACCACATTTTGACCTTTGGGAATCCAGGAATTCCACTCCCTATGCATTTTTGTAGAATTCCTGGATGCTCAAAAGCCCAAATGGGCATCCAGAAATTCCACTTTGTCTAAGAATTCAGGAATTCCCCAGATAGAAATTCCTGAAATTCCACCAAAGAAACGAGCCCTTAAAGACTCTAAATCCTCTCACTTATCCTAAAAGTAGGCCCCACGTTCACAATATTAAAAAAATAATTCCTAAATATGGGTCACATGGTCACAATCACAAAAGGTGGGCCCATATTATAATTCCTATAATGGTGGGACCACATTATAAACCCTTTGAATGTGAGCCTTGTCTTCTAATTTCTAAAGGTGGGCATCACGCTGTAATTTCTTAAGGTGGGTCCCGTGTTCACAATCACAGAAAAGGTGGCCCCACTTTATATTTCTTAAAGGTGAGTCGTATGGCCAAGATCACAAAAGGTGGAGCCACATTGTAAATCCTATAAAGGTGGGTCCCATTTTCCTAATCAACAAAAAAGATGGCCCCACTTTATAATTCCTATAAAGGGTGTCCCACATTGTCTAATTTTTAAAGTGGGCACCACATTGTAATTTCTAAAGGTGAGTCTTGTGTGTTCAATCACAAAAAATGTGGCTCCACTTTGTAATTCATAAATGTGGGTCACTTGATCATGATCACAAAATGTGGACCCACATTGTAAACTCTATGAATGTGGACCCCATATTCTAATTTCTAAATGTGGTACCATGTTGTAATTTCTAAAGGTAGGTCCTGTATTTACATTCACAAAAAGGTGGCCCCACATTATAATCCTATGAATATGGGTTCCATGTTCTAATTTTTAAAGGTGGGTGCCACATTGTAATTTCTATTGGTGGGTCCCACGTTGTAATTTCTATTGGTGGGTCCCACGTTGTAATTTCTATTGGTGGGTCCCATGTACGATAATAATAGAGTGCCGCAAACAATAAAAGGTGGATCCCACATTGTAAATCCTATGTCCGCTCCTTGGTGCAAAACTTTTATAATGTTACCAAACAAGTTCTCTACAACATATTCTCAGTAGAGTAATTTAATATAATGCTGCCAAACAAGTTCTGCATAGTATAGTCTCGGCACAATCCGATCTTAGAACAACCTGATCTGAGCACAAAATTGGGAACAACATGAGAACAATGCCAAACGGGCCCTAAATGCTGGGGACTAGTTTCCATCAGTAAGATCGACTTAGGTATATTACCAATAAAAAAGAAAAAAAGGAGAAAACTCGTTTGAGTTTGGTATGATATTTACCTCTCTGTGCCTATTTATATAAGGAGAGAATCTAGCAGCAATACAAGTGAAATCATGATGGTTTGGCAGATAAATTTCTAACCTCCAATGAATATGGCAATTTGTTGGTTTTTTCTTTGTGAATATTCTTGTGAAAATATCAGGTTACAGTTGAGCAAAGTTGTCGACGTTCAACAGAAATATTTGTTGGTTTTGTGGGTGTATATATATATTTTAAAGATGTGTGAAAAAAATTGTTTAATACTTTTAGAAACTCTAAATTTTTACAGGCAACCAACTGATGAAGGATGTGGCTTATCTTATCATAGAATAGCATGCGTGGACTCAAGAGTTTTGTTCTTTCTTGTCCAGGTTCAGGAGTTCGTGAAAGCTTATAATCTTCTTCGCGAAATGGGTTTCTCTTCGAAAAATGTTGCTGAAGTCTTGGCCATGTATGACAATGACACGGATAAGGCCTTGGCACATTTTCTCAACAGTTCATCATGATGGAACCTAAGATGATCATTGGTGAGTTCGTGCTGTATAGTTGTGCTGTTTGTCTGGGTTAAAATTGGCTTTCAGTGTGAGTATAAACAGTATAGAGGAGATTTTTTCAATCTCGGTTGGTTCAGTTGGATGATTACTTCATGTATTGTTGATCTACGATATCATGCTACTGAATGATATATGTATTTTATAGATGGAGGACATACTCTGTTCATCGTGCAAGTTTTGGTTCAACTGCCCATGATTAACTACAACTAAAATTTATTGAATGTGGGGTTGGCCTTTAGGTGTTCTGCATCAATGTGGCATTGTGCTAGATCCATTACTGTGAGGGAGATTTCTGGAGGAGCATAGCACTTGTTTGGATGTAATACCAATAATCAGGAGGGCTGGCCATTGGTCAGGTAGGGTTTGGTGGGGTTGGGCACTGTCAGTAACATTTGTAGGCTCAACCTAAAACTTAACCCACTTAGTTACCAGATTGAAAATGAAAACATCAATCCAATCCCAAAGTTGAACCGTTCAACCGAAACGGAGCGATTACAATTAACAGGTTAGGTTAGGGTCATGTTGGCAGCTTGCATGGTAAAGCCAGGAGCTGCAATTATCATCTATTGCATCTTATTGTTCCTGTAACCAAAGAACAATATGACAAGAAAAGGTGAAGCCAGTTGACTGCAAGTATCATTGTTTATTTCCGAAGGTGAAGGCCCTCCTGCTCCCTGAAAACTTTCAATCCAAATATTGGGTCCAAAACCTGCAAAAACGTGGCACATTTTTTTTTATATGCGGTTCAAATTTAAATTAGGTGGGCCCTGTTGTGGATAGAACGCATGAAGCTGTAATATTTTGTTCAAATGTATTGTAATATACTTAATGATTCTCAGCGTTAGCCCAATAAGTTTTAAATAGGTGGACAGCATTGTCGGTCAAGATGATGAAGTATGTGTTGATGGTTGAGAGGGCAACATTGAAACTTAAAAATCATTAACCAAGTCATCATAAGGCCTTTTTGATACGACAATAGGAAGTTAAAAGAGTCCTGATACTTGCAAATTTTCTTCAATAAAGTTACTCCCACTCTATGATTGAAATTCAATCCTACTGTCAGACTTAACTCTTTTTGAAAATAGTTATGTGACCATCCATTCACCGGAAGGCCTTTATTTTAAGTGGTTTAGATTTTTATGGGTGGACTTCACCTTGGAATTCTATTTATTTTATTGAGGCAAAGTTGAGGCCCTAGATCAGAGAGGGTGGCAGGAAAATCAACTTTAGCTTGATTTACAACCACAAAGGGTAGATATGTGTAGGAGAGAATTCTCTATTGGACCGAAAATATTGTTCTAATTTTATTTTTTCACGACCCATTATTGTATCATTTGATGCAATACTTCTTTCATAAATAAGAGAAAATAATAAACTAATTTTCTTTTATAGAGAGGAATTCGATTCTATGTGCAAGGGGCATGAGACTGTATAGTTTCTCTCTCATATGCAAATAATAATCTGTGTACATGAACACTCAGAAAACTCAAATGGAGAAGTAAAATGCCCACAAGTCACACAACCCTGGGATCAAAAACTCGAAAGTGGATCTATGAGTTTGTTGTTTGGAGGGAGACTGGCGCTCTTTCAAAGAGTGATGGACCTAAATAAAAATAGTTTTGAACATAAGAGGATCTCTGCAATATTTCTTCATGAACCATTCAAATTTAAAAGAACAGAGAGGTGCTTTTCTCCAAAAAGCTACTCACGGCTAAGGGAGCGACAGCTCCCACTTCCAACTCTTTCAGGCCTCCACATCTCATCAGATCGATCAAGCTGGCAAGAAAGAAAACATACTCTCCATGCAAATAACCAAAAACATTAAATCCTCTTCTGAAAGAAAGCAAAGCTTTTAGGGACCTCTTCAAAAATTTCCCAAGAAAGGAAAGGAAAGACAATACTAGAGGTCTTCTAGTTCTAACTGGAAATGTGAAAGTCTTTCAGTATCTTATCAACCCAAGGCAAGAAGAAGAAAGTCGAAAATGAATGACGAGGAGGCCGCGAAGCAGATCGAGAAGATGGTGAGATTCATCCTCTTAGAAGCGGAGGAGAAGGCCCGAGAGATCGAAATCTCCGCTGAGGAAGTACGTAACTTTACATCATACAAAAATATCTTCCTTAATTTGAATCGATTACAACCTTTTCTCTTTTTTCTTCTGAATCTCCAATCACTAGTTTCACCCTCTTTCTTCTGTTTGCTTGCTATGGTTTCTTGTGTTCGCTGTTTGGTCTTGTTGCATTTCTTCCTCGATTTATGCATGTTTCCCAAAGGGCGTGTTTGGATGTTCAACTCAAATTGCGATTGTGGGGGGTGATTTTCAAGGTACCGAGATTACGTCAACTTCGGCGATAAGCTGCCAGTTAATCGCCTATGAACCGTCCAAGCGCATTCCGGTGATGGCATCGGAACACTGGCCGAGACTAGACTTACTTCAGTAACCCTGACCTCGGCTACACACTCTGACATCGGCTATTCGCCCTGACCTCGGCCAAGCATCTCGGTCGAGGGCATCGGGCTGCTAGTCAAAGACAAATACTGTGGTCGCTTCCCTACTTCTGTTGCGTCATCAGACACGTGGCTACGTACGGACATGCACGAATGAGACAGATGGGCCATCCCAGCGGTCCACAATCTTCGCTAGATCACTGACAAGGCGGCATCCAGCGGCTATAGCTATATCAGGGCAGAGCTCAAGGATAAATCCGATGAGACCTCAGCCGCCAATGAGTCGGGACAGGATCAGGCCCAACATGACCTGCATTTAATGCAATGTGGGTTGATCGGACTGACAATAAATACATTGTGGGCTATGATGGATCCTCATTTATTACTTTGTGGGCTGATGAGACCTTTCTTGTCAAATCAATAGGCCCACTCCAAGATATCAGGTAAAATCTTCTATAAATATGAGGACATTCCAATAAAAAGGTATGCATACATCTTCCCTCTAGGGCCGTTACTCTCTCTCTTTTTCTTCGACCTTCGTTCAGTCTCTGCACTAACTTAGGCATCGGAGAGCCCTGCGCTGCCCACGGTCAGGGTCCTCTGACGGTTTGTTTCTCCCCTTTCATGATGACAGCAACTAATTTCCATCAGTCCCTTTGGATAAGTCCTATCAGGCACCCCCTAACCTTGTGGTTACATTTTTTGCACTTACAGCGATAATTGTAAGCATGAGCAATTAATACGGTCTAGCAAGGGTGTATATATACATCAATAAATAAATTTTTTTTCCATGAATTGCACATATTAGCATTAGTGGATGTCAAAATTAAAAAAAAAAATTAAATCAATCATGCTGTGTCGATGTTCAAAAAGTAGGAAATATAAAGTAAAAAGTTTAAAATGTATTATTCATACATTTAAGTGGGCAACACGTTGAGATTATTCACTCTGACATCAAGTGTTTTTTTCTTAAATATTCTAGATTCTCATTATTTATTTGTATATATTATATAAAATACTCCCTGATAAATGTACCTATTTTTTATATTAAAATTTCCGAGTGGGATGTGCGTTGAAATTATTCACACAAATCAAGTATTTTGGTTTATTTTTTTTTAAATATTCTCAGTTTTGAATATGTATTACTATATATATATATATATATATATAAAGCTTCCTAAGTGGGCCCAACCTTGAAACTATCCATGTGCACATTATATGTTTTTGCCCTTTTTTTTTTAAAAAAAAGAAATTTTGAAGAAACAGACCCATGAGAACCCAATCTCCATTGAAGCCAAAAGGAAAAAAAAAAAGCAAATTTGTAAATCCATGAAAACCCATAACCAAGAAAACTAAAGAACCCATCATAACTGGGAATATGATATTAAAATAAACCAAAAATACATTAATGACCCCTGGATAATGCATCTTTGCAAGGAAACAATTAACTAAAGGAAATCCTTTATCCACCGAAATCTCTTGATATGATCAACAAATCACCTAAAATTGTGCAGCTCAAATATACATGAAATTGGTAGAGGGATAATCCTTGACTGAAAAAGACGTTCTCTTCCATTCATTAGGTGGGCCAGAAAAGCATGAAATGTTTTTTAAATCATTCACATTGGTATAGCCTCAAGCTCTAATGCATGTGTCTGAGGCCCCGTCCATCTATAACTGCTTGTCACAATCCTCTTGTAGGTAAATATGTTTTTACGGACCCGCATAGAATCATCATCATCATTAAAGCCTTGTCTCAATTATGCTGGGGTCAACTACACGAACTTTGTTTTTCCATTTCGATCTATCTTGAGCAAAATCCTCAGATAAGTTACACTTCTTCATATCTATTTTTACTACCTCCATCCATGTCCTCTTTGGCCGACCCCTTCCCCTAGGTAAGCCATCAACCTTCATGGCCAAACTGACTTGTATAGAATCCGACCTTTTTTTTCCATCATAACGTCTCTACTAACATTCTATCAACCTCATTACCAAAACAAAACAAAGCAATTAAAAAAAAAAAACGTTGTTTCCAATTACAAACTAGAAATACTTGAAAAGAAACGATTCAAAAACACCTTAAAATTTCGAGCCACTGCGTCTGTGCTCCCGACCCTATGCTTCTGGACTACGGGATCGGGAGCCTGTACTAGACTTCCTTGTGACCCTACTTAGTGGACATCCGGTGAGGTGCTGAGCACAAGCCGGTAGTGGATGTAGGCATTGAGGCCGAACCAATATTAATCATTGTGTAATGGTGAATGGCTTGTGGTGATTGATTTGTTTATCTTCCGCATTTATTGTATAATCATCACTTGTGACTAATTAGTTTAAAGAAAATTAAAATTGGTCACTAATTAATAGATAACCCTATACACCCCCCCCTCCTAGGGTTAAGATCCAGGACTTTCAATTGGTATCAGAGCAATGTTGCTCTATATTTAGGATCAAGTATTTGGAACTCTTGATTAGGTGTAAAAACCTAGAATTTAGACCCTAGTTGTGCATTGCATGAAAATCATTAGAATAGATTCCACTAAGCTAGATTTTATACATTCCCTTGTAGATTCTTCTAGACCACCCACCCCTTCTTCCATCTATTGGAGATTCAAACATTGGAGTTAATGAATTCCAAGTTGAATTAAAAGAAGAAGAAAATGATGAATATGAAGATGACTTTCAACAAGCTTATAATGAATTATATACATTGTTCTTAAAGCTTGATAAGAATAATAAAAGTTTAAAAGAAGAATCTAAAAGATTAAACAAAGAATTGGACTCTTCAAAAGATGAACTTAGAGAGAAAGAAGAAGTAATACATTGCCGAGACTCTAAGTTTATGATCACTTTGCACAACTTATCCAATTCTCAAGATGAACTAAATGAAATTAAATTAATAAATAGTGATGAGCTAAATAAGGAAAATTTAAATCTAAGAGATACATTAAAAAGACAAGATGAAAACATTATCTATTTAGAATCAAAATTAAAAATTTCTAAGGATAACTTGTCTAATGTTCAAGATGAACTAAATGTATCTAAGATAAGTTGTGATAGACTTAATAAAGAAAACTTAAATCTAAGTGATCATGTAAAAAATCAAGTTGAAGACATTGTCAACTTAGAATCCAAGTTAATAATCACCAAAGAAAATTTATTCAATGCTCAAAGTAATATAAAAACTTTACAACTTGGATCTAATGTTAATAAACTTAAACTTGAATTAAAACTTGCTTATGAAAAAGTAAACAAGTTTAATGGAATTGAAATTCAACTCCTAAAAGTTAAAAATGAAAATTCAATTCTTAAAAACCAAGTCACTCAACTTGAGACCCACAAACAAAAGTATGAGTGCAAATTTCAAGGTGAAGAAAAGTTTGAAAAATTATTTTGATTGGGTAAATCACAAAAAGATACGACGGGCATTAATGGATTTGATAAGTACACTTCACATTGTCCTAAATTCACCAACACATTTGTGAGAGGTGAGTCCTCCTTCTCTAGCACTCAAACTATCTTGCCCAAAACAAAATGTCATTGTTGTGGTAATGAAGGGCATTTCAAATTTGAGTGCAAATTAAGAAAAAAGTCATTTGTCTAAACCTATCTATGAAACTAAAAAGGAAAAATCAAATTCTATGAAGGTTAAGACATTTAGACCAAAGGAATACTCTAGAAAATCTCAACAAATTAAAACATCTCAACAGGAGTCTCCTAAGATAGATTTTAAAAAGACTAAACAAGTGAAAAATGGTCAAATTAAATCTATCAACAAGAAACCTCTCACTTTACCTCCTTTAACCTTGGAAATGAAAGAAATATTGAAAAAGGTTGAAAGATTAAAATTGAAATTCAAAACACTAAAAGAAGGAGGAAAAGTTAAGAGAAATAAGAAGAACACAAAGAAAACACAACACCAACCACCAAAGACTAATCATCATTCTAAAATGGTCAAACCTCAAAGATTTGATGACAAGTCTAAAAGAAATCAAAAGTTATCTCCTTTAGTTGGTGGAATCTCAATCATAGAGTCAAAAGCCCAAGACCTTAGATGGATACCTAAGATTAAACTTTTAGACAAATGCTAAGGCCTTAAAATTTGATTAGACCAATCCTTTCATCATAAGTCATATCTTTATGTTGGTCCTAAATCTAGTTGACCCTAATTCACTTAGTATTCTCTACATGCTTAAATTTCATTTGTTTTAGAATTTATTGCTGAAAATGCATTTTTAAAATTCAAAAGGTATTTTATGATAAAATGCATGTAATTTGAAAATTTATTTTGATTACATTGTTTCTTATGATCCCTTAATTGTTCTTCATAGTCAAATCATCTTAAATATCCTCAAACTATTGATCATAAGTCACAATATGTAGATTTAGTGCATTATCTCACTTTTCTACAGGTGTCGGCTGACCGACACTTAAGTTGACGCACAGGGGGCGTTAAATACCCTGCGCACAGAAATTTCCCTTTCTGTTATGTTTCTCCCTGCATCGTCTCCAAAACCCAAGGGTGCCCTGGTCTGCTGGTTTTCCTTCTCCAAGAGTGAGATCTTCATTCTTTTTCAAGCATGGATCAATAGCAAACATCGTTGGTCATCTTTCCAATCTGATTTCAATATCAGTGGCACGCACTGTTCATCTTCTTGACTGCTGTTCGTGACTGGTTCCCTCTCCAAATTGTAGACACACTTTCTTGCTTACTCAAAATCCTAAGAGATCTACTGAGCTCCAGCCAAGTCTCCCAAGATCTCCAAATCGTGGTCGGCCTCTCCAAGCCGTTGTGCACCATTTTTGGCAAATCCAACCTCAGTTTCTCACTTCTGTTTTGGTTATCTGTGGATGTTTTCTTCTTATGGATGGTTGTATGAAAAGTTCAGAAATCATTTGTAGACATTTTTGTCCAAGATTGAGGAGCTTTTTTCAGTGAATACCCTAACTACAATTTCTGCCTGCCAAGTGTTTGACAGTTTGCCTGAACAAACATTCCTTGCTATTTCAGTATTTGTCTTAGTTCTTTTCAAAGTTAGATTCAGGTAAAATTGAAATCATACTCCTTCCTTCATCTTCTTACACAGTGACTCTCAAAACTTTCAAAACTTTCTATCTAAAATCTCATTGTGCACACCAAGTGTTTGAGAAAATGCCTCCAAAGACGAAGAAAGCCACAGCGAGTCGTCCTTCCAAGAAAAGGAAAAGCCTCAGCCTCCTCTAACAGACCTATTGAGGAAAACATCAGAGGATAGTTCATCTCCTTCACCTCCTCCTCCTTCAATTAAGTTGAAACATGACTCCAACATTTTACAAAGTCTTCAAAAAAGACCTATAGTAGTGGAGAGGAGGACTGTAGTAGACAAGATTCGTTCCAAGGGATATGATCTGCGTGAGGTAGTCAGTCAAGTAAGTTGGGAAAGGATTCTACATTGGGGTGAAAATGCATATCCCTCTCTAGTTAAACACATGTATGCATCTATCACTAACACTGATGATACTGTTAATGCTTGTTCATTCACCATCTCCTTCATGGATAGAGATGAAGTGTTCACACCCCAAAGAATAGGCTCAATCATGAGAATTCCTTGAACCCCTACTGGTATAACATTTGTACCTGACCCTCCTTCTGAAGATGAGAGAATCAAAGCCATCATTGACATTTGTGGCTTTAATTGTCCTTAGGATAAGAGGAAAAATCATTTGACTATCAATTCTCTCATTTCCATCTATAGGGTAATTCACAACTTCTTCACTTACAATGTATATCCTAGAGGTGGAAATAGGACTGAACTGACTGGTTTCATGGTCAGTACTTTGTCAAAGGTTGTCATTGGCACTCCCATATGTTTGCCCTCTCTTATTTGCCATACAATCATCAAATTTCGTAATTCTCTTGCACAAAAGAATGCTACTCCCTATGGGTATTTGATGACTCAGATTGCCCTCCATTTTGATATTCCAATACCCAATGGAGAGACACCACTTTTCAAAGCTCCTTTCTCCTTGGCCAACCTGAACCAAATGAATCTTATTCCAAATATTTAGATCCCAATTATAGAAGAACCTCTTTTGGCTCAGCAGCCTCCTAGTCCTCCTCCTCCTTCTCATCGTGCTTCATCCTCCATGCCCTCTCCTCATCCCTCATCTTCAAGCACATCTCAAGATAGGATGGCATCAATGGAACAAGACATAGCTAGCATACTTGAAGAGGAAGCAGAAGAAGACAATGAACAAAATCTTCAAGTATCTTTCTGTTATCTCCAAAAGCTGTCGAAGAGATGATGTAGCAGCTCCACCTTCTCCGTCCCCTCCACCTCCGGATTCAGATTAGGAGTCATCTTTGTTTTTCACCACATTTTGTTATGATTGGTAAATTCTGGTGGTGTATTTTTTTTTTGGGGAAGAAGGATGGAATATTTTGGTTAAGGATGATATTTAAATTTCTCGTCTATGGATGGTTTATGTTTATGTCATTTATCAATTGTAAGACTTTACATTTCTTTATATGATTGACATATTTTGCTCTATGAGCCATCTAAATGTTGTCTTCTCTTTCATTTATTTTAAGATTATCAATATTATGCTACTTTGAAAGGTATATTGCTTGCATATGAGTCTTATTTGCAGATTCTTAGCAATTTGATGTCAATGGGGGAGAAGATAGAAAAAAAGGAGAAAATATCAATGGGAAAAGAAAGAAAAAGAGGAGAATAGAGACAAGAAGAAAGAAATGTAGGAGCAAACACTATGGGGGAGAAAAGAAAGAAAAAGGGAGAAAGGAGAAAAGAAATATGAAAACACCATTGCTAGAACAATGGAGGAGAGCTAGAAGAGCTAGAACTCTGGGGGAGCAAAGAAAGAAAGAAAGAACAATGAAGAAGCCAAGCCATCTGATTGAAGAAATGGATCAACTCAGGAGGAGTTGAAGTCTAAGCGAATGGAGATCAAGAAAATAAAGAATTGAATGAACTATTGTGAAATGAATGGTTTATGTATGATGTATTCTTAAATGTTTCTTAGTCTTTTTCTAGAAATATGAAAACCCCATTGCTAGAACAATGGGGGAGAGCTAGAACTCAGGGGGAGCAAAGGAAGAAAGAAAGAACAAATGAAGAAGCTAAGCCATCTGATTGAAGAAATGGAGCAACTCAAGAGGAGTTGAAGTCTAAGCGAAGGGAGATCAAGAAAATGAAGAATTGAATGAACTATTGTGAAATGAATGGTCTATGTGTGATTATTCTTAAATGTTTCTTAGTCTTTTTCTACTGTTGTTTGTCATCAAATTGCAAAGGGGGAGATTGTTAGACCCTAGGTTGTTTGCAATTTGATGTCTAGCATATGCATCATATTCATCTCATCACATAATTTCACATTTCACAAGTTTTATCTTGAAAATCATTCCTTTGAATTAACCTTGTCCTGATTTATTAAAACATCTTTTGGTTGATTTAAATCTTGATTTTAATCATGTTTTCTTGATAAAACAATTTATAAAAACACCTTATCAATCTGAGTTTTTAAGTGTTTTCAAAGTTACACTTTTCTAAAAACTTCAGATCTTCAGAAATTTAACCTGACCACACTGTTGGTCAGCTTGTCTGTCCATGTCGGCCAACCGACAAAGAGAACCAAGACCAACCGATGGCTCTGTCGGTTCCATTTCCAGAGAGCTTCATTTTTAGATTTTCTTCGTCGGTCAGCTCGTCGGTTCATGTCGGTCAACCGACAGTGCATAAAATTTTCAGACCGAGACCTCGTCGGTTCCAAAACCAGAGAGCTTCATTTTCAGAATTTTTGTGCTGTCGGTTCGGTTGTCGGTTCCTTGTCGGTCGACCGACAAATGGCGGTCAACCGACAAGAGCAAATGGTCAGAAAACTTTCAAAAAATATGACCGTTGTAATGAGACGGTTGGGCTGTCGGTTGACCGACCCCCAGTTGTCGGCTGACCGACATGTATCCGTTGGACTACTTTTTCTATAAAAATCAAGTTCATTCCAAAATGATTTTTGATGATTGAAGAGGCCATTTTTAGTGTTTTGAGAGCCCAAGCAAAGGGAATGAATTAAGGGAGCTTATATGGTCCAAATGGAAAGCTAAAGCTTGATTACAAGAAGTTAAAGTTCCTAGTAAGCTTTACTTTCATTTTACATATGTTATATGCTTTGTATTAAATCTTTGGAAAATGATTTTGAGCATCTTAACTATGTTGTGTTGAATCCACTACTTTTTTAATCTTTGATTTAAGTTAATGGATTCATTATTTTGTTTTCAACCCAAGTTGTTTTAAAAAAACTTTATTAATCATGTCTAGATCTTTGATTACTCTTTATACATGTTTTCTTGACTTGGTTGAAACGCTTTATGTTGTTTTCAATTGATTTAGAACTTTTGTTAAAATAGTTATTTTCAACATCACACATGATTTCATTTAAATAGTTATATACAACTTGTTAGCTTTTGATTTTCAAATCATTAACAAGTTTACATCTTTACATGTGATTAGCATTTTACTTCAATCAAACTCTTGTGTGCCTTAACCTTCAATTGCTTTTAGCATACATTTATTAAACCTTCACTTTCAACTTGATTGAAGTCTTCACACACACACACATCATGTCCATTCATCTTTGCATCTCATTGAGTGTTGTGTGAGTTTATTTACACTTTCATATCCGCCTATTTTAGAGGCAAAATTTATTGAGCTTAATAATGTAGTTCTCTTCTAGTGTTTAGACACTCCTTTGAGAAAGAATTTCTCTTAATTGTAAAGGTTATTGCTTAGCCTATGAAAAGCATAGTGTAGAGGTTATTACTTAGCCTTTTAAAAAGCATACTTAGTGGAAATCGGTGGGGTATTGAGCACAATCCGGTAGTGGATGTAGGCATTGAGACCAAACCACTATAAATCATTGTGTAATGGTGAATGGCTTGTGGTGCCTGATTTGTTTATCTTCCGCATTTATTGTTAATCATCACTTGTGACTAATTAGTTTAAAGAAAATTAAAATTGGTCACTAATTAATAGATAACCCTATTCACCCCCTCCCCCCTAGGGTTAAGATCCCGGGCTTTCAACCACATCTAAGCACAAAACCCTTAAAATTTACTCAAAATAGACCTAAAAATCACAAACAAAACAATTGGAATTAGGTTCTAAAACTTGTGATCCACTGGTGAAATACCCTCCCAAACAACATTCAAAAATTTGTAAGGAATCTCTTACCTCTAGGTGTTCCAACTGAACTAATTTTGGTGTAGGGAGGGGCGACCAAGCTTGAAATTGAAAATAAAAGGGATCAGGACGATCGTGAAATGGTGATGAACACTTGCCATGGATCAAAATCTTGATTTGGTGGAGCTTTGATGGAGATGCAAGCAATGGTAGCAAGGGAGGCTTGAGTAACTTCGAAAGGAAGGAAGAAAGAAAGAAAAAGGGAGGAGAAGAAGAGAATCGGCTAGGGATGGGGTTGGTTATAAAGGAAAAAGAAATTGGGAAATGACACTCATGTCTCTGCAACTTACTTTTGACGATGAGACTTTCTAGGTCTCAAAATGGTACGCTCTAAAAATTAAAAGTCCACAAAATAATTCCCCTCTTCCAACGGACTTAAGCTCGGCATTCTTTCGAGACTCCGAACGAAACTCAACATTTCCCAAAATGACAACCATGTCCCTAACATAAGTGAAAAGTAAATTCATGAAATGAGGAACTTTTGGACTTCGAATGGGTACGAGCCAAGAACAAAAGTTTCTTGAAATGTTCTCCTCTATCCAGCGAGCCCAAGAACGGTGGTGGTCATCTTCATCATCATCATCAAAGCCTTATCCCAACTATGTTGGGGTCAGCTACACAAATTCTGTTCCCCCATTCTGATCTATCTTGAGTCAAATCCCCATATAAGTTACACTTCTTCATATCTATTTTTACTACCTCCATCTGTTGACAAAAAAAATGTTAAAACAATTTGCGTAAGCCACAAAATTCATAGAAAATGGGAGAAAACTTTTATATTCATTTCTCTAATTTATATTACATGGGTTCGTGTTCCAAGCCTTGTGGAAGTAGGTTGTTTAAAAACTCACTTTACAACCGCTCTATATAGACTCAAGATGGTTTCAACTTAACAAAAAGAACTAAAAATACAAAAACTAGACATAACATAAACAAATATTTTCAAACTGAACAAAAAGAACCAAAAACACAAAAACTAGACATAACAGAAACAAATGACTGCAAAAATAAAGATTTTTGAGTATTTGTTCGACCAGACAGGAACTGGTCGAACATGGTCTTCTGTCTGCCTATTTTCTCTTCTTTTCCTTCCGTGTTCTTCCACAGGTCCGTTGAAATGCCTCTGTTTTTTATTTGTTAAGGCTTTACCAAGTGTTTGGGTAAGTGAAATTTGATTTTTGACTGACAGTAATATTTGAAAATCATCACTTGTTCATCAAGGATTACATTTGTGCAATCCAAGGGAGTTATTGATTTATGTGCCAGTAGGTGTTCAAGGTTGTGTCATTTTGAGCTGTACTAGTACGAAGAACCAGAATGAAGCCAAAGGGGGTTGCACAAGCGAGCCTTAAATGAGGATACCCATACTCCTTTGAGTGAGAAAGACAAAGAAGGAAGACTGAGCAGTCATGGATTTGGGTTGAAAGAGGTTGGTAAGGCCATGATTGTTCTGTCTCTTCCTCTGGAAGAACACTTCCAGAGGTCGAAGACTGCCAGAGGCTAAGTATATGTGTTGATGAGCCTTCCAAACAAAGTCTCACCTTCTTGAAGAGAGATCTAAAAAGGGAAGAGGATTGCTTGAAACTCTTAAGTCTGCAGAAGTTGCAAAGGGTGTCACTTGTGCTTTAATAGGCGATCAGAGGTTCTATTTATAGAGTAGGAGAGCAACTACAGTGGTTCCACACGGTTTCAGGGAGTTACATTTCGAAAAGTGCACCGAAACACTTACTGTGGGTCCATGTCCGAGAGACAGTGTTTAACTCGGACATGGAGGGCCAACATATGAGAAATGGGCCCAAATGTCCTCCAACTGTCCTGAAATTTTGAGGAATCCCTCTTGGAGTGATTTGTAGACTTTGAGGAAGACCATCACCATTTGACCTCTGGAAATGAGGTTTGACTTCCATGTTGAGCACACTTTTGCTTTGAATTTGGATCTTGGTCCAAATGATCTCTAATGGCTTTGAAATTGTAGGAAACCTTATTGAAACTTGTTATTTACCATCAAGGAAGATTTCGACATGATTTGAACTCTAGACGTGGGTCAAAGTGAGTTCCAGTGGGCCATGTCCGAGAGCCGTTTGGACATGGGAGGTCAGTATGTAGGAAAGTCCAAATGACCTCCAATTGCATTCAAATCTTAGGAAAACATCTTGACAACTTATTCTTGCACTTTGAGGTGGATTTTGTCTTGATGGAGCCTCTGAAAGGTAGTCAGAGTGGATCCCAACCCTCCGTGTCTAAACAAATTTGACTTAGGTTGACTTTAGCCACTCTTTGTTTAAGTTTTAGCCCAAATGGTCTTTGATTTGATTCTGAACTTGTGGTTGGCCCTTTCAATCAGTTCTTGAACTTGAAGTTGACTAAATGTGGAATCCTAGTCCATGTCTGAGAGTTATGGTTTGGAGTCCCTTTGGTTTGATTTCTATCCAGATAGCCTTGGATTGTTCTGAAACTTTGGAGAACACCTCGAATGTGTATTCCTTGACCCTGTAGTGGCATCCACCTTGATCTGAATCCTTGACCTAGTTCAGCTATTGTCATTGGGGTCTATGTCTATGCATTTTGAAACTTCTAGACATAGAGTTGATTTTCAATACCGAGCCTCTCCTTGAGCTTCTCATGACTTCTGGGGATTCTTTTAAGTTTCCTTTAGTTGAAAGAGGCATTGTGAGCCCTCTGCTTGTAGTGTAGACCCTCATACTTGCCTTTTGCTAATTTAGACCTGTTGGGGGTGCATATGTGATTTTTTGCTTGCCAACACCATCCACGTCCTCTTTGGCCTACCCCTTCTTCTTGGTGGGCCATCAACCTTCATAGTCAAACTTTTCCTTACCGGCGCTGATGCCGGCCTACGTTGGATATGCCCAAGCCATCTCCAACGGGTTTCTCTAATTTTATCCCCTACTGTTGTTACCCCTAAATGCTCTTGAAAGTGCTTATTTTTAATTTTATCCTTCATAGTTTTACTACACATATACCTCAACATTCTCATCTCTGCTACATCCATTTTGTGCATATGTTGCTTCTTTATTGGCCAATATTTTTGCTCCATAGGTCATAGCTGGTCTAATCGCTGTCTGTGAAAATTTTCCTTCAATCTTGTTGGCATTCGTCGGTAATAGAACACTTCAAAAGCAAGTCTCCACTTCAACAATCCCGTTTTTATCCTATGTTTGACATCTTCATCTTTCTCCTCATCCTTACTAATTGTAAAGCCAAGGTAACAGAAAGAATCACTTGTGGTATCTCATGGTCTTCAATTATCACAATAGTTTCAGCTTTTTCTATGTGCCCACTGAAGTTACAATCCATATATTCCGTCTTTGTACGGCTTATTTTAAAGCCTTTGGATTCTAAAGCCTCCATCAATCTCTTTATTTTTACATTCACACCATCTCTTGACTCATCTACCAACACCATATCATCTGCAAATAACATATACCAATGCACATTTTCTTGAATATGAGCAGTTAACTCATCCATAATCGGTGCAGAGAGAGAAGGGCTTAGGGCTGACCCTGATGCAAACTTATAGTCACTGTGCTTAGGGCAAACCCAAGAATGGTACATTTCAAAAATTGTGAACCACACCCAACTTTTTTTGAAACTTCAACTAGGTCCTCCAAGGCACTAAACTTTAATTTAAAACCTCTCATTTTCTCAAAACTGCCCAAACACTCCCGTAACATGTAAATCTAGTTAGTTGTCATCTAAAAATACTTAATTAAGTATAACATAATTAGTTAACTGCTAATCATAATTAATTAACTTTTAAACTTAATTAATCAGGGTTGGGGCCTTACAGTTGGCCAATCTATCTTTTGCCCAACAAGATCAGTTTGTCTTCGATGTCTTGATCAACGCCCCATTTGTTTTATTGGTAACATGACTTGAACCCTAATCTGAAGGTCACAATAGTGAGCTCTTTCCATTGTGGCATGGGCTCTAATCATCAACACCCCTATTCACAAACTTAAGTCAAGGATAGTACGCTAAAACTCATGTCGAGAATAATATAATACTTTCAAGTTTTTTTTTTCTGGGAATTCATTTCTTTATAGACAGTTGAAATTAACACAATGATGTTTTCATTCACTAATTCCACCAATGGTTCCTTGGTTGAAGGGCATGGCAAAGAACTGCACTCCTCTTTAACCCAATGATATAGTTTGGTTAGTTTAATACTTTTTTTTTTAATGACAACTTTATTGAGGAAACCATACAATATATAAGATATTACTGAAATTCTACAAGTCTCAGTAACTATGGCCTAGTAATGAGAAAACCAAAAACAAAAAAAAAAAAAAAACAAAGAATGGGTGAAGAAGCCTAGCAGATAAGAGTTATGCCATCTTTAACTATAACCAAATCTTGTTGCGGAAAAACCTGCTCCTCCACTAAAAAAGTTTGCATCTGAAATGAATTCACACCAAGTCTATTGATACCCCCATGGAGCCCTACAAAGACCGGAGGCCCACCAAAAAGCACACAAGGAGTCCCCTTCCACAATACTATGCAGGAGATTAGGATGATAGGTTTCCCAATGACTAGCTAGCTGGCATTTGTGTTTTGCTACGGAGCAAAAGCCTGCCGAAAGTGAATGGAAGGCACTGCTACAAATAAACCCAGCCACACTTGCTACAATTGGATTGCCTATAATATTCATGTGGAAATTACATTTAAAAGAACCCACCAATGGAGCAACCACTGTGGAATAATTTGATGCAAAAAAGGGGGAGAGAAGGGAACCTCATCCCAACTCATCGTGATCGCTTTAGATATATCTTGAAACTGGGGAAGACAAGAGACCTAAGCACGAAATTTTACCTTTTCCAGCAAAGATTCCTATGCAAGTCTTCCTATCAAAGAAAAACAAATTTTCTCTTTCCAAATGACCAAATAATAGCCATAAATGACACCTTCCACATGATCCTCCTCCTTGGTGAGCCCAACCCAATTTCCTAGCCTCAAATAGACAGTCAAGGGAATTGGGCAGAGACAAACTACAATCAAACCAAAATAAGATAGACCTGGTTAGTATTTTTGTGCTGGCTAATTCATGGGTTTGACATAACTTTGGGTCCATTGAGTTGTATTTTTCTAATTTATTTTAGAATGGACTGTGGTTGTATCGCCGGAAGAGCTGAAGCGAAGAATAAAAGAAAAGAGGAGACCGGGCGAAATCCCCTAGGCCCGATCGATCGGAGCCTCAGTCCGAGGGATCGGACTGTAAATGTGCCCCAATTATTTGGGTGGTCCGATCGATCGTATGGACTGTCTGATCGATCAGACAGGTGCGCAGAAAAATGAGAAAACCTCCTTTTCCGATTTGAAAGTGTTTCCCTTTGAGACTCTATTTTCCAAATTGAAATCTACTTGTGCATTAAGTCTGAGGCACGGATTTGGGGCTATATATAGGGTATTGCTCTCAACCCTAAAGATTACCACTCTCATTAATATGAGTTAAAAGCCAAAGGTACTAACTGTTTTGTTCAAAATTCAGTTGTTACTAAACCTGCTGTTCATGTTGTACATACAGTGTCACGTCCCCCGAACCCGATTAAAGAAATAACCGGATCCGGAGAGCGAATTTTAGGACTAATTAAAAATTTTGTCCTTTGGGCCCACGGATCGTAGTCCACGGTGAGGATTTAATATTTCCAACCTCATGTGTCACCATAAATATAGAGTTAATACAACTCTAGGCATATAGGATCTCAAGCAATGATTAATAAACTCTCATTAAATTAAAGTTGCAAGAAGAGTAAACAGAACTTCGAAGTTAAGTAATTTATTACAATGGCCAACCCACTAACATGGCCAATCAAAGAAACAGAAGTCAATGAAATATAAAGGTTCGACGAGAGAAATAAATGAATGAAAGATAAATCTAATAGATCCCAAATATGTCTCTCTCGTGCCAGGAGTGATGACGCTACTCTATGTCATCGGCACGCCACTCTCGTGCCTCCTCTGCTGGTTGGAGATCCTTTGGGATCTCCTCACCTGCCTACTCCTCGTAGTAGAAATATTCACCTGATGTGTCTGTACACCAAGGAACAAAGTCAACGACATGTTGAGCAATAGATATACAAAACATAATAAACACGACATGCATCAAGTGTAGAGTAATGACAAGTATAAGATCATATGAATACAAGAATATGAAGCTAGGCATAAAGCGAGATTAATGAACAAAAACAATAACAGAAATCCTAGCAATCATCTAACTATAACCACTATCCATGCAAATGCAAGCAAGACAAGCAAGAGGGAGACTCCGAGGATGTCCTATGCCACCTCCCGGGGTACCCGCTCCCAGCTATTCAACGCCATGGACGCCGTCCTACGCCGACTGCCCACCCCGACAACCGGAGTAACCGATTCGTCATTAAATCCCAAACTGCAGATGGCCATGATATGCAAACAATAATAAAGTGGTTTTGACACAAGAATATCAAGACAAGCAAGTCTGGCTAGTTTCATGTACAAGACAAGATTTTAGGGGTTATCTTCTCCAAAACAATACAAGACATGCAAGCCACGTGATAATCCCTTTCCATTACTAGCCAGTCATGTTCATCAAGCAAGACACGGTTTCCTAAGGTACACTCTAAGTCAGGTCCAAGTCCTAAATTCTATAAGAATTTATGTTTCATAATTGATTAAGTATTTTATGCCAAGAGTGTACAAGGAACATAAACAACGAATACAAGTCAAAAGTCAAGGAGATGTTACAATCCAATCCTAGGCAAGTGGTGTCATCCCTGTATTCCACGTGTTCTAACGGAGTACATGTGGAAATTGGATCAATGATGCTTTTAGGAAAATCCCTTGGTGTACAATCATGTTAAGCATCTATTGGTTCAGTTCCATATACATTCGGTTATACCATATGTAATACACGAATACCTAGACAACCCATCGAATTCACACCAAGCCACGTGTTTCGATTTCAATCCCCATTAATGGTCAAGTGAGAGTAAGTTTATGGTTTCCAACATCTAAGGCCTAAACCTAGGTTACCGGTCTCTTTTCCAATAAAAAATAAGCTGGATTAATAATCTAAGTATTTACATCACTTTCCGACCTCCGATCGTGATGAACCTAGAACCATTGGATTCTACATTCCAAGAGCTTTCCAACGGTATATAGCTCGTGAAATTCCGACGAACGGATCAAAAGTTATGACCGTTGGAAAAATCTGTCTAAAATCGGTCAATTGCCAGGAGTTCGAATGTTCAAAGAAGTGTTCGAACGTTCGTCCCAGGTCAATTTCCCGAGAGCTCAACTGTTCGAACGTTCAGGAAAAGTGTTCGAACGTTCGTCCCAGGCCAATTTCCCGAGAGCTCAAGTGTTCGAACGTTCAGGAACAGTGTTCGAACGTTCGTGTGCAGAAAGTGCTGTTTGCTGAATTTTTTTGTTCTGGTTGTTCCAGATCATCTCCATTTTGTTCTAAACCTTTCCCAATGGCTATATCCTACACAAAATTGAGCCTCCTGCTCTCCCAACAATTCATTCCATCCACATTCCATTCCATTCCATTAAGAAATTCTAAAACAACCTATTATCATCGATTATCCATTTTCCAAAAGTCTAACCTAACCTAAAATTTCCAATTAAAATCACAACAGGCTTGGAATTAAAGGGAAATCTACAGAAAACATAGCCAATCAAATGAAAACAAACTATACATGCTTATATATGAATTGCAGATCTACTTGCCTCAACCAAGAAGAAGATTGGAATTGGGTGAAATTCGAGGAGAAGCTTTCTACCGCAAGATCTACAATCTAACCCAATCAAACACCACCTAGAACGCCAAGGAGAAGAAAGAAAGAAAAAGAATCAAGATCGGACCTAAATTTAACCAAAGGGAAAATGAATGAAAAGATGAAAGTATGAGAATGCTTACCAATTTGATACCGAAAGTAAGAGGGGATAACGAGGATGAATCCTAGCGGATCGGATCTCCAAATAGAGTTTTCTAGGGCTGAGATCTGGCTTGAGAAAGGAAGAAGAAGAAGATGGCTGCGGTTCTCTCTTCCGTTGCAGAGAATAAAAATTGGAATTAGGGTTAAACTTTCGTTTAAGAAGACGAGAGAGAGGAAAAGACCGAATCGCCCTTTAAGTGGGTCCGGTGACAGAATGGACCACTTGAAAGGTTTCTGATCGCCGGATCGCGACGAGTCAAGAGACAAAAGTCATCAGAACGATGAGACCTTTCCAACGAACCCAAAAATCACGGCGTCTGGAGTATTTCGGAAAAACATTCAATTTTCCCTAAATTGCAAACTACCCACCTGCTATGATCAAACGAACTCGGAATCAAACGAAACTTCGCAGATACTATTCTAATGCTAAAAGAAACTCGTTCATGATCTAAACCCACTTAAATATTTAAAATACAATTAAATAAAATAATAACAAATTAAACGGGTCAACGGGTCGGGTTTTGGGCCCAACTGACCCAGTAAGGTCACAGACCTTACATACAGCTGCCAATAAGAAGAATGTGTCACGTTTTGATCGAATTCCCACTTGTCTTCACTGTGGAATTAAAGTGCACATTCGACCCCATTGCAATAAGCTGCGAAAATCTCCAAATCGAATGTAATGGAAAACACAGAAGACTGAGCTGAAAAAGGAGATCAAAGTTGTTTGGGTCAAGAAAGAAGACTTATCTTCTATGTTGGTACGCACTTTGTTAAAGTGTTTAAATTTGCAAGGGTGTGTGCCGAAGCTTAATCACCCCTGATCTGCAGGATCATCTCCCCTACCCCATTGCTGATACGAAGATCTTACTGAGGGGGAGTTGCAAAATCCAGATTGACAGAAGCTGCTTGAAAAATAATTGTTTGTCAAGTATGGACAAAAAAGGGGAGTATAATGAAGTTAGGGGGAGAAAACAAGCAAAGATCTACAGATGCTGATATTTTTTTTTTGGTTGAAAATTCAATATAGGTAGATCGTTTGTATTGTCATTGGGAGTTTTGTCTATGAATTGCCAAAGGGGGAGATTGTTAGTATTTTTGTGTTGGCTAATTCATGGGTTGGACAAAATTCTTGGTCCATTGAGTTGTATTTTTCTAATTTATTTTAGAATAGACTGTGGTTGTGTCGCCGGAAGAGCTGAAGCGAAGAATAGAAGAAAAGAGAAGACCGGGCGAAATCCCCCAGGCCCGATCGATCGGATGCACTGTCCAATTAATCGGACATGTGCGCAGAAAAATGAAAAAGTCTCCTTTTCTAATTTGGAAGTGTTTCCTTTTGAAACTCTATTTTCCAATTTGAGTCATACTTGTGCACTAAGTCTAAAGCACGAATTTGGAGCTATATATAGGGAATTGCTCTCAACCCTAAAGATTACCACTCTGATTAATCTAAGTCAGAGATATATTAAAGAGAGATTATTCTCTAGAGCCATTGAGAGATCATTCTGAAGGGTTGCTCTAGAAGGTTATTGTTGCTTCTTCTTTCTGAAGGAGAAGATAGTTCATCTTGACTGGCAAGGTGCGAGGAGATCAAGTAAGGAGAACGGGGCACAGTGGATGTCGTGTTACTGGATTCTTTGCAAGAACAACTACAGTCCTTAGGTCGAGGTATAGACTGAGATAAATGAGCTCGTGAGTATATCTTGTAACTGTTCGTGAACTCTTGATTTCTAGTTCGTGGTTTTTCTTCCTGGATAGGATTTCCACGCTAAATATTGTGTCTGCCTTCTTGTGGTGTGTGATTAGTAGATAGCTAGTTCTAAATTGTCTGATTGGTTATTTCCGCTGTACATTGATTGGTTAAATTAGAACTAGTGATCCATTCTGGTAGCCCACCAAAACTTTCAATTGGTATTAGAGTGGGTTACACTATTTTATTGTGTTGATCCATATTTTGCTGGAATGGATAACTACCGTGAAGGCACTTCAACCAATAAGCGTCTTCTGTTGGATGGTAACAATTATGCTTATTGGAAAGCCAGGATGGTTGCCTTCTTGAAAGCCATAGATCCGAAAGTTTGGAAATCAGTTGTTAATGGCTATTGCTTGCCCACTGTTACTGGTGATAGGGTAACTAGTCTAAAATCTGAAGATAAGTGGACGAAGGAAGATGAATTGACAGCCACTTGTCCCTCAAGGGCTTTGACTGCTATCTATAATGGAGTTACTATGTTTGAGTTTCGAAGAATTTCTCATGAGATATTCTGCAGACTATGTATGAAGGGACGGACACTGTCAAATAGTTAAAACTTCAGAATTGTATATAGCTTTCAAAACCATAAAGATTGAAAATGATGAGACTTTCAATGGGTTCAATTTGAAGCTGAATGCAATTGTGAATAATACCTTTACTTTGGGAGAGCCAATTCCTGAGAATAGAATTGTGAAAAAGATTCCGTGGTCTCTTGCAGCAAGTTTTGTTGTGAAGGTTGTGGTCATTGAGGAGAATAAAAACCTGAATACTCTCAAATCTAAGGAGTTAGTTGGCAACCTTCAGACGTTTGATGCAAACCTAAGGACTAATGGAAAATCAAAACCTAATAGTATTGCTTTAAAAGCCTCTAAAGAATCATTCAAGAAAATTATAGTGATTCTGATTCTGATGAGATTGACTCCCAAGTTGCTGTTTAGTTTATGAAGCAATTTCAGGCATTTATGAAGGGGAAGAAAATTGATATGAAAATCCCTAAATATTTTATAAAGAAGAAATCTTCTAAAGGGATTAAATGTTATAAGTATCATGGTTATGGACACATTCCTAGTGACTGTGCTAATAAAAATCCAAGAAAGAAGGCATTAAATTTGACTTGGGATTATGATACTTTTGAGGAGGATGATAAAAAATCTGAGTCTGAGAAGCCTGAACCTAGCAAAGAAAAACCCATGGTATTCATAGCAACTTTAGTTTCTGCTACTCCACCAGTGTCTGATAATGAGACTGATCAAGATGTTAGTGAGTCAGAGACAGAACATGATTGGCAAGTTGAATATCAGATATTGTTTGCGAATAACATGAAGATGCTAAAGATGAATGAAAAAGTGGCTACAAGCTGGAAAAAATCTGAAGAGCAGAATATTTTTTAAAAGCTGAATTGTTAGAAGCTCTTACAAAAGTGAGTCACTTAGAGGCAGAAAATAATAAATTGGCAGATAAATTGACTGCTGCAGCACAGAAGTGTGATTTGATTAATCATGATATGAAGACCTTAAAAGCTGAAAATACCGATTTGCAAGGAAGACTCAATATGGTTCTTTCTGAGTTGGATACTACTAAGGCTTTTCTAAACAAGATGAATACAGGGTCCAAAAACCTTGATGACATCCTATGCAATTAAAAGGCAAAGACAGACATGCATGGTATTGGTTACACTGACATGGCATCTTTTTTAAAAGCCAAAGGTACTAACTATTTTGTTCAAAATTCAGTTGTTACTAAACCTGCTGTTCATGTTGTACATACAGCTGCCAAGAAGAAGAATGTGTCACGTCTAGATCGAATTCCCACTTGTCTTCACTGTGGAATTAAAGTGTACATTCGACCCCGAATGCAATGGAAAACACAGAAGACTGAGCTGAAAAAGGAGATCAAAGTTGTTTGGGTCAAGAAAGAAGACTTATCTTCTACGTTGGTACACACTTTGTTAAAGTGTTTAAATTTGCAAGGGTGTGTGCCGAAGTTTCATCACCCCGGATCTTCAGGATCATCTCCCCTACCCCATTGCTGATACGAAGATCTTACTGAGTGGGAGTTGCAAAATTCAGATTGACAGAAGCTGCTTGAAAAATAATTGTTTGTCAAGTATGGACAAAAAAGGGGAGTATAATGAAGTTAGGGGGAGAAAACAAGCAAAGATCTACAGATGCTGATATTTTTTTTGGTTGAAAACTCAATATAGGTAGATCGTTTGTATTGTCATTGGGAGTTTTGTCTATGAATTGCCAAAGGGGGAGATTGTTAGTATTTTTGTGTTCGCTAATTCATAGGTTGAACAAAATTCTGGGTCCATTGAGTTGTATTTTTCTAATTTATTTTAGAATAGACTGTGGTTGTGTCGCCGGAAGAGCTGAAGCGAAGAATAGAAGAAAAGAGAAGACCGGGCGAAATCCCCCAGGCCCGATCGATCGGATGCACTGTCCAATCAATCGGACATGTGCGCAGAAAAATGAAAAAGTCTCCTTTTCTGATTTGGAAGTATTTCCTTTTGAAACTCTATTTTCCAATTTGAGTCATACTTGTGCACTAAGTCTAAAGCACGAATTTGGAGCTATATATAGGGTATTGCTCTCAACCCTAAAGATTACCACTCTCATTAATCTAAGTAAGAGATATATTAAAGAGAGATTATTCTCTAGAGCCATTGAGAGATCATTCTGAAGGGTTGCTCTAGAAGGTTATTATTGCTTTTTCTTTCTGAATGAGAAGATAGTTCATCTAGATTGGCAAGGTGCGAGGAGATCAAGTAAGGAGAACGGGGCACGATGGATGTTGTGTTATTGGATTCTTTGTAAGAACAACTATAGTCCTTAGGTCGAGGTACAGACTGAGGTAAAGGAGCTGGTGAGCATATCTTGTAATTGTTCGTGAACTCTTGATTTCTAGTTCATGGTTTTTCTCCCTGGATAGGGTTTCCACACTAAATATTGTGTCTGCCTTCTTATGGTGTGATTGGTAGATAGCTAGTTTTAGATTGTCTGATTGTTATTTCTGCTATGCATTGATTGGTTAAATTAGAACTAGTGATCCATTCTGGTAGCCCCCCAAAACTTTCAGACCTCCACAGAAACTTAGTAGTATGACAACTAAGCAATAGGTGATCCATTGATTTCGTGTCTGCTAGACACATGGGACAGTCATTCAAAATTATCTCATCCAAATACAAAGAACTCTCGTAGGGGCCTTGAATTCCATAAGCAAGCCCTTTAGCTTTGGGTTGATGGACCTCACGTTTCGACCAAGCAGTTGAAAGCAATTGAAAAGCTTCCATTCATGCCCCTTCGCACACTTCTGTCCCTCCGTCCTTCCACAAAAAAAGACTCCACTAACGAGAGTAACCATTGAATAAAACTGGACATCCACCACCTTGAATAAGTTCCTTTTGAAGATGGACCCCAAAACCCATTCCATGTAATCAATTACTCATTGTAGTTTAGTACCTTCTGTAAGAATTTTTAATCTGCAAGAAACTTAGGTTGAAATACAAAGGAATTGGAGGTGAAGTAGGTGAAAGTAAGATAAAATTAGGATTTTAGAGAAGTGCTAGAGAGAAAGAGGAAGGACGAGTATTTCAACATGACTGGCGATCAACCCTTAAAACACTATTTATATTAGTAACTATTTTCAGAACTTACAAAATAGCCTCTTCTCACCAAAGGTTTTCAAAATTACAAATTAGTCTATAATTCTGGAAATTTCAACTAACCAGAATGTCTTTCGACATTCCCCCCTCAAGCTGGTGCATAAATTTATCGATGTCTAGTGTCCAGCTTGGACAAAACATGGGTTTATTGTCATTTGCTGACTACTTTCGTGAGGAAATCTTCTTGTTTTTTGTCAGTTCCACTATTGTCATCTTAGCATCTAGACTGCCCTCTATCCTCCCCAATCTAATATCCTATCACCGGGCTGCTTTTGTAAAAGGGCGTTCTATTCACCAGCATTCGGCACTTGCCCATGAGCTATTCCAAAAGCTCAAATAAAAATAAGGGGAGGAGGCATTTGTTTGAAACTAGACATTTCAAAGGCTTTTGATAAGTTGCAATGGTCTTTTGCATCTTAGAGCATTAAAGATTTCCAAATTTTATGGAAAATGGATTTGGCCTACTTCTAAAGGTTCGATGCTTATCAACAAGAGCCCCTGTGGTTATTTTTTGCTCATCCTGTGGGCTCCGCCGGGGTGATCCACTCTCTCATTACCTATTTATTTTGCCTTCAAAGCCAAGGTCTTATCCACCCGGTTTCCAGAACAACAACTTCTCTGAGCCATTTCTTCTATGCGGATGACATAATGCTCTTCATGAAGCTACAAAATGAAGTTTGGTAGCTATGAAATCTCTGTTGATAGAATATCAGGTGGCATTTGGGCAGGTCTTCAACATTTCAAAAAGCCATCTCTTTATTGGCAAATGCAGTCCCCAAAGGCGGAGTGCTATTCATTCTATGGTTGACATTCCTCAAGCATCATCACCATCTTACTATTTGGGAGTTCCCTTTTTCCTCGGTAGCCCTAAGCATATGTATTTTTCCAAGCTTATTGATGCATGCGTTGTGCTCTAGACTTGAGGGCTGGAAAATGAAGTCTCTTTCTTCTGCGGGCAAACTCATTTGGTTAACCACAACTTAGCAAGCATGCTTCTTCACACTGCTCTAACTATCCCCCTCCCCAAGAAAACTTGTCATCAAATAGAATCCATGATGAGAAACTTCCTATGGTCTTCCAATTCAATCCAAACGAAAAGGAACTTGGTTGGTTGGAATATTATTTGCCTTCTGAAAAATGAAGGGGGGTTGGGTATTCGGCGTATTTCTGAAGTTAACAATGGTTGTATGCTTAGGCTTGGTTGGAATGCTATGACCACTGAATCAATTTGGGCTAATTGGTTTAGAAACATATACTTCAAGCATTTTTCTATTTGGTATGCAGGCAATCCTAAATCAGGATCTTGTATTTGGAGGAAAATTCGGTCCCTTGCCTATGTTTTTCAGCTAAGTTGCTCTTGTGGTCAGTTGGAGATGGAACAAAGATTAACATATGGCAGAATCGGTGGATGGACCTCTCTCCAATAGCCCCTAGATTCCCTCAATTTAGTTTTTCCAGGACATTCTCTCTCAGCAATCATCTCAGGTAGAAGATGGATTATTCCGGATTTTCTCCCTCCAATCCTTATCACTTTTCTGTAGCAAACTCATTCAATTCAGTTATCTGAGGATCTGTCTCGAGAAGAATTGCACCGTAGGTAATTTAAGTAGGCCCTTTTCTTTAAAAGAGGCTTGGCAGCAGGTTCGTCCAAGATCAAACTCAATCCCCTGGGCGAAGATGGTTGGGAGCAAGCTTGTGCACCCTAGAGCTACTTGCTTCATTTGGCGTCTCCTTCATCGCAAGACTCCAACGCAATCTTGGGCCCAATTAGTCAGGATAAATTTGGCCTCTAGATGCCCTCTATGAAAATCCCAAATAGAGTCATACTATCACATTTTCTTTACTTGCAACCACTCAACTCCTCTTTGGAATTGGACTTTGTCAATCTACGGTAAGCTTCAGCATTCGATTCCTTCTACTGCAGGTCTTTGGGCAGCTCTATCCCTTGGATTAGATGAGATTGGAAGAAAGTGCATGGCTTCAATTTTCTTCCAAATCCTCTCTACCATTTGGTTTGCCAGGAACGAAGCTACCTTCAATAGCAAATAGCAATCTGATCTCCCCTATCAAGTTGAAGTGTCTCTTTCCGCACCGTCTAATGGACTTCTATCATGCAGTACCTTCAACTATCATGGTGCCTTTTCTGTAACCTTTCCTCATTAATGCCACTTAGCTCTTCCAATTTGGAAAGCCTTGCCTTTGGCCTCTTCAGTGTTTTCTTATTCTTTTTGTATTTGTTTCCATGTTTATCTTCTTTCTTTTTGGCTAGTTTATGAGCATGTATAGAAGTTAATCGTTGGGTTCTTTTGGGAGGCTCTATGCCTATGTAATCTTCTCCCCTTTTTCTTTATATTCATTTTTCCTTTAAGCGAAAAAAGCATGCTTTAATTGAATTTCTTTCTTCACTACCTCTTCATGAATCAAATGGTACTCAACTTTGACGTATTTTGTTCTTTTATAATATTGGATTGGATCCAATATTAAGAGCTGCCGTGTTATGATCGAGATTATACAACATCATGGACTGTTCTTCTCAAACCGTTGCTCATTTAACAATTTTTTTACCCAAAATAACTCTCAAATCCCATGAGCCATTGTGTGGTATTCATCTTGTGACTAAATCTTTCCATGACATGATACTTTTTACTTTTTCATGAAATGAGATATCCACCAATTAATGTGATATGGCTGTTAGCATATTTTTTTTTATTATCTTTTGATCTTTCTTTGCCCAATTTACATCAGTAAAATATTTCTGCATTCAAATGACAATGAGAACAAAATAAGATATGTTGGCTCGGTGAGCCTTTCAAGTATTTCAGGTTTTGATTGACTGCATTCACTTGCTCAGTTTAAGGTGAGAGTTCATATTACAGATGAAGGCCACATCAACTGATGTTCAAAATTAAGAAATAGGAGACTTGGCTCTAAGAAGTTATCTTTCTCATTTTCATATTGAAAGAAATCATAGTGTTGACCTATTTCTCAATCTAATTACAGTTTATGTGGTTCATTTTAATACCCAATACTCAATTTTTATTAACAATAGTGCTATAAACAAAATTTAACAATAGATTTCATTAAGATAGAAGAAGAACAATACAAACCTTCAAAGGTGATAACAAAGGTATAAATTACTTAACCAAAACAAACAATTGCAAAAGATGAAACCACAAAAGGGGAAGATATATCTACCTCTTGCTTGATACAGTCTGCAAATGCGACATTGTTGAACTTCACATGAATGAGATAAGATAAACACAATCTCATACATATGGAACTGAAACCTTCAAGGAGCAGCTGCCAAAGAAGAGACCCAAGATTCTGCATTCATTGAGTCACTCTTCACGATCACCCTAGCATTGTAATTTGATACTAAAAGCAAAGAGATTCCAATTCCAAAATGGACAAGAGTTCCACGTCATTGGACTCTAAAATGCCAACATTGCTTAGAAAAATCAACAACACCAAGCCATCACTACTACGAAGCAGCCCTCCTATAGTTCCAGGTCCTAGCTTTCCCTTAGTAGTTCATCCACTTTGGACTTCAATATGTTGAAGGGAAAGACTGAAGATAGACTTTTTTCACCTTGTGAGGTTCGAAAAGCAAAGAAGGCTCCCAATTGTGCAAAGTTCCATCGACCTTTTAGGCCATCAAACTTGCTAGCCATATGGAGAACCACATAGGAGATGAGATCATCCACAGACAATGAATCTCCTTTAAAAATTGTGGTGTTCATCTCTTTCCAAACTGACCAAAGCAAAGCAAAGAGGAGGAGCCTCCATATAATGTCACTGCAGCCTTCGGAAAACACCACAGAATGCCACACTTAACTAGGAAGTCACCAAAAAGAGTAGGCAAAATCATAATGAGGAAAGAGATGAACCGAAGGTACTGCTCGGAACTAATCATTAACCCAAAATTTATCCTTATTCCTTCCCAATTTTAAAACCCACTCCCCTCCTCAAGACCACACCCCAAACTTTGGACTCATCCCCCACATTCAAAATCTTACCCTACAAACCCGGCACCTGATACCTATGGACTATGCTTGGAACCCAACTCCAGTCATCATCCCCATATTTTTCCACAAGAATCCTCTCCACAAAGCTCCCCTCTCCTCCCCAAATTTCCACCACCACCTAGCTAGCAAAGCACAATTTTTAGTCTTGGGAATGCCAAATGAAGCCCCTCAACATTTTTAGGCTTGATAACGTCACACCATTTGATTAAGTGCATCTTCTTTTTGATACCCAATGCTCATTGTGAACCGTATTTGTGCCTCAATTAGATTCCTTATTGCTTATTGCAGATACGAAAGCGGCTTTATGGCCAGGTCACTGTATGACATATATTTTGAAATTCATGTTATCATTCACATCTATATAGGATTGTTGGGATTTCCCAAAGCAACAAAATGTTGTTCCTGTTGTTTATATGAGTAGTTATGTTTTTTAGTGGAAAGATGTATCTGAAACCAAAATGCTTTCAGAGTTGTGTTATAGCATAGACTATGCAGAATTTTGTGCTTGTTATAACAACAAATTAGATTGCTTTTTTCAAGTTTTTTGAAACAAGGCAATGGGGAATTTCCACTGCGTCTAAATTCATATCTTTATAAATTACTTAAGTAACCATTATATTTTCTTAAGTTCCATACCCCTCGGAGGAAATGGTTGCATTGTATTATGTCTTTCGATAACTTCACCGTTCCTCCATTCTTTGTGTTCCTTATGTTTGGTCTTTTTTTCCGTTGCCAAAACCTGCTACATTGATGTAGCCCAAATGCATGGGATCCATATGGAAAACATGTCTTAGTCAAGTGATCCAAAACTAGGTCATTTCGTGTTCAAAAAATGGTCACTAGTTTCTTTATAAAACCACATTTTATTTGAAAATTGTAATTAAGTTAAGATTATGGTTTGATTAGTTTCTTTTTATTTGATTGGTTGGATATGAACTTATCTGGAGAAGATTTGGTTTTATTCTGTAAACTATAACTTTAGATCTATAAATCGAATTTACTAATGATGTAAATCGATAGAAATGCTGAATTTAGAATAATACAATTTTTTATACTGTTGGGAACTAGGGCTCTTGTAAAAAGCTCAACCATAGTTTGCCGAGTGAATTAGAAATTGGCCAAGTCGACTTTGCCTATTCAACAATTGGGTGGGGTTGTATAGACTCATTTGACGCCTGGTTGTCAAACTCTATTAAAAGATTATTGATTTTATTTTTTTTTTCAAAAAAACTCTTTCCATATTAAAAACTTGACCTATTCCTATTGAAACCCTTTATGTTTTTGCCCCCTTCTTTGCAGAGAGGAACAGAAACTCTCTTTCCATTTCATCCTTTCTTTTTGCCAAGTTTTTTCTAGTTATTTTTTTCCTCTCGGAATTAAACATGCATGTGAAGATGCACAGAGTCTAAAGTTTTGGACCACCTAAATTAAAAATATCTCTCTCTCACCTTTCTGTCATTCTATTGTCGTAGGATGCTCTCTGTATTTTAATTTTTTTTTTAGTTTTGCATTTCTTCTCCAATTTTCTTTATAATTTACAAGCATTAAGAGGGTGGAAGTAGCGGGCTTTAAAAATTTTATTTTGCAAGTTCTTTCTATCAATAGAATATGCTTTTGTAGTTATCAAATAGCATTGCTTTATTTTTTATTTTTTATTCTTTTTCGTTCACAATTACCTGTTAAGTTATATGAACGAACAGACAAACACACACACACACATATGTATATATATAGAGAATTTATCTAGAATTTTCTATGAGAAAATCTCTATTTATGGATTTTTTACTTGTCTTTTTTATGGTTATTATATGTATATATACATTTTATAATAAGAATTAATTTATTGACCTTCCTGGTTGACACCAACCCACAGTAGCACAGTGGTGAAAAAAAAAACGCCATTTGCATAACCAACCAATCTCGGATCGATTCTTGTGTAGGCGTGTGCCCGTATTTATCAGGGAAAAAAAAGAGACCTTCCTCATTGAACCATTGAATCTCCTGTTCCACTCCATCCAACAACCGGTTTGAGTCTGGTCAGCCCACTGGGACAGGAATCTTTGGGTTGGGACTTTGGTTCTTAGAAATAGAACTAGGATTTCTCGTTAAGGCGGACCTGTTTTTTCAATGGATTCACTTTCCTTCCTTCCTTTTCTAGAATTTCTCACGCCCGTAATGAACGGTTTTCAAATCCAAGTAGCCTTTTGAGGTTTTTACAATTCTAGAATTTTGGTGTCATTTTGATTAAACTCAAGAACTCTTATTACAGTTTTTTAAAGGTGGGCGACGATGTAATTCGTCATGGACTGTTTCTTTGTATGAATTTATGGAATTCATGTCTATTGGAATTTACAAAATTTGAATTGCTGGTGAATTCTATCATTCCTGAATTCCATATTCTTTTTATATTAGAATTCCTACCTGAGAATTTTATACATCATGAATTTCACAAATTCCCAATTTCGCATCTACTGGAAATTTTTAGTGGGATTTTACAAAATGATCATACATATACTATTTTGAATTCATATGTGTTCCACTCAATGACGAAGTACATCACTCAAACTTGTGGTCAACTTTAGAAATGAAGAAAATGAAATTTGTACATAACAAAATGTAAGAAATGTATTGAGGATCTTCAAAAGAATTTATTCAGAAATATGTGATCATGCCGAGTGGTCCAATGCAAGGTGTCAAAAGGAGTATTGTGACCATGGAAGTTAAATTCATTCAAAATGAGATAACGGTACATAAACCAATTTAGTGGTGGATTCACTAGCAAAAGAGTGAGTGATAAAGAGTATATTTATATTAAGATCCTGATTATTTGTAGCTCATTTACTTTTCTGTTTGTTGTTTTGCCATCTTGTTTTCCCATCTGTAAAAATGAATCTTTTTCACCGAACCCTCCATGTTTTGTATATAAATATACTCTTATCACTCCCTGTTATGGTAGTGAATCCACCACTAAATTCGTTTCTGCATATACAGTATCACAATACTCCTTTGACACAAAGCATGGAACCACTCCCCATGATCACATATTCACGGTTTCTAAGATATCGCAATTTCGAACTGTGGTCCCATGTAATTTTTAAATGTGGGCACCATGCTTTAATTCCTAAAGGTGGATTCACATTATAATTTCTAAAAATAGGACTGCATGTTTTAATTCAATAGGTGGACTCATGTACCACAAGGTGGCGCCACATATGACAAAGTGGGCCCCAAATAATATAATAGCTCAGGATAAGTCCCCACTACAGTTTCTAATATGTGGCCCCATAATTTATTTCCTAAAAAGGTCCTACACGTACCACAACTTCCAAAGGTGAGTCTCAGGCTGTAATTTCTGAAGGCCTATCCCGTGCATCATAAAGGTGGCCCCACTAAAATTGGTAAATTATGAGCCCCTCATCTTATAATTTCTAATAATGAGGCATGATTATAAATTAGGGCCCCACATGCCACAATGGAAAAAAATGTTCGAACCTCACTGTAGATTTCAACATGGAGGAATCCAATTTGTTGCCCAATCCATGGAGATCTGGTAGGATTCATGCTTATTAGCTGCTTAAGGTGCTAAAAAAGATGTGTGAGGTGGGACCCAATTGGTGCATGCTTCCCATGGAGCCATATGTTGGGAACCAACCATGACAAAGTGAATGGTGGGACCTGATAGTGTGCAGCCACAGGCAGGTGATGCATGGTAGATGGTGGCGAAATATGTAGGAACCATACCCCCTTCAATGGTAAGTAAAGGCATTTTCACTTCCGAGGGGCTTGGCTCCTTGTGGGAGGGCGTTAGGAGAATGTTCTCCTAAGACAAGCTATATGCAGTCAAGCTTGTAGGCCCATTTAGATAAGTTTATCAATGCGAGAGGGGCAGATAGAAAAGTCTCCTCATGAACAAAGAAAAAAAAATCAGCTCCACCATCCCAGCACATGATTTAATAGCATTAAAGTTTTAACGACATTTTAACTGTAGATTTTCTTGAGATTCAATCCAACGGTGAGTGATGGTTCAGTGACCGTAAAATTGGGCTTAATGCCATATCTCATGACATGAAAAGAATATCAAAGAGGATGTATTGATGAAAGGTGGGCCAAAGTGGGGACCCCACAGTGTTGAAATGAACTTGCACTTGCTCGTAGGAGAACATTTCTTCCCTTTGGGATCCCTGTCATTATGTGCGCACCATGTTCTTTGTGCTTTGCAATGTGTCCACCAGGGTGTTCATAGCAGGGAACGGGCAACCTCCCACCATGGTTTCTATCATCCTGTGAGTACCACTATGTTCACCTGATTTTGTACCTTTGTACACCTCGAAGAATTTTTTTTTTCTTCATCAATAACAAAAAAACTTAATTAAAAGGAGAAAAAGAAAAGATGATTTAACCGGAAAAATCCCCTTAGACTTGACAAAAGCCAAAAAGGCCATCAATGTCTTATTAGACCAGTTTGGTCCTCACGCCAGTTTTTTCATTTTTTTTTCTTTTGGCGCTGAGTGGGGATATTACAATTCATTCTAAGTAAATGAGTGGGGATATCCCCGTTTATCGTTCATTACAACATAAGGAATGTCGAACTCCCTTTTCCCATTTACCTTTTTTGGTATCTAGACGGATCTCTCTGCAACCCCTCTTCCACTTTACTTTTGAGACCTTACTTTTTTAGAGAATCATGTTCTTTTACTCTTTTAAGTAGGAAGGTTTGGGCTCCACTCAAGAGGTTGGCAGTCTAGATTTACTTTTTTTTACATTTGATTAAACCTACAAGCACAATCTCCACATGTGTTTCTGTTTTACCCAAGAAGCTGATGTTTGGAACTATTTATTAAAGTTTTCATCTCCTTGATGGATAATTAATATTTACACCATTAAAGACGTGGGTAGTCCACATTAACTTTCTTATGATAAAACGACCCTATTTCAGTAATACAAATGGCCATTGGCTTTGGCTGTAATAGAAGATGATAGAATTGGGCATCAACTTTTGCTTATAAAGAAATGGTTGGATATGGGGATGGGGATGGGGATGGGGATGGGCATGGGCATTGGCTAACATAGAAAGGGTTAAATTTTAAAATAGTTTTGGGATTCTATCAGTTACATACACATGGTCAACTGATACAACTCTAAGAGACAGCACCCACAGTACTTCAGTAGGTGGGGATATCCCCACTTACAGCACTAACACAAGCATGGATATCCCCATTCACAGCACTAATTTGGGCGGGGATATCAACAGCTCAACTAATACCACTCTGAGAGACAGCACTCAGAGAGGTGGGGACAACACTATCAGGGGGTGGGATATCCCCGTCCACAACACTGTCATTGGTGGGGATATCCCCGCCCACAAGACAATACATGCGTGGATATCCCTGTCTAGTTCATAAGAGAAATGTATCTCTACAGCTCATGAAGGCATCAAAAAACCTATATCAAATGTAGACATACACATCAATCAACAAGTTCCTTGACAATCATATATTCGTCTATCAAATGTAGACATGCACATTCACATTCGTCAACAAGTTCCTTGACAATCACACATTCATCTATCAAAGGTAGACATGCACATTCACATTCACATCCGTCAATATACATTTATCAGCAAATTCCCTGCTAATCACATCTAATATTCTGCCAAAATAGTGTAGGTAAATCAAATTAACAACTATCTACACAATTACAATCGTCTCCGACTAAAAATCTTATGCACATCTAATTTTCCCAAAGCATATCCTACTGTAGGTACTGAATATACATGCAAACTGACCATACAAAAAAAAAAAAAAAAAAAAAACCTTGGTCAATTACACAATTTTTTCAAGATCAAGGCCAATTTCTTAAATCCAATCTATGGGAGTTTAGCACCTAGGTCCTTTTGAATATCTCCAAAACTATTTTGCTCCGATAAAATGGAATGTCAACTTGAGTGAAATTGAATGGTTTTCGGAGAATGCAATGTTCGTCGAAAGCACTTGCGAAGACCCCACAGACATTCCCATTGTCTTGGTGGGGGATGTCTATCTTTTCTTTCAAGGTCCAGACGAAAGGGTGATTCTAACCATAAATCGCAAATTTTTGGGTGAGCCAACCAACCTTGGGAGTATCAAAATAGAAGGTTAATTTGCAAGTAGTTAGAGCATAATTTGTATGAAGATAGTATAATGCATACTTACAAATTCATTTTAAGTAGTTAGAGAATAATGATCACTTATTGAGTTATTGTAAAATTCCCACACTGCCTTATCTGGGTAACCGACCATCAAACTGAAGTGATCAATGTGATGTAGCAAAAAGTCTAATGTTTTACTTTCCTTCAAGTTTTGGAGCCCAATTGGGATCTCCCCACTGAGATTATTGATAGAAAGATCAATGTAGGTGAGCACTGGTAATTCAGCTAGAGAGGCAGGGATTTGTCCGGTGAAACTATTGTCTGCCAATGCCAAAGACACCAGCTTTTTGTATTTTTTAAGCTCGGGTATCTCACTTGACAATGAATTATGTGAGAGATTGATGATACTCATAACGGGGGAGTCGCAAAAATTGTTAGGAAGACTGCCATAGAATCAATTAAGAGATGCAGAGAATCTATACATACAGCTAATTACTCTAAGTCCCTGACAAATCCTACCCGTACATACAGCTAATTACTCTAAGTCCCTGAGAAATCCTACCCGTAAAGCTATTGTTGTCTATTTCATGTGGACTAATTGAGAAGCCATGGAGATTGAAGTGGGCATTTCTCCTGAAAATCGATTGTTTTCTGCTCTTATTAGTTTGAGCTTGGGCAAAGACCACAACCCATTTGGGAAATTCCCATCAAACCGTTGTTATGAACTTGAAATCTCTCTAGATCCAAGTAGTCCTGAAAGGAGTCAGGTATAAGACCAGAGAAGAAATTTGTGTGGAGACTGAGGTTTATAAGGCCTTTTCCATGGCAGACATCAGTAGGAAAAGACCCAAATAGGTTGTTTAGAGAAACATCCAAAGACACCAACTTTGCCAAACCAGAACCAAACCCCAAAGGAAGATTTCCAGTCAAGTTGTTCTTAGAAAGATCGCAGACCACTAACTCATGCAAACCCACAAAAGGAATCAGGAATCCCACTATAAAAACCAGACCTATGTAGCAAAAGCAGCTGCAGCTTCTGAAGCTGCCCAACCTCTTAAGGAATCTCACTCTTGAGAAATGGGTTTTCAGATAGATCAAGAAAAAGAATCTTAGACAAGTTCCCAACAACAGAAGAAGGAACCTTACCTGAAAACCTGTTCTTCCCCAAATTGAGGACTTGGAGGCTACTGAGTGAGCTCAAGCTCTGGGGAATATCTCCTTTCAGATAGTTGTTACTGAGATCAAGAACTTTCATTGAACCCAGCTGAGAGATTTGATATGGCAAAGTACCCCATATGAGATTGTGCCTTTTCTGTTCTTCGATGAGTCCACTGTGTTCTCGTGGAAGGGAGAAGAATGAAAATGGGGAAAAGGGTTTTGAGATCTTTTTAAGGTAAAAGGAACAGGGATATCCCTGCTTAGAGAAAAAATTAAAAAAAAAAAATCAAATAGGGCATTTGGGACTACTATGGTCTTTATAAGATGTTGATGGTGTTTTTGGCTTATAATGAGTCTTAAGGGATTTTTCCAGTTAAATCCTCAAAAAGAAAACACACAACAAAAGAAAAAAAAATACAAAAAAGGGATGAAGGATAGGTATAAGAGCCTTGTACCAACACCCTCCTTATACTAGAGACAAACCAAAAAAGAACACACACAAGACATCAAATGCCAATAAAAGGAGATTCCCTATCCACTCTCTGTTTGGCCAAGGAATCCACCGTAGCATTGCCCGATGGTTGACATTCTTGAAAACCACTTGAAATGGAGAATCCAAAAATCTAATCTTCGATGAAGCCATGAAATATCCATGGAATAATTATCACCCGTGGACACCCAAGAAACTGAATGATGGGAATCACTTTCAACAATCAAGCTTTAATGAAAAGACTGGAATGAATTCTCAAATGCCTCTAGAATGCCAAAAGCCTCTGCCTCATTTGAATCTTTCACTCCAATAGACTTAGAAAAAGAAATCAACACCCCTCCTTTGTTGCTAAAAAATCAACACCTCTCCGTCGTCCTTAAATTTTACAAAACCCTCGGTCGGTTGATATCAACTAACAATCTTACCCTGTATCGTCCTATAATAAGCTAATGAGGTTGTGGTCGATGACGAGCCAAACAAAGGGAAGAAGAGAGAGAGAGAGAGAGAGAGAGAGAGAGAGAGACGGTTCTCAGTCAAGACCAAGTGCTTAGTCATGCCCACCAGCCCCCAAGTATTGCTTAACTAGTATGAGCTCGGTAGCCTAATGCTCTGCAGGTGCTGCCATCAAGGTCATGGGTAAATCTAAGACTGTAAATGTGGCCATGGAGACACGTCTCATATGTGAAGCCGCGTTCCTGCATCGGCTGAGCCACCACAACATTGCAAGTTGCATTCTGTCATGGACTCATGGCAACCAAGTCTTCCATGTAATGACACATGCGAAGGGAAGTGAGTTGTTCTCAATTGTTCGTCATGGTTCATTGAAGGAATCAGTTGCACATTGATACTTATTCAGCAACTTGCTTCTGTAATTCACTTCTGACATTTTAATGATGTTGCTCATTGTGATTTTAAGCTGTCAAATCTCCTCTTAACCAAGACAAGAACTTGGAGAACTAAGATTTGGTCTTCAGCCTATCAGAGTATATAATCTGGGATCCAATCTTATAATCTGGGACCCATAAAAGATTGGGTCCCATATTATGTACTCCCGATACGGCCCTCCCTTTGCAACTGAAAGATGGTCTCCTCCATAGTGTGCAGCACACCCGCATACACAGCATGTAAGGTGATCAGAAGAAACTAAAATGGGACCGAGGCTGATCCTATTTGTTCTTCTTGTTGGGTTCCTCATAGATGAAGCGGACCGGCGTTGGCTACAACCAAGCGTCAGCTGGATCTCTCAGTATTTCATTATTGTGTGGAAATGAAAAGGGCTGCTGGGGACCTGGGGTATAGATTCTAGGCAGCTGTGGCTGACTTTATTTTTTGGCCTTTTTTGTAGTCAAACTCAAGATGCACGCGCCCTGAATCCCGGTTCAATGCCCACCAGCCAATATCATGAAGACAAAAATAGAAAAAAGGCCAGAGCTACATGACCATGCCATTGCCATATGGCGCTCAGACTATACTTTTTTTCCCCTTTCTATCCAGTTTTGTTCTTGACTATGTGCCCAGCTGTGGATATAGATATAGATATGAGTATATAAATGGATATAGGGACTGGAGATAAGACTTTCCACTTTTAAAAATATGAGACAAGGATAAGGATATGGGTGTCCAAAATTTTTTTTAAGATCACTTTTGAATTATTATTTCTATCATTATTTACATTCCTTTTTAACATTTTCAATATTAAGAAGTAAGAAAAAAAAAACTATATTAAATAATGGACTTGGTAAGTAAGATATGCTAAACTTATAAGCTAGAAGTATTGGGTACTAATGCCCGTGTCCAATCGGTCCAACATGGATATATTGGGCTTGTACAAGTATTCAGGTGTCATGGGCCACCCTGTATCTTGTACCTGAATACCGCACCAGTATAAGATCTGGGCTGTTCATCTTTTGAGCATATGATGGGCCATATCCTGAAAATTGGTCAGATGTAGCGGCAGGGCCTGGTCATCCCAAGGCCTGTCCAGTTCAGCTCAGCTAGTTACAAATAGGCCTGAATCCAGCCCAAGATTTCAATTTAAGGCCCAAGCGTGGCCGACCCAGACTAGCCTATTGAACATAGTCGGCTGAAGGTTCATAAGGCCCTATATATTTGCTCGGTTTAAAATTCATCACTGCGCACTGTGTATAGTCTACTTATTATATCACCATCATCAATGAAGGATAACCTGTTAGGAATCGGTTTAATATAAATATTTATATACGTGCATATTAATGTGTATGTGATTAACAGGTTGGGTATGATGCGCTCTCATAACTTCATAAAGGGCCTGCTTGATATCAAGAATTTCATTAGGAATCTGAGCTATTGGGATTTCCAAATTTCCATATGAGGTTGTCAATTGAATTCAGTGTTTGATGGAGAGAATTCCAAAAGTGAATTCACAGCTAGAAAAAGATTGGTTTCTTTGACATTTGGATTATTTTAGAAGCAATGATAAAAGATTCCATTTGAAAATTTACTGTACAACAAAAGAGAATAGCCTATTAAGATAATAGACTGGAACCAAGAAAATGTAATAAATCTACATAGGTAATCATTTTCTTGTCAGATATTCTGGTCTATGTAACCCTGTATTTCTGAAGGATCATCCTCTTCATTCCATTCTCCTGGAAAATGAGCAAAGGATGTATTCATTGAAGCACTCATCTTAATCTCTTTTACGACTAACGGTAATAACTTCATATGTGGAGATCCTAGTACAGCTCCATCAGTAAAGTGACGGATGCCAGTTCGTATCAGGTTGAATTTTCTCTAGCATTGTTGAATTCATCAATAAATTTTATTGTACGACATACCTTCAAAGCATCATCCGCCCCACCACAGAGGAGAGAGCCCTCATCCATGCATTCAAGCCACATTGAGTACCTTCCCTCCTGGCCAGTTCCAGCTTACGAACAGCCTCCTTTGACACCCCACATTTTATTAGAACAACCCCAAGTGATCTGAATGTGGAATCATCCGGTAGGACACTTGAATCAATCATCTGGCGGAAAGTTGCTACAGCCTCCTTCAGTTTCCCATCCAATGCATACAGCCCAATCACATTACTAAAGCTCAATGCATCAGTAAGAAGTCCTAGTTCATTCATCTCATTTGCGATCCCGGATGCTTGGTCAAATTGTCCAATTTTCTTGTACATACACAGCATCATCGCAAACGAGAATTCATTGGCCTCCCCTCTTTGCTTCAAAGATTCAAAAATTTCTTCTGCATGCCCAACCATTGTACGCTCACTATAAAGATCAATCATACAATTTGAAGAGTATACATTGGGACCATCATCAGATATTTGAAGTAGTTTGTATGTTTCTTCTGCTTCTTGCAGATACCCCACCTTGGTATATAGCTTCATCAAGGAGTTATATATTACAGAATTTCCAGCAAAGCCAGCACAATTCATTGCTTTAACATAATCCATAGCTTCTCTTAAACTGCCAACTTCAGCAAAGGCATTTATTAATATACCAAAGACAACAATATCGGGTTGGACACCATTGAAAACCATCTCTTTGAATAGATCTTCAGCCATTGGCAACTCACCGAGTTTTGCAAAGCTAGAAATAACAGCAGAGTAAGGGGCACAATCGTCTACCAAGCCTGCCTCCTGCATTTCCCTGACATAGGCTGTTGCCCGATGGGGTAGTTCAGCAGTTGATAGAATCTGTATAAGAGTATTATATGTGCACCTGTCTGGAGAAATGCCATAATTCTCCATATCGTTAAACAACTCACATGCTTTATTGTACTCCTTGCCTACACCATAAGCCTTGATCATCACATTGAATTCCATCACAGTCAATTTCATTAGTTCTTGGCAATAAAGAAAAACTTTCTCTGCTTCCAGCAAGTGGCCACGCTCCCCAAATGCATCAATATTTGCTGAGTAGCATTCTGAACTCATCTCCCCTTTGATATGAAATCTCTCAAACCAAGACCAAGATTGCTCAAGCATCCCCACATCAATGTACATCCGAGTCATAGCTGATTGTGTATGCTCATTAACTTCAAGGCCTCGCTTGTCCATTTCTATGAGCATTGCTTCTGCTTCTCTGACCATATGCCTTAATGAGAATGCATACAAAAGGGTTCGATAACTAACCATGTCTGGCTCAAGACCAGCTGCCTTCATCTTTCTAAAATAGCTCGCTGCCTCATCAATATTATTGTCTTTAGCATGGAGAGAAATGAGAATGTTATACGTTCTTGTGTCAGGAGAGCAATGTAGGTCTTCCATCTTTGTCATCAGGGAAGCCACTTCTTCCATGCGGCCATGGTTTCCACAGATGTGAATCATTGTATTGAAGGTCACTGTGTTTGGGACAATCCCTTCACTTAGCATCCTATCAAATGTTTCAGATACTTCTTTAAATTGGCCTGTCTTCCCATATGTATCAATCAATGCATTGTATGGATACAAGCTGTGATGTTTTTCAGCACCAAAGTTACCAGATGACCATGTTTTAAAGAACTGCTCGGCCTTTCCAACCTGTCCTGCCTTCTTGTATGTTTGAATGACAATCCCCACTGTGACCTCATCAGGTTGCAGCCCTTGCTTGTACATTTTACCCAGCCACAGTAGAGCTCCTTCTGTGAGGCCTGCTTTACTATAAACGTCAATCAATGTATTATAAGTATAATTTTCAGGCGCTATTCTCTTGCTTACCATTTCACCCCAAAGACTCTCTACTTGGTCCCATCTCCGTGCCTTGCCAAGAATCCTAAACAAGATATTGTAGTGGATCACATTCAGTTCATAGCAACCCTTTCTATTAAACCATTCAAAAATCTCAAGAGCCCGTTCCCAGTTTGTCTGCTCCTTGAGAATTATACTCCTTTCCTTGTTACTGAGGGTCTCCTCCCATGGTTTCAAAGCCTCGTCTAGATCCTTAATTTTTTTTAATGCTCGCAACATCGATGGAATGCATCCACCATAAGCAACCTGTTTAGCCATACGCCTAGTTTCTCCATTCACCCCAGAATTCCTGCGCTCTGACCCAAACCTTGGCTCACCACTCTTCTCATTTTTCCGATCTCCAGAAACCCCAACATCTCCCATCAGCACTGGATTTCTATTTTCAACCAAAGTCCCATCTATAGAGCTGGGTCCGGCTACTCCACCTATTTCATTTTGCCATTTCCTGTAAATTCTACTGTTCCCTTTCCCCTTCTGCCCAATATTCAGATTTTCAATCATCTTCTGTTCACTTGGTACGGACACAGAAACATTTGCTGTCTTTGCTGTGAAACCCAGAATCTGCAGACTACGGGTATCTAACTGTGGCATTCCCACAAACATGTTGCAGATGGGTTTTGCTTCTAAAAATCCAAACCCAATTCTTGAAAAAGACCCAAAACCCACAAAAATCTACTGACAGTGGATAGAAATCAATCATTTCAGATTCAACTTTAAGTAGGTTTCGGCTGAAAGAGGTCGGTTAGTAGACATCAAAAGAACCCCACAATATCGACAAAAATAATAAAAGAGAGAGGCTAGAAACTGGCAACAATACAGTAGAAATGGAAAATCTTCTCATAAGAAAGTGAATATTCGGATTTGGGTATGAACATTAACATAGAAGTTAATAGATAGAATCAGAGAGAGAAAGAGAGAGAGATTAGAAATGGGTATTTCCCCTTTTCTTTCAAAACTGAGAGGAGGGAACTGATTACTGACTTTCTAATCTTCTCAAGAAGCAATTTACCAAAACATCCATCGTTTGGACGTTTGAAATCAAGTACACTACACTGCATGTGATGAGGGATGCCAGTGGATTTACAGCGGGATTGTCTAAATTACCCGAGTCACTCACCTTGGCTGACTTTGCAGGTCTGAACCTGAGCGAACCTCCTATTTGTTTTACTTTTTCTTAGGTGTCCCTGCACCAAAAAGGTTTCAAAAAGTCTACATGGATTGAGTTAGTCCATGGACTAACCCTATGATATCCATGGTAGGGTTAGTTCATGGACTAACTCAATGAGTGAGTTAGTCCATGTAGTATAACTCAAAAGGTTTTGGTAATTTTTTTCTCGTTCTTCTGGCAACCCATTTAAAGGGGTTGGAACCTAGAAGAGAGATCATACACAAAGGAATACAGCCCGCACAAGCGGAAAATAAGGCCCGCACAAGTGGAAAAATATAACTTACCCAGAGCTCGAACCCTGAGTAGCCAAGTGAGAACTGCCGTTACTTACCACGATAAATGGTTGTTCTCAACTAGGGGTGAAAAAAAAAACCCAAAAAGCTGTCTAACCGAGCCGACGGTTAATAACCGTGTTTCACGATTTTAGTTATGGTTACGGTTATTAAAATCGACAAACCAAGCTTCACGGTTTGGTTTCGGTTTTCAGTCTAGATTCACGGTTATTAACCGAAATGAATCGTAAAATACGGTTCGTTTAATCATTTTCCCAAAACACACGGTTAAATGAATCATTACACCCCAATTTAAAAGAAAGAAAAAAAGAAGAAGAAGAAAGGGGGTATTGTGTGATTTCATAACTTAAATAATCTCTTTTAACTTTTGAACCCTGATCGTTGGAACAAGGAGAAAGAGGGAAAAGTGAAGGATCAAGGATGTGTTTGCTGGAAAAAATACACTTTATTACTTCATTTGTCTATGTGAATATTTTAATGTTACTTTAGTATTTTGGAATTATGTAATTTGTTATCTAGGATATTTGTTTTTTACTTTTGAAAATGTATTTTGCATTCTGAAAAAAAAAAAAAAAGTGTTTTAAGTGACAATTAACTCTAACCGAACCGTCTAATACGGTTAACCATAGTTCAGTTTTTTAATAATTTTTCAAGGTACGATTACAATTATAGTTTTTAAAAACTGAAAATCATAAATTACAGTTCGGTTAATGGTTTTCACAAAACACACGATTAATCGGATCATTACACCCCTATTCTCAACCCTCATAGTTCCTTGGTGACTAAAAAAGCCCTCCCGCGAGTTTTCACTTTTTTCCATTTTGAACGAGCGGTGATATCATTGCTCGTTTCAGTTGAGCGATGATATCGTCACTCGTATCTTCTTCTTTTTCATACACTTTCTTCTTTTCTCTACTCTTTGTCCATCTCCCCACTCCATTTCTCACTAATCCACCACCCACAACACCTCCATCCCAGCCAACCCATTCCAATTTTTCTTGAAGGTTTTGGGGGCTACCAGAATGGATCACTAGTTCCATTTTAACCAATCAATATTGCGGACATAAACATTCAGACAACATAGAACTAGTTATCTACCAATCACGCACCACAAGAAGGCAGACACAATAGTTAACGTGGAAACCCTATCTAGGGAGAAAAACCACGAACCAGAAATCAAGAACTAACGAACAGTTACAAGATATACTCACAACTCTTTTCCCTGAGTCTGTACCTCCACCTAAGGACTGTAGTTGTTCTTGCAAAAAATCCACTGACACGACATCCACCGTGCCCCGTTCTTCTTGATCTCCTCGCACCTTGCCAGTCAAGATGAACTATTTTCTATAAGAAAGGTATAAGCATCAACAACCTTCTAAGGCAGCCTTTCAGAATAGTCTCTCAATGGCTCTAGAGAATTAATCTATCTATAAGATATCTCTAACTCATATTAATGAGAGTGATGACCGTTAGGGTTGAAAGTAACACCCTATATATAGCCCCAAATTCGTGCCTTAGACTTAGAGTACAAGTATGACTCATATTGGAAAACAGAGTCTCAAAAGGAAACAATTTCGTGTAGAAACTTGAGACTTACCCAAAATACTACGCCTGTCCGATTGATAGGACAGTGTATCTGATCGATCAGACCACCCAAATAATTGGGCGCGATTAGAGTCTGATCGATCAGACTGAGGTGACGATCGATCGGGCCTGGGGGAATTCACCCTATCTTCTTGTTTTCTTCTATTCTTCGTTTCAGCTCTTCCGGTGACACAACCACAGTCCATTCTAAAATAAATTAGAAAATACAACTCAATGGACCCAGAGTTTTGTTCAACCCATGAATTAGCCAACATAAAAATACTAACATTTCCCTTCTCACATCATCCAGCTTCATCTTTACCTTCCACAAAACCCATCCGAGAACCCATCTGAACCCATCTTTGCAACTCACTCAGCCCACCTCACAACATCCAACAAAATGGGCCTGGAAAAAAAAAAAACAAAAAAAAACAAAGTGATCTGTGACTTCCCATCTCTCCTCCAACTTCCATCTTCACATCATCTTCACACACCCATCTACATCCCGCGGCCCATTCAACCCACCATCATCATCCATCCTCCATCTCGTGCCCCCTCTTTCCATCCCCCTTCATCAGCTCTCATTAGCCCCTCACATCCTTTTCACCAATAAAGAAATGTGCGATGGTTAGGATCAAAATAGAAGTGTGGAAGTTGAAAATGAGATGGGTTAGTGAGGCAGAGGGTTGGGAGGGTTTGTGTTTGGCTAGGTGGATTAATTTTTGAGGTTTGAGATGACGGTGTTAGGGATGATGGAGTGGGTTCGGCAAGAAATGGAGTGAGGAGATGGATAAAGAGGAGGGAGAAGAGGAGGAAGAAGACACGAGCGAAGCAACGATATTGTAGCTTAATTAAAAATGAGTGACAATATAGTAGATCATTTAAATTTATTTTCTTTTTTTTAAAGTTTATCTGTGTCTTTTGAAATTTATTTGCGTTCTTTTGAAATTTATTTGCGTTCTTTTGAAATTTATTTGAATATTTTTAAATTTATTTGCATCTTTTTAAATTTATCTGCGTCTTTTGAAATTTATTGGTGTTCTTTTGAAACTATTTATTTTTTTTAATTTATTTGTATATATTTTTAAATTTATTTGAAAATCTCATTAATGGAATTCTCATTAATCGTGACCAATTAAATGTTAGTTGACCATTATTAATGGCATATTCCACTAATCATGGGATATAATTTATCTTTAAATAAAGAAAAACTTTTAAAGAAAGGGTAACTTGGACATTTTAGGTATCTAAATTTGGAAAAATGACCTACCACACAATGAAAAGAAATTGTGGATCTAAGGCAGGACCTGTTCCCGAATGCCCCCAAAAAATATCTACAATTTGCAGCATTACAAATAATGCTAATTTGGCTGTATCCCTTGAATGATTTTTAGATGAAGCTGATTTAGCTCAGTGCTTATCTCTTGAATGGTTTTTAGATGAAGCTAATTTGGCCGTATATTTCTGTATGAACTCAATTTCTATGTATTCTATACTAACAAACATTAAGGATGATAATTATGAGAAAATAGATTCACTAATGATTTTTATTTTTATTTTTTGTTACAATCACTGACGAATTTATAGGGTTGAGCTCATAAAATCCTTTTGACGCCTTATTGTAGAGCATCACGAAGTATTAAAAATCTATAGTAAAATAATTTCAATCACCAGAATTTTTTTAGTGTACTAGGTTCGATTGTTTACAACAAAAGGTAAAACAAAGTTTTAGTAAAAAAAAATTATACTTTTACTTTATCAGATCCAAATATCTTACTTCTTAAAAGACAAGTAAAGTAATTACACTACCATTTGCCAACCTCTCGTTTCACTTTTTGAAAGGGAAGTAAATTGATTTCTTTACCACTTGCTAACTAGGATCTCATTGCACGTTCCTTTTCTTTATCTAATAAACCCAAATGACTCCTCTTTTTTTTTTTTTCTTAACCTCAAAGCATACTTCACCTTACCTAACGTTTATATTTTCCCCTTATTTGGAATTACTTTACCTTAAGATACGCTTGTCCCCATAGTAAGAGACCCCCAATTTAAAAATAAAAATAAAAATATAGGTCACATGGACTGATCTCCATTCTTTGGATGGTGGAAACCATTAAACGAAGACCTACTACATGACATGACGCACTTGGCCACTCGATGTTCCCATTCCCAAAGGCAAAAGTAATTGGACACACTTGCACATCGGTGTTCAGTGGGGCTGTGTCTTCATTATGTGGAAGACGCATTCACAAATGCTGGGAAAGGGTAATTATATTAGGCAGAGAAAGTACATAAGCAAAGCATAGTAGGAACTAGGAAGACTCACCAGTGAGATACTTGCGTCCGGACGCCAGCAGTTAGTGGCTGGGTTGCATTCTGTGGCCCCGGGCGTCAGCCTTCGGGCGTCCGGACGCCCGAGGGCTGGCGTCCAGACGCCGGCAGGCAGTAAGCCTGGGTGATCTTTGATTTTTTGCCATTGTTCTTCGTCTTTAGCTCCATCTTCTGGTTTATTCTCTTAAAATCCTGAAAATATAGAAATAACATAATTAAGCTAAATAATCTAATTCCAAAGTGTTACAAAGTCCACATTGAAGGGCCTAAAATGTATATTTTAGGCTCTCATCACACCCCCCCAACTGACACTTTGTTAGTCCTCGAACAAAGCTAAAACAGAAATAAAAACTAACTAGGCCACTTTCGTAGGGAGCACGGCTGCACTTAGCATGTGCAGCAAGCCTTTAAACCTCTAGGTTCCCCCTAGAGGACGAGTTATAGTCTCGTGAGGGTTTGCAGTGAATCTACCCACAAATTCCTAAAAATGAAAAACAGGGAGAATCGTTCACCAAGACATCTACAAACACCAGATATGCCTGATTATGGGGTTTTCAATACACATCTCAAATGTGGTTCACAATCCTATCTGTTGGTTAGAAATCCTCAAGATCATGCTGGAAAAATTGATCGTGCACGGTGAAAATTGTGTATATATATAGAAGCAATAAAGCATAAAACGATCCACTAATAATTTCCGTGAAAAACACAAATATTTCTTTTTTCTTTCAAAAAGTCTGGGCCACCTAACCTCAGTAGAAGTTAACATAATTCCTCTCAAGGCATGGTGGCTTTCACACTATTATTCACCAAAGGACTTGATAACATTTTTTTTTTTAACAGACATGTGACTGTGCAATGCTAAGTCCATTAAGCTTTCTAATTAACCCATGTAACGAGCATTCAGCTAATGACTCCCAAAACAGTCGTTCTTAGGGCACCTAGGTATGGCAATACCCCTATGAGCTTACTGACTCGGGTTAAAAAGGCTACGAACCCAAACTAGTCACAATTTTTTTTTTTTAACAGTCCCCAACAATAGGTAGCCCTTTTTCCATATACCCGAATTAGTTCACTATTTTGTGAATAAATTCACTCAGTTGAACCAGAACACTGTATTCCGGGGGTCGCTTTCCATTCATAATTGTTTTTGAAGTGTCTCACAAATATGGAAATCATAGCTGTCTCATTTCAAAAATCTCTATAACATACGTGTTAAGTGATGGATCAATAATTCAACAATTTCTCAAAACCCTTTCCTAAAACAAGATAGTGAACCCTTTTTCTCTTCTTTCTCACAAAAAGTTCCAAAAATCAGGGTATCTTCAGTTTATAAAAGAAAAACTCGGTTTTGAAATCCCCAAAAAGAAAAAAAAAACTAACAAAAGGAGCTAAAATAAATTTTATATATATATATATATTTTTTTTTGAAAAGGACAAACTCACAAACTACTAAAACGAACCCAAAGGATAATACCCCACCCCCCAACTGAACCGCACATTGTCCACAATGTAACACACAAAATATAAGATAAAGGACATGGAAAGTAAAGTAAAATGGAGGATATCACCTGGGTATTGCGTAACATAAGAGGTAGAGACAAGATAAAAGAGTAATACCCTCCAACTTGCATGAAAGAACCAACCTGCAAAATGTTAGCGACAAAGCAAAAACAGAAGGAAAAGAAAGAAAATAAAACTGAAGATAAAACAGCCTCAAGGATCATCCTCAGCCCTGTCAGGGTTAGCCCTCCCACCAGCATCATGCATTGGATTATCGTGATGGGGAAGACCATGTAGACCCCGCAGTAAGGATTGCATTTCAAAAAGAGAGTCTGTAGTACAGAGTGGCAAAATTCCTCAAGCGAGACTCAAAAGCCACCTGACGGGACTGGATAGCTTGCTGACCGTGAAGGAGAGCCTCGTATTGGGCATAAGTCATGGAAAACGGTGCAGCAGGCCCCTCAGTAAGGGGGATGAACAGGAGGGGGCTTGCGGAGGCAATCAGTGGAGCAACCCCAGGTGCGACAACTCCAGGCATCATAGCAGGAGTAGCATGTTGCATGTTACAATGATAGCTTGGACACTCTGAGTCCAACGCAACCGCAACCGTAAACATCAGAACACAGTATAAACTCTTCGTCAGAAGAAATGGGATAGGGGACATCCAGTGGGTTCGGAACGGTGGAGAAAAACAATGTGAGCAAATGAGGAAAGGCAAAGGCCGCTTTTTCTCCGATCCTTTTAGACTCTTTAAAAAGCCGATAAGACTTGGCACATCTCTTTAAAAAATCATCTGAGGTAGAGAGACTGCGTAGCCGGCATGAATGGGCATACAAAGTCAGAAGGAAGTCCCCCCTCCTCTCATCCTTGTGATGCGTGGGAAATGCATTTACACGCAGCACTTGATCAATTAACCACAACTGCTGAGGTAAATAACTACGACGAGTGCTTGTGTAGTTATCCTTGCTAAAACGACCCCCACATATTTCATTAGTTTATACTGGCCACCGGGGGGTCGCAGGAAAATTCGGGAAACCTCCCGCAGTAGGGTTACAACCAAGGGCATGGGCGATATCCTCCTCTGTCAAAGAAACATCATGGCCATCTATAGTAGAAGACAAGACATCACCATATTGCCCCGTAATCTCTAATTCTGATAGAAAAAGGCGCACCAAACGGGGATACGCCGGAGGAAAAGGGCCACACAATGTCGTCAATTCTCTCAACCGTAATTGTTGGACTGCCCAAAGTGTGGATGCGTCTGCCTCAAAAATGGCAAGTCAAATGCGGTTTGCCGTTCTAAGGGTCGATTAGCCCATTCCGCATTGGGTTGCTCACGAGGAGGAGCAGGCCGTTTCGGGGGCCGCGGATTGGAGGGACCCGCATCCGTAGGGGCCTTAGATTTACTCCTCCCCCGACGAAACATTTTTTTTTTTAAAAACAATGAAAATATACCTGGAAAAATCTCGCCGGAGCTCCGGTGATGTCGCCGGAGAAGATGACCGGAAAAGTTGGCCGGAGAGAAAACAGCAACAGCAGCGCGTAGAGGAAAGCGCGGTGAGGAGATCCCAAGTGAAGGAAATGGATATGAAGCTGTGATCAGCAGTAGATCTGACCGGCAAGCTTTGTAGTCGCCGGCGGCAATGGAGGCATATGCGAACAGCAGGCCAAAGTAAAGAAGAAGAAAGGAAATGGGAGAAATGAGAGGAAAAGAATGGTGAGGAAGAAATTATAGTTAGAAGAAAGTGTGGTTGGAAGAAAGGAAGAGAGGGGATGGGGCACGATGATGGAGTGAGTGAGAAGGAGAGAAAGAAGAAGGGGTAGAAGAGAAAAAAAGGGAAAAAGGGCAGCCTGCACGGTTTTTGTCTCTTTTTTTTTTTTTTTTATCTGGCGTCCAGACGCCCCACCTGGGCATCCAGACGCCAGGGACAGAGAGTTCGCCTTTGTGGGCGAACGGAAACTGGGAGAACGGCGTCCAGACGCCCAGTTTTTTTTTTTTTTTTTTTTTTTTTTTTTTTTTTTTTTTTTTTTTTTTTTTTAAAAAAAAAACTAGCACATGGACAACTGGAACCTTTTAAAGGTACCCACCTAAAAGAATGAAAATAAAAATAAAAATCGGAAGGAAAGAAAAGGACACTGACCGAAATACACAAACGAAACTCGGGTTTCCTCCCGCAAGAGCTTTGTTTTACGTCGTCAGCCTGACGTCGATTGCGCTCAATCCGTAGAATAGGAGGGGTCCATCAGAGTAATGGAACTCCACGACTTCACCAGCAGTAATACCCTCGACATAAGGTTTCAACCGTTGAACCATTGACTTTAAGAAAACCCCAGTAGTGGGGGTTTCGAATTTCCACCGCACCATGATCAAAAACCTCCGTTACTACATACGTCCATCCCATCGTGACCGCAACTTACCCGGAAAGAGTCTCAACTTTGAATTGAACAGCCAGACCTTCTGATGTGGCTCAAAGGACTTCCGCAAGATGTGTTTATCATGAAAAGCTTTAGTCGAGCCTTGTAAAATTGAGGAGCTAATGTATGCTTCGTTCCGAATCTCCTCCAACTCATTGATGTGGAGTTTCCGAGTGGAACCTGCAACCGGCCATATCAAAATTGAATTGCTTAATAGCCCACATGGCGCGGTGTTCGAGTTCAACCGCAAATGACAAGCTTTGCCAAACACTAAACGGTAGGGGGACATACCAATTGGAGTCTTGTAAGCAGTACGGTAGGCCCATAAGCATCATTCAATCGCAAAGACCAATCTTTTCGGTCAGGCCGTAACGTTTTTTCGAGAATACGCTTGACCTCCCTATTGGACACTTCAACTTGGCCACTGGTTTGCGGATGATAAGGTGTAGCCACCTTATGAGTGATAGAGTACTTCTTAACCAACGCCTCGAAGTGTTTATTCACAAAGTGGGTTGCCTTCATCACTAATGATCGCCCGCGGACAGCCAAAGCGACTGAAGATGTTGCTTTGAAGGAATTGGACAACAACTTGTGGTCATTAGTCTTAGTGGCTGCTGCTTCCACCACTTGGACACGTAATCAACCGCCACTAGAATGTAGTGAAAACCAAAAGACGGACGGAAATGGTCCCATGAAAATCGATGCCCCAAACATAAAAAATTTCGACAATCAAAATGGATTGTAGGGGCATCGAGTCCCTCCTAGACAGGTTCCCAGTCTGCTGACAGCGCAAACAAGTTTTGCAAAACTGATGGGCATCACGAAAAAGAGTGGGCCAATAGAAACCACTTTGCAAAACTTTTGGCCGCAGTCTTTCTTTCCACTGAAATGTCCACCACACTCAAGAGAGTGACAGAACGTAAGGACACTTTGGTATTCACTCTCTGGCACACATCGCCGGATCACTTGGTCGGGACAGAACTTGAAAAGTTCGGGATCCTCCCAAAAATACATCTTGACCTGGGAAAAAAAACGATCTTTGTCCTGCCTAGACCAATGTGAAGGAATCTCCCCCACTGCAAGATAATTCACAATGTGAGCATACCAGGGGGGTAGAGTACGGGACACCGTAAACAATTGCTCATCTGGAAATGAGTCATGCAAAGGTAAGGTGTCGTCCGATGTTTCTACCAAGATCCGAGAGAGATGGTCAGCGACACAATTTTCAGAACCCTTCTTATCCCGAATCTCAAAGTTGAATTCTTGCAGAAAAGAATCCATCTAATCATCGTGGCTTAGTGTCCTTCTTGGACAGTAAATATCGCAATGCAGCATGGTCGGTGAACACACTACCTTGATCCTAATAAATAAGACCGAACTTATCCAAGGCAAAAAACAACTGCTAACAATTCCTTCCTGTTGTGGTGTAATTCAATTGAGCATCAGGAGAGGAGTTTGCTAGCATAGTAGATAACATGCGGAAACCTTGTTATTCCGTGGCCCAAAACGGCACCAATAGCATAATAGAAGCATCGCACATAATCTCAAATGGGTGAGTCCAATCCGGTGACTGAATGATAGGAGCAGTGGACAAGGCGCCACGAAGCTTCTCAAAAGCCTGCAGGCATGCCTCAGTAAAGACAAAAGGAGCCTCCTTGGCAAGTAATGCGCACAAGGGTCGAGAAAATTTTGCTAAAGTCTTTAATAAAGCGGCGGTAAAATCTGCGTGTCCTAAGGAAGGAACGGATTTGCCGAACCGATGAGGGAGGTGGAAGTTTGGAAAATAAGGTCAACCTTGGCTTTATCCACCTCAATGCCCCTCGAGGAAATGACTGTGCCCCAAAACGATGCCCTCACGCACCATGAAATGACTCTTCTCCCAACTCAAGACTAAATAGTTTCCATACAACGTTTCAGCACCTTTGCTAAATTATGGAGACAATCATCAAATGAAGGGCCAAAAACAGAGAAGTCATCCATAAAAACCTCTAAGAATCTCTCCACCATGTCGGAGAAAAATGGACATCATACACCGTTGAAAAGTCGCCGGTGCATTACAAAGTCCGAATGGCATCCTCCGGTAAGCGAATGTACCAAAAGGACAAGTGAAAGTTGTCTTCTCCTGGTCATCAGGATAGACTGCCACTTGGTTATATCCCGAATAACCATCCAGGAAACAGTAAAAACTTTGGCCAGCTAACCTTTCTAAGATTTGGTCAATGAATGGCAGCGGAAAATGGTCCTTTCGGGTCATGGAATTCAACTTACGATAGTCAATGCACACACGCCACCGCAGTAGTAGTGCGTGTAGGTAGCAATTCCCTTTCAAATTCTCCACAAACCGTGATGCCAGACTTCTTTGGCACACTTGAGTAGGGCTGACCCACTTACTGTCAGAAATTGGGTATATAATACCTGCATCAAGAAGTTTCAGTACTTCTTTCAGGACCACCCTTCATGTTAGGATTCAAACGACGCTGCATTTCACGCGATTGTTTGGCTTTGTCTTCGCAATGAATGCGGTGCATACAGATGGAGGGGTCAATACCCTTTCAAATCGGCAACAGACCAGCCGATTGCTCTTTTTAGTTCCTTTAACCACGGCAATTAATTAGCTGACCTTCCTGATCATCAGACAGATCGGAAGCAATGATGACTGGCAATGTATCCATGGGTCCAAGAAAAATATACTTGAGTGTAGCTGGGAGTTGTTTCAACTCAAGTTTAGGGGGCACCACAATCGAAGGAGGTGCAGGTGCTGTAGAAAGTGGAGGTAATTGTTCAAACTTCGCCCTCCAAGGGGAAAGTCCAGCATAGCGACCTCATTTAATAGGGTATTGACTTCAGAAATGACTGGTCAACATCATACTCATCAAAATTAAAATGAGATAAGCAAGCTTCCAAAGGATCCTCCGTTAAAATAAAGGGAGAGCTCCTTCCACCAAGTCAGTAACAACATCGACTGCGAAGCGTCATCCTTGTCGGGTGGTTGATGAGAGGCCTTAAACGCATTCAGCCTCACTTTCATGTTACCAAAAGAGGACATCCATAACTCCGGTTCGACAATTAATGGTTGCATTGGCCGTGGCCAAAAAAGGTCGGCCTAAAATGACCGGAGTTTGTTTCCGCAGATTTGGAATCGGTTCAGTGTCAAGGACAATAAAATCTGCAGGAAAAAGAAATTTGTCCACCTTGACAAGAACAATCCTCAATGATACCCCTAGGCACCCTTACAGATCTATCAGCAAGTTGCAAGGTGACCGTAGTAGGCTTCAATTCTCCTAACCCAATTTGTTCATACACACGAGTAAGGCAAGAGATTGACACTAGCTCCAAGATCTAACAAAGCATGATCAATATGTGACTTCCAATCGTACAGGTACGGTGGGAGTGGCCAGGATCTTGAAGCTTAGGAGGGGTGTCATGCTGAATCAATGACTGACTTGCTCGGTGAGCATGACCTTTTGGAACACATTAGACTTGGATTTACGCTTCTTGAGTGCACAAGTCTTTCAGAAATTCGCATAAGAAGGCACCTGCTTAATAGCATCGAGCAGAGGAAGATTGATTTTTACTTGCTTGAACACATCTAACATTTCATTCATGGTGAATCCCTTTTTACTAAAGGGAGAGGGCGTGTCAAGACAATTGGGAAAAGGGGCTTTAGGCACATAAAGGGGTTCCTCAGTAAGGAACAGATGAAGTAGGAGAGCTGAACCTCCTTTTCCTTCGGCCTCATGTCCTCACCTAGATTCTTTGGGGTTTGGTGCAGACTTTTTAACATCTTTTCTAGGCGCCTCAGGTCTAGTCTCTACCTCACGCCCATTCCTCAATGTGACAACTACTTTCGCTTGCTCATGAAAAGTGTCATGCGGCTGTGAGCTACTTCCCACCTCAAAAGTGTTCTTAGGGTTGACAATGGGTTGGCTAGGTAATCGGCCATCTTCTCTTCTATTAAGAGCAGTAGCTATTTGGCCCATTTGGGCCTCTAGCTTGGCTATGGACTGAGAATGGGAGTGGACCAATTGATTACCTGCTTTGAGCTCCTTTAGCTCTTGCAATACGGTCTCCTCAAACGAAGGGTTTCGTTGAGGTGGCTGAGGGTTTGGGTGTTGGTAAGATTGTTGAGAACGATAGGCTGTTGGAATTAAATTGAAAATTAGGCCTATTTCCTTGTTGAGTAAACGAATTGCCCTGACCGGGTGACTTCCATGAAAAATTAGGATGATTGCGCCATCCCGGTTTATATGTGTTTGAATAGGGATCATTACCCGGTTTGGAGAAACCTTGTGCAGCATTCACTTGCTCTTGCACAAATTCAGGAAATTGGGGTGCTGCAGGGCAATCACTCACAAAATGAGCAGGACTGTTGCACAAAGCACAAGCATCAACATTAGCAGAAGGTATAGAGGGTGAAGATTGGAGAGATTGTCCCCCAGAAATCAACTGATCTAACTTGTGGGTTAAGGCAGCCACTTGAGTTGTGAGTTCATTAGAGGGCTGAATCTCAAAAATGCCTCTAGGTTTCTGTACATTAGAGGCTGCCGGCCTCTCCGATCTAGCAGTGGAGGCATGGTGCTGAAAGGTCTCACTCATATTCTCAAAGAGATCCCATGCCTCATCCTCATTTTTCAACATGATAGATCCCCCACTGGCGGTGACTACCATGTTTTCTCCATTCAAGAGACAAGCCATCATAGAAGAATTGAACCAATTGCCACTTGGCGATTTGGTGATGGGGACACTTCCGAAGAAGATCCTTGAACCTGTCCCACGCCTGAAAGATGTAATGGATCTCCTGTACTGATTAGTTTTGCCCACTGAGAAATATTTATCCAAAAACTTTTGTTGCAGTTGGGCCCAAGTGGTGATAGAATTCGCCGGTAAAGTACCTAGCCAATACTTGGCTTTGTCCTTTAGCGAAAACGGAAAAAGAAACATTTTTAGGGCCTCACTACTGAAGTTATTTATTCTCACAGTGGAGCAAATAACCAAAAAGTCATCAATGTGATTATATGGGTCTTCATTGTTCAAACCATAAAAGAGGGAATAAGATTGATGGTACTTGGTTTGATTTCATATTGAGCTGCCGGAACTGCTGGCAGCTGAATACACGATGGTGATGCGTATTCCGAAGGAGTATAGTGCTCCTTCAAGGGCCGAAGAGGAGGAGCCTCATCTTCCTTTCTTTCCTCATCCATGGTTGAAATTGTGTGTGAGAAATCAGAAGAGTGTTTAGATGATCTTATTTTTCTAAGGACTCGCTCTAAGTCTTGGTCTAGAGATACCAAATCTGGATGACAAGAGCGACGACCAAGCATGCACACACACACTCACTGCAGTTATATGAGAAGAATCACAACGTTTAGGCTTACCGTCCTTTAGGTAAAGGAGAACTTCTAATTGAGTAGAACCTCAACTTCTTGAAGAGTTCTCTTAAATCCTGTACAAACTGTAAGATTCTTGTGTTAACATCAATAACCTGCAGTATATTTGTGGATCGTCCGGACGCCAGCAGTCAGTGGCTGGGTTGCATTCTGTGGCCCCGGGCGTCAGCCTTCGGGCGTCCGGACGCCCAAAGGCTGGCGTCCGGACGCCAGCAGGCAGTAAGCCTGGGTGATCTTTGATTTTTGCCATTGTTCTTCGTCTTTAGCTCCATCTTCTGGTTATTCTCTTAAAAATCCTGAAAACATAGAAATAACATAATTAAGCTAAATAATCTAATTCCAAAGTGTTACAAAGTCCACATTGAAGGGCCTAAAATGTATATTTTAGGCTCTCATCAATACTCTTGAAATATCTCATGAGTCTCACTTAGGACCAAACTAAATAGAGGGGAGACTTGGCTGAATCACATCATTTTGTTAACCAGATGCCACTCCACATGCAATTAACTGAATGCACTAACCATTCTAATGAATTGATAAGCTAAGAGAAATTCTACAACGGAATAAATATTAGTCACTCTTCAGCTCACACAAAGTAGACAGAGAGATTGATTAATTCTTTTAATACATTTTTAGGAAATGAAGTACATGAACATGTATATTCAACTAAAAGTTGAAAAACCAGATGGTTATGACATTACAAAGGAGTTAGGCATTCCAGCGGGATCTTTTCTTAGCACTTTGGTTCACTTGATGAAACATTCATGCTTAATGTTTTTGGAACAAGCCTAGGATGTGCAAGGAGGGATTGATGATGAGTGTCCGCATCTAGTTATTTCAGGACCTCCTTTGTTCCATTTCACAACACCATCAACAAAACCAATCTTTCCCTTTCTTTGTACTTCAGGACCTCCTTTGTACCTTTTCATACTTCAGGACCTCCTTTGTACCTTTTCTCCCCATCACCTACAAAGCCAATCATTTGAGATACTTAAATAATGAAATTGAAAGTAATATATAGTTTCCTATTGAAATGTAATCAAGTGGCTCACTCTTCAAGGTGATTGACCTAACTGTAAAATGCATGGATTCTAAACTGTACATCTAATAACTAATACAAAAGGCTTCAAACAAGGCATATAATTTAACATATATCTCTTGAAAGGACCCAGAATTAAAATTCAAAAATAAGTAAGTAGAATGAAGTTACCCCTGAAATTTGTAGGCACTACTAATGTCTTCCATTGTAGTGGCCCACAATCTCTTTGCTGACTCTGGCTGCTCCTCATTATTTATATGTGGCATCCATAATCCTTTGGAGCAGTTGTTTAGAACCCAGCAAATCTTTGTTGGACGGTTCTTGGAATCAAATCTCTCGGTACTCTGTTGCTTTAAGATAAAACCATATCTTAGTTAAAAGAACCAAAGCTACTAGATGGTTAAAATTAAACTATAAAAGAATAAAAATAAGAGGCTCACAAATGATTTAGTACTACAAGACTTTCAATTGAACATTTTTCAAACTCACATGTCCACCAGGAGCAGATGTATCAGATCTGGGTGTGGATCTTCGTATCATTCCCCTTTTTATGAAGTATTCAACTTCTTTCCTTGAGCGAAAACGATGGAGAGATACCGGATCATTATAAAATTGTACATCCAATAATATGGTCACGACTCTTGTCAGACCCCAACCCCACTTTAATGTGATCAGTGCCTAATTAGTCTTGATTAGGTGCCTAATATTTATTTTGGATGATTTTGGGATGGATTTAGGTAGATTCGTGGGGTTTTGACCGTGTTAGGTAGTACCTTGACATTTTAAATAATTTAGAGTCGCTCATATGTTTATAGTTTTTGATGATGCCAAAAACAGGGGTTCGGACACCACCGGTCAAGATGATTAATGCAAAGCAATAAATGAAGAGAGATGAGGGATTTATAGTGGTTCGGTCAAGCGTGACCTACGTCCACTTCAAAAGGGTGATCTTTGATTAAATGTCGAGGGTTACAAATATGTGAAGGTAGAGAAAAACCATCCCCTCTCAAGTGATGAGAGGGCTCTATTTATAACTCTTTCCCACCAGGTGGGGAGGTAATCGGTTCAAACGTCTCTTTGGAGCGTCAGACGTGTCCCTGAGGATCGAGCCAGGTGGAAGGAAGGTGAGATCCTCTCCGCGAGACTTGGTAAATGCAGGTTAGGGGAGACTTCGTCGCGATGGCCTGGAACCTGAGGTGACGAGGCTTCGTTTAACGAAACCCGGATCTCAACGGGGCTACTCTGGCCTGACCCATGATCCTAGACGGACCGGGTCACTTGGACCTGACTCATTATCGCGATCCGGATTGGGCTTGACTCATCATTTGCCCCTCAAAGTCCCGCATTCTAACAACTTTGAATGTGGGGCTTTCAACTCATCCGCCTCCTTCACAAGTTCACAGTAATCCAACTCCTCTTTCTGCTCAGATTTTGAAATTCACAGACCTTTAAGATTCATCTTTTGGTTTTTGAAAAAACCCCATGCTTTAAGGACTCTTTCTCCTATAAAACTCTCGATGCCCTAACCAGACTCTTTCCAAAGAAGAAAGAAATCTCCAAGAGAGAAGAGAACACCGAAGGAGACCAAGAAAAAGACTGCAACAAGACACACGAGGGTCAGAGTAGTCGTCCGGACTTCGATGTGCGTTGAGGAAGCGGCATCAAGCGATCGCCGAATGAATCCTGATGTGGGCGCCCAACCCGAGGTCAGATCTGGCGCGCTTGACCCTCGGTCGACCTGCTCCGATGAGGGCGGCAGCAGCGAGGCGCAGTCAGCGGGCGAGGGCACCCCTGCGCAGGGCGTGCAGGCAGTGGGCGAGGGCGCCCCCGCGCTGGGCGTCGCCGTGCTGGCTGGGGGCGAGGGCGCCCCTGCTCCGGGCGTCGCCGTGCTGGCTGCGGGCGAGGGCGTCCCTTCTCCGGGCGTCGCCGTGCTGGCTGCCCCTTGGTCGACCCGTTCCGATGAGAGCGGCAGCAGCGAGGCGCAATCAGCAGGCGAGGGCGCCTATGCGCAGGGCGTCAGTGTCCAGGCAGTGGGCGAGGGCGCCACTGTCGCGGTGGTGCTGGCTGTGGGCGAGGGCGGCGAGCCCATGGCAGGCGCGGGCGAGGGCTCCCCTGCTCCGTGCGTCGCAGCGCGGGCTGTGGGCGAGGGCGGCGAGGTCATGGCAGGCGCGGGCGAGGGCTCCCCTGCTCCGTGCGTCGCAGCGCTGTCTGTGGGCGAGGGCGGCGAGGTCATGGCAAGGCGCGGGCGAGGTCATGGCAGGCGCGGGCGAGGGCTCTCGTGCTCCGCGCGTCGCAGAGCGCTGGTTGTGGGCGAGGGCGCCCCTGCGCTGGGCGTCGGGGTGCCTGCAGCGGGCGAGGGCGCTGCCCGCGGTGGGCGCCCGCCTGGCCGCACGTGCCCCTGCGATGGGCGACGTCGCGGTGCACCCCCTGGGCGAGCGGACGCGAGGGAGTTGATGGTGGCGAGGCCGTGGGGGCCCCCTGGGCGCGCAGGCAGGACATAGGAGGCTCGGTGATCCCCCTTTGGGCGAGCAGCCCCCGCGATGAGCCCCCGGCAGGGGGGTAGCTTGCTAGGTGGAGGACGGATGGGCGACCCAACCTGGTGGGCGAGCCTGAGCTGGGCGTACATGCTCACAGCACCTCTCGCTCAGGTGTCGCATCCGGCCAGGGGTCACGAGACCTTGCATCGGTCTCCGCGGCGAGAGAAAAATTACGTCCTCGTCCCAAGAAATACCAAGGGAAGGTCATCGTTGAGGACGACGGGTCCAAAGTAAGTACAATCTTCATTCGAACAGATAGTGACATCTCCCGAATCATTACTTCGTATCGTATTCCGCCCATGGTGATGTGTCGTCTTGCTGAAAAAAGATGAACCAGCTTGCGATAGCTCCTCATGGTGAGATCCTCGTTTATGAGGATATGCTCGAGGCCCGGGCTGAGATTTCCAATGTCTTCTTCCATCTGCCGGATTCTTCACTATTTTTTCCCTAACCCCAGGGCGTCTTGTGCCTAACGGCTGGAGGGCCTTGCTGGGTTTTCTTGCGTTGTGGAAGAAGGTGAATGGCGAGGATGCCTCTCCAGCTGAGTTTCACGCCGCTTACAACTTGATGGAGTCTCCTGCCCCCAATAGGGGATGGTATTATCTCACCTCCAGGGGATGTAAGCTTCTTACAGGGATGCGTTCCAACTGTCACAGCTGGAAATCTCGCTTCTTCTTCATAGGTGGCGAGTGGGCTTCGCAAGCAGATCAGGATTGGTGCCCACACGATGGATTAGCGCCAAAAGACTGGGTACGTCTTCCTGTTCACTTCTCCATACTTATATAAATGTATATATACATTGTTCCTTTATGCACGCCGTTACTCCGCAGATCCTCCCATACTCTCCAAGGACCAAGAGGCGAAACTGCAAGCGGTGAGGGATCATCCAGAGAAAGACTTGGGAGCTCTTATTCCCAAAGAAAGTCGTAAGGCCAGTGGACCTTCTCCCGGGCTCTTCCTCAGGACCGTCATCAAAGAGAAAGAAGTAAGTTAAATCTGCTCTGATCATAATCTTAACATTACCTGAGGTGTTGTTCCCATGTTTCACTTGTCAACACTTCTCTTAATAGGCACGGAGGTGTGCAGAGAGATGATTGGAGCCCGCTTTTCGACCCCGCTTCTCGGATAGGGGAACCCTCCTTCAAAGGTGGCGAGAACAGGCGACGTCTCACCAGGAACCTCTCGATTGGCTTCTCGCACTGAGCCCCGAGTGTCTCCTACTCGAGTGGTTTTACCTAAGATGTCTCTTCAGTCAGGGATCTCCTCCGCTAAGACTGTTGTCTCGCAGCCTTCTTCTTCAGCCACACTTCCTGTACCTCGGCTATGTCCTCCACAGCCGGGCACTTCTACAGGAGCACCCACCGGGACCGGTCCCCGGCGTCGTTCGTGGGGAGATGCGGGATAGGCTAGGGAGATATGTGCTGGCGCATGAGGTCTCTCGGGTTAACGCCCTTGTGCACCGAGGGAGTCATTGACTCATTTGTAGAGGGTCTGACTCAGGTGAAGTTCATTATTTACTTTTCTCCTGATTGTTTCCCCTTCATTTCTTTATAACTGTCTCACTTCTCGTCTCTTATCTTTTCAGGTTTCCACAGCATCCGTCTGCTTGTTGCAGCGTGCCCAGTCTTGTGGTCAGATGAGTCGGGAGAAGGAGGCTATGCGACTGGAGCTCTCCACTGCTCAAGAGAAGATTATTGCCCTGGAAGCCGCTGGTAGGATTTCCGCAACCGATCTTGCTGCGTCCCGAGAGAGGGTAAGCAAGCTTGAGACCGGGCTTTCAGCAGCCAATAAGAGGGCAGCCGAGGTAGAAGATGAGCTTACGAAGACCTGCGAGAAGGCTTCGCTCACCGAGGCTGAGCTTACGAAGTCCCGCGAGAGGGCTTCGCTCAGTGAGGCTGAGCTGATGAAGGCCCGTGAGAGGGCTTCGCTCAGTGAGGCTGAGCTGATGAAGGCCCGTGAGAGGGCTTCGCTCAGTGAGGCAGAGCTTGCTCGAACCCTTGAGAAGGTGAGGCTCAGGGAAGTTGCTGTAGAGGCAGAGATGAGGACAGCGTCCGAGAGAGCTTCTCAAGCTGAGAGGGACCTGCAGATTGGCAATCGCGGATGCCTTCATCGATGGCTACGAGGAGCTTCGAGAGAAGATTTCGGCCGCCTTTCCAGACATTGACATATCAGGCTTTGTGCCGATGGAGGCGCCTGATGATGGGTGGTAGCAGCTCTGGTGATTATGAGGACGATGAGGAGGAGGATTATGAGGAAGGGGATGAAAGTGATTAGTGTATGGGGATTTCATGGGTAGGTAGCTTGACTTTTGTAAAGGCAGCATCAGCCTGATTTATGCAACTTTTGGTAATAAAAGTAATTTTATTTATCCATCTTTTGTTTTGCAACATTGAATCAAATAAAAAGTGCAAACCTAAGTCCTTTAACAAAAACCCTAATTTGCCCCCCTGGACCTCCTCACTGGTAGTACTTCTTCAAGTGTTCTGCATTCCACGGATGGGGTAAGACCTTTCCTTCAGAGTTCTGGATTCTGTAGGTGCCTGGTCTCACCACTTCTATTATGAGATACGGACCTTCCCAATTAGGTCCGAGTTTTCCTTCCCGAGAGTCCTTCGTAGCGAGAATCACCTTCTTGAGGACTAGGTCTCCCGGTTGGAAGGAACGAGGCTTCACCCTCGAATTGTAGTACTTGGCCATGCGTCGTTTGTACTCCGCATTACGGACCACAGCCATTTCTCTTGCCTCCTCTATCAAATCGAGGTTGAGGCGGAGTCCTTCTTCGTTGGTGGCAGGGTCGTATTGGTGGACCCTTAGGGAATGTACCCCTATCTCGACAGGGATTACCGCCTCAGTCCCAAAAGCAAGAGAGAAAGGGGTTTCTCGTGTAGGAGTCCGCGGAGTTGTCCTGTTAGGCCCATAATACTCCTGGAAGCTCATCAACCCACAGACCTTTTGCTCTTTCGAGCCCTTTGTCTTAAGGTTGCGCAGGACTGTCCTCACCATCACTTCTGCTTGTCCATTTTGCTTGGGGGTGTGCCGGGCTGGAGTGAGGTTGTTTTATGTGAAGGTCGCGCAGAAGAGTTGAAGAGCCTGTTGTTCGAATTGTTTGCCATTGTCGCTGACGATGGCCTCAGGTATCCCGAAGCGACAGACCAGGTTTTTCCAGACGAAATCTTTCACCTTTTGGTCTGTTATCTTCGCTAGGGGTTCCGCCTCAGCCCATTTTGTAAAGTAGTCGATGGCGACTACTATGAATTTGCACTGGCCTCTACTCAAAGGCAGGGGGCCCAAAATGTCGATGCCCCATTTGGAGAAAAGGCCACGGGCAGAGGATGGTGGTCAGCTCTTCTGGTGGCTGCCGCGTCACAGTGGCGAAGCGCTGGCATTTGTCACACTTCTTGGCGAGGTCCTTGGCATCTTTCAACATGCTTGGCCAAAAGTACCCTTGCCTAAGCGCTTTATGTGCGAGGCAGCGTCCTCCCCGAGTGATTTCCACAAATCCCCTCATGAATTTCTCTGAGGGCGTAGTCAGCCTCTTCTGGGGAAAGGCAGCGCAGCAACGGTAGGTTGTAACCCCTCTTGTAGAGAACATCATGTAGGATTGTGAACTTAGAAGCTCTCATCCTCAGTCTCCTGGCTTCCAAATGGTCACCTGGCTCGGTGCCCTCTTGGAGGAAGGCTTTTATGGGGGTCATCCAATTTGGCTCATCGTCATCTGATGCACAGTGGATGTTTCCGATTACCACATCCAACTTACTTTTCTCCAACTGGTGCCCGATGAGCGTCGGTTCCGCAGATGAGGCCTCCAATGATGAGGCGAGCCTGGCGAGTGCGTCGGCGGCAACATTTTCTCCCCTAGGAATATGAGAGAGCTGAAAATATTGGAAACTTTTGATTATTTCCTTTACCATGATGAGGTAATCTTGCATTCTTTCCTCCTTTGCTTCGAATTCGCCGTTTACCTGATTCACCACCAGTTGTGAATCGCTGTAAGCGAGAACGGATTTAGCATCCATCTCAATCGCCAATTTAAGACCAGAGAGGAGGGCCTCGTACTCGGCTTCATTGTTTGAGGCAATGAAGTGGAGCTTCACTGCATATTTGATGGGTGTACCATCAGGACTCATTAGGATTAAGGCCAGCTCCACTTCCTTCTGTGGTTGCTGAACCATCAACGTAGAGTTTCCAGGCTGGTAGTGGCGATACATTGGACTTCTCAGGAGGTACTTGGAGAGGCTCTCCGTTCATAGATGGAGAGGCCTGCGAGTCCTGTGGGGGAGAAGCTTGGGCGCCCGGAGATGAGGTGGAGAGCTGGGCGCCCGTTGGTGGAGAGGTGAGACGGGCGCCCGTTGATGAGGTGGAGAGCTGGGCGCCCGTTGGTGGAGAGGTGAGCTGGGCGCCCGTTGATGAGGTGGAGAGCTGGGCGCCCGTTGGTGGAGAGGTGAGCTGGGCGCCCGTTGATGAGGTGGAGAGCTGGGCGCCCGTTGGTGGAGAGGTGAGCTGGGCGCCCGTTGAGGGGAGCTGGGCGCCTGTTGTAAGTAGAGGAGGATCCTCAGTTTGCTCTTCAGCATACGTAAGCTCCGATACAAAGTCTGCCAAAAGCCTGTGCTTTGATGGCAGGCCTTGGTTGATAGTGAATGTCAAACTCACCAAGCTCCACCGACCACTTAGCCAATCTTCCAGCAACATCAGGTTTTGCTAAAACTCTTTTCAGAGGTTGATCCGTGATGACAGTGATTGTGTGGCCCTGGAAGTAATGACGTAGACGCCTCGCAGTCGAAACGAGGGCGAGCGCCAGTTTTTCCAACTCTGAGTATCTGATCTCTGCCCCTCTGTATGCTCTGCTCACATAGTAGACTGGTTTTTGTACCCCACCATGGTCTGTAATGAGGACAGAGCTTACTGCTGAGGGAGAAGCAGAGAGGTACAAATACAACACTTCCCCAGGTGAAGCATGTGAGAGGAGAGGAGGTGTGGCAAGGTATTCCTTAAGCTTCTGGAAGGCCTCCTCAGCCTCAGATCCCCATTCAAAAGTTTCCTAAGAATTTTGAAGAAGGGCAAACACTTATCTGCAGATTGGAGACGAACCTGTTGAGCGCGGCAATTCTCCCATTGAGGCGCTGCAGCTCCTTAGTCGATGATGGCGACCTCATATCCAGTATGGCCTTGATTTTGTCAGGGGTTCGCCTCAATCCCCCTCTGATTGACCATGAATCCCAAGAACTTCCCCGATCCAACGCCAAAAGCGCATTTCTCGGGATTCAGCTTCATGTTGTAGGTCCTGAGAACACTGAAGGTCTCTTGAAGATGACCGATGTGATCTGCTGCAGCCAAGCTCTTTACCAGCATGTCGTCGACATATACTTCCATCGTTCGCCCGATCTGGGAATGGAACATCATGTTCACCAGGCGCTGGTAAGTGGCCCCAGCATTTTTTAGTCCGAAGGGCATAACCCTGTAGCAGTAGGTGCCCTTCGGAGTGATGAAGGATGTTTTTTCCTGGTCTGGAGGGTGCATGTTAATCTGGTTGTATCCCGAATAAGCGTCCAGGAAGGAAAGCAGTTCGTGTCCCGCCGTGGCGTCGATGAGGAGGTCGATCCTGGGCAACGGGTAGCTATCCTTCGGGCACGCCTTGTTAAGTTCACTGAAGTCTACGCAGAGGCGCCATTTCCCATTCGCTTTGGCCACCATCACCACATTGGAGAGCCATTCAGGGTACGCGACTTCAACGGACTGCCCCGGTATCAATCAGCTTTCCCACTTCCTTTTCTATTGCTTGGGCCCTTTCAGTGGAGGCGCCCCTTAACCTTTGCCGAACAGGTTTGTGGAGAGGGCTGACGTTGAGGCGATGGGTGGTGACGGTTGGGTCTATCCCTTCCAGATCAGCATGTGACCACGCGAATATGCCCATATTCTCCCTCAAAAATCTGTTAATCGGCCAACCAGAGCTTTCGGGAGTGAAGAGCCAATATACACCTTCTTTTCCGGATGCTCCTCATGCAAGATGATAGGGGTGAGTTTTTCAACTGGCTCCCCTCTTTCCGTGGTAGCCTCATCTCTTGGGTCCAAGACTTCCACCTGCAGCGCCTCCTGCGTCATCTTGGCCTTCATCGAGGTGACGTAGCATTCTCTTGCTGCTACTTGATCTCCTCTTACCTCCCCTACTCCATTCGGGGTTGGGAAGCGGAGGATGAGATGATATGTGGAAGGGACGGCTCTCAAGGAGTTAAGCGTGGGCCGCCCCAGAATGATGTTGTACGCTGATGGACAATTTATCACCAAGAAATTGACCATTGTGGTGGAGGTTCGGGGGGCTGTTCCGGCCGTGACTGGTAACGTAATGGCCCCCAAAGGATACACCTTTTCCCCTGAGAAACCGATGAGGGGAAACTTGACTGGTTGCAATCTCTCTCGACCCAACTTCAGCTTATCATAGGCTTCCACAAATAAATATCTGCGGAACTTCCACTGTCAACCAAGATCCTATGCACCTGGAAATTGGCGACGGTCATAGAGAGCACCAGAGGGTCGTCATGAGGGTGCTGGATGTTCTCTAGATCTTTATCCGAGAAGGATATGATCTCATCAGTGCTGTGCCTCGACGCCTTTGACGGTCATGGCTCATCTGGATGCCTCGCCTTTCTGGCGTAGGCTTTCATGGCGGAGAATGATTCCGCTGACCCTCCAGAGATAGTACGAATTTCTCCAATAGGGTGTTGATTTTCGCCATTGTGAGGCTGTGGCGGCGCCTGCCCCCTACCAGCAACATACTGGCGCAGGTGTCCCCCGCTGAATAAGATCTTCAATCTGCCTCTTGAGGTCGAAGCAATCGTCAGTGTCATGACCGTGATCGCGATGGAAGCGACAGTATTTGGTCATATTCCTGCGATTTGCTGGAGCTTTCATCTTTCCCGGCCATTTTTACAGCGGGATCATCTTGAATTTCCAGTAGAATGTGCCCTACTGCAGCATTGAGAGCTGTGAAAGCTTGTTGATTTCTCTGCGGAGCAGGGAAGGGTCGATCTCTCGGGGGGGCAGGACCGAGTCGGTCCCTGGCTGGTACCCTCTCGGTTCTGCTCCGCTTGTTGCTGGGCTCCTTCTTGTCGTCTCTATCATGTTTTCCTTTATCTGCAGCTCTGGAGGACTCGCCCCGCCTGGCCCTAGTAGCGTCTTCCGCATTCATATACTTCTGGGCTTTCGCCAATAGCTCCGTCATGTTCTTCGGTGGGCGCTTCATTACCGAGAAGTAGAAACCCGATGAACGGAGGCCACCCACGAAAGCAGTCATGGTTACCTTGTCATCGGGTTCTTCCACCTGAAGTACCTCCTCGTTAAAACGAGTGAGGTATGCCCTGAGGCTCTCATTATTGTCCTGCTTTACCGTCAGCAGGTGTGTGGGTGGCTTTTGATGGCGGCGTCCTCCAATGAAGTGTGACACGAAGGACCTGCTTAGTTCTTCGAAGGTGGCGATGGAAGCTGGGGCGAGATTGGAAAAACACTGTCGGGCGGAGCCCTTCAGTGTAGTCGGGAATGCTCTGCACATGATCTCATCAGCGATATTGTGCAGCTGCATCACAGTCTTGTAGGTTTCCAGGTGATCGAGTGGATCCTTCCTTCCATCGAAGGTCTCTATAGACGGCATTTTGAACCTAGGAGGAAGGGGGTAGTTTACTACATCAGACTTGAACGGGGTGTTCGTTCGTCTGACGAGATAATCCACCGTCTCTGGGGCCTGCGCCCTCACTGCATCGAAGACATCTCCGATTTGATTCTGCATCTCCTTAAATTTTTCCTCCCATTGATTATAGGGCTCTATGGAAGGACCAGGGAGATTGCTTTCCTCCTCCACTGTATTATTTTCACTTTCCCCTTCTTGGAAGTGGGGGTCATCAGCCGGAGGTTCTGCAAAGTGGGCTCCACCCTGAGGAGGAGGCGCCGCATAATAAGCATGACCTTGTGGACCAGCCAGGCTCGGGCCAGGTGGGGGGTCCAAAGGAGCTTCGGCAGAGGCATCCTGGGCGCGATGGAACTGAGTCATCAGGGGAACTCCTCGACCCTGGGCGCCATAGGGATGGGCGCCCAGGTGATGGAGATTGGGCTGGGCGCCCACAGGAAGACCCCTTGCCTGGGCGCCCAGGGGATGGGCGCCCGGATGAGGTAGATTGGGATGGGCGCCCGGATGAGGTAGATTGGGCTGGGCGCCCATAGGAAGACCCCTTGCCTGGGCGCCCAGGGGATGGGCGCCCGGATGAGGTGCTCCGTTTCGCGGAGCGGTTGGGCCCCGCGAGCGCGTCGCCTCCTGCTGCTGGATCCCACCGAATGGTGCTCCTCCTTGCCCTGCGAGCATAAGTTGGAGGATTTGCTGGTTTTGAGTCACCAGCTGCTGCATGGTCTCCATCATCTGCTGTGGAGAGGGAGTAGGAGCGGGGGTAATCGAGACAGGATTACCCGGTGGAGGACCGTTCTCTCCCTGTCTGGGAGAGTTAGGCTGAGCGTTAGGGCCCGGACCCGAGCTAGGCCAGGGTTATCCTCACGTCTTCCTGACCTCGTGCTGATCACCATGATTCTAACAAAGGGTTTGAATTTTTTCGTTCCCACAGACGGCGCCAAACTGATGATGCCAAAAACAGGGGTTCGGACACCACCGGTCAAGATGATTAATGCAAAGCAATAAATGAAGAGAGATGAGGGATTTATAGTGGTTCGGTCAAGCGTGACCTACGTCCACTTCAAAAGGGTGATCTTTGATTAAATGTCGAGGGTTACAAATATGTGAAGGTAGAGAAAAACCATCCCCTCTCAAGTGATGAGAGGGCTCTATTTATAACTCTTTCCCACCAGGTGGGGAGGTAATCGGTTCAACGTCTCTTTGGAGCGTCAGACGTGTCCCTGAGGATCGAGCCAGGTGAAGGAAGGTGAGATCCTCTCCGCGAGACTTGGTAAATGCAGGTTAGGGGAGACTTCGTCGCGATGGCCTGGAACCTGAGGTGACGAGGCTTCGTTTAATGAAACCCGGATCTCAACGGGGCTACTCTGGCCTGACCCATGATCCTAGACGGACCGGGTCACTTGGACCTGACTCATTATCGCGATCCGGATTGGGCTTGACTCATCAGTTTTTATAGGTGTTCATGTGCATTTCATTAAACATGTCATTAGCATCTTTCTTCATGTTTTGACTCAACTGATTCGGACCCAACTTGACTCATTTCCAAGCCCAACTCAATACCAAAGCCCTTTTCCCAAATTCTCTTTTAAGTATATGGACTTGCATGCAAAGTCCAGCCAAAATGTCCTTATAAGCCAAAAACCCAAATGGCAGCTCATTCTTCTCCCTCATTCTGCTGGAACTTTCTCTCCTTTACACCATCACCTTTCTCTTCCAATTTCCCTCTTCAAATCAAGGTCTTAGCAAATGCATGTTAGAGATTCAGGTGGGCATATCATTTTCATCTCCTACAAGCTTCCTTTCATTCCCTTCTCCTCTTCACACATTTCTTTGATGGAGTCTCTACACCTTTCTATTGTCTTGGATGATAAACTAGAAGCTAACGAGGACTGTGCATGTTAGATTGAGGAACTAGGAAGCTTTCCCCCCACCCCACGCAAGTGCATCACCTTGTTCACTTTCAAGCTTTCTCTTATCATCATTCTTTCTACCCATCTCATTGGTAAGCCTTCTTCTCTTTAATATATATTCTCTTTATTGTTAATGGAAGGTTGAAATCAAATAACTTGCATACATGTAAACCTATTCTCATTCATCTCATTCGCCATTGTAGGAAATGGGATTGAGCTTAGAATTTGGGCATTTTTACATATATTGAGCCAAAGAGAAGATTAGAGTGAAAAGCACAAAAAAGAGGCAAATAATGAGCAACTATGATTGATACATGTTTATAAATCTTTAATTGAATGTTATAGTTCTCTTGGATATCAATACAGCCATTTTCATTGTATTAGATTAATAATATAAAAATGGGTTCTTGTAGTGAATTAATGTAGAATATAATTTGATGGATCATGGGTTTTGTGAGCACTTTGGAGGCACATTTTGGTCCAAATTCATGCCTTGTAAGGATGGATTATAGGTGTGGAGAATGAACCCCTCAAAACAGAGCATTTCCGCTCAGTTTATGCCCAGGAAATGGGTCACAAAATGCTGTCCGCATTGGGCCGCGGGTTGGCCCGTTGGGCCCAACAACACTAACTTTGAAATAGCCATAACTTTTGATCCATATGCCCGAATTTTAAGTTCTTTATACTGTTGGAAAGCTCTCGAAGTGTAGAATTGAGTGGTCTACTCCTCTTCTTGATCAGAGATTGGGAGACTGAGTGAATAATTGGATCAATGGGACTTTGAATCTAGTTTAGACCTTATTGGAATCCGTTAACTAACTAGGAAGTTAACTTCGCTTCAAAAGGGCCTAAAACCTTCCATAATTAATAATTAATCAATGAGGATGATTATGACACAAAAACTAAACCATAAGGTTCTTAGGGTGTTTAAGGTTTGACCTTGTAGGTCTATAGAATGGTACCCATCACCAATTATCATAGTCCAATGGAAATTGTAACACATGAGAAATCTTGGGCTGAGATGATCTCATGTGTCTATCCGTTTGTCTAGCACCTTACCATGTTTGTTGGTTTAGGAATTTCGGTGCATCACGCACACACACAAAGTGACACCAATAATGGTAGCACGTGCATTGAATTAACTAAAACTAAATCGAAATGGATGGTTAGAGACGGCGGGTAATTAGATTAGGTTTGGCTAGTAAATCTTCTTGATTCTATTAATCGAATTGCACAGCATATTGTTATTGACTTACTATTGTCCTCAGATATTTCAAGGATTATTTCTATATAGTATTCGTGTTATTCTCTCATAGTGTTGCTATTGTTTTATAATTGTATCATACATGGACTTGATAAACTGTAACGTCTCTCAAAGTCAAGATCCTACCCGAGGAGGTGAGACGGAATGAAAGTGAATGACCAACCGATGTCAAGATCCTACTCAGAGGAGGTGAGACCTTGAGTCAAGATCCTACCCGAGGAGGTGAGACGGAAGTAGGTGTACTTGATTGAATCGAATGAGTCGGCATTACTTAGCTTCGACCGGATGATACTCGACGGGGTTGAATCTTGGTTTAGAATTGAACGTCGCTGCGCAGTAGACAGTCTGGAGCACCGGAACTCCAGAACACGGGTAGCCAGGAGGACCTTTGGCCGGGCCCCTGGTGACATCCCAAAACACGTGCTCTCTATTAAGGGAGGATTGAGTGAAGGTAGTAGCCAACTAGAATGTAAGTATTTATTTTGTGATTCGATAAAGCATGATTTATTCTTAAATGCACAATGTGCCTAGTTTCCGATTATTTGACATCTTTTAATCTTCTGTCAATAATTTGAAATTGATATAACATGTGATGAATCTTAATAGCTCATACATTGTTGAATCGTTATATTCATGGTGCTACACTTGGTGTCACAGGGATCCAGATCACCGAAGATGATCGTTAATAACCTGCATATTAGAGACTTGATTGCTAAGGTTAATGGTTAGTTTTGACCGCCGGAGTACCGCCGGAGTACGTACAAGTGTGGTAATTATGACTTGAAACTAGATAGTTAATCTTGCACTTAGTTTAAGTATGCATTTAAGAGATTTTAATTAATAGCTTTGTTAAAGATAAATTATAATATAATGGATTGGATAATGGACTGCTCATGGCTTTGTTATTGATGATATACATGCTTCCACAAATAAATGTTCGGAGAAGGTGGTTGGAGATTGGATTTTGGGAAGAAGGGTGATGAAGAAAGCATTGGTGGCTCTAAGTAATCTGCCTGAGTAGACGAAGTGGGTAATGGCTTGGATGACTTCTTTTCCCACAATGTCCCAGCAACTGGTAAAAAAGATGCCAGAAAATCCATCTGGGCCCTACGAACTGTTTTTTTTAACCCAAAAACTGCTGCACGGATCTCTGTAGGGGAGGGGATCGCTGAAAGGTAGGAGTTTTGGTTAGCTGAGAGAGAGGGACCAGTACTGTCAAAGAGAGAATCATCAGGACTAGAAGCTGGAGATTGAAGAAGCTGTGAAAAATAAATGGAGGCCTAGTTCCTGATTTCCTCTTCTTCGTCAAAGAAGATCCCATCGACCTTGATCCTATCAATGCGATTGCGAATGCTCCTAGACTTGGCAGAGAGATGGAAGAACTTGGTGTTCCTATCACCATCTTGAAGCCATCTGATTTTGGCCTTTTGCTTCCAATGAGCAGCCTCAACATTCAACCAATTATGAAGATTCGATTTGCAAAGGTTCAGAGCCTGAAGATGCCAGTCTTCCAAGACTGAATTCTCAAACACAGCTATGTTTCTTTTCAGGTGACCGAAAACTAGGAAATTCCAGGACTTGAGTTTCTGCTTGAGGAGCTTGAGCTTTTGAGCAAGGATAAATTAAGGATTGCCTCTGATAGGAATGGCCCAACTTGTCTCAGCAACAGCTGTAAAAGTTTCATGATTGAGCCACATAGCTTCAAATTTAAAGGGGATGTTTTTGGGAGAGGATCTACCTTTATGGGATAGAAGAAGGGGGCTATGGTCAGAGGAAATTCTAGCAAGGTGAGTAACCATGGGGTCTTCGAAAAATTCAAACCAAGTAGAATTCACAAAGGCACGATCTAATCTGGCAGCAACATAGGCTTGGCCTTGCCTATTGTTGGCCCAGGTGAAGCAATTACCACTGAAGCCAATGTCCCTAAGGCCGGTGGCAAGGACCATGTCATTGAAATCCCTAACCGAAGTGGAAGGGGGGGGGGGGGGGGGGGGGGGCAAGTACTCAACTTTTCAGAGGCCAAAAGAATGGAATTGAAACGATAATCAGTGGAGCCATAGACACCCGTTATCAGACCAGAAAAGGAGGGAAGAAGGTTAGAAAAGGTAATGGAGATGTGTTGATCAGAATGATTAAGAAGAGAGAAATTCAAGTTGGGGGTGGATTTACAGAAGCACCAAAGGGAATTATTGGTATTGGAAAAAGAGAAATTGAAACCTAAGGACTGAAGGCCAAAAGAAATGGAAGAGTCTAAGATAATTTTAGGTTCAGCAAGGAAAAGGAGGTCAGGGGAATGAGTGTGAAGGAGGTGATGCAACATAGTTTTTGTTGGGGTATTACCATTACCTTTACAGTTCCAAAAAAGGACTTTAATCATGGGACAAGGTTGAGGGAGGAAGGCCACAAGAACTCCTAGTTTTAGGGCCAGAAGAAGAGGAGCTTCTATTTCTAATTTTCTTTTTAGTTTTGATCTTGAAAGGGGATAGGTCGACAACCAGAGGATGGTCCTCAGTGGCCAGGGGAGTGGTATCAAGGGAAGAACTAGGAACTGCCTGATCGAGAAGCTCAGAGATAGGGGGCTGAGGTAAGGGGGGAGAAATGCTACTGGACCGTATAGGATTGAGAGGAAGTTGCTAAATAGCAGGAGAGGCTGAAACTAGTTGAGTAGAGCCCTGAGAATTGAAAGTTAAACCTGAATTGGAGTTAGGTGCTGAGTGGTTGAGAGTGGGGTCAGCGAAGCTACAATTTTCTAAAATGGAGAAGGGGTTAGAGCAGTCTAAGACCAGAGCAGGAATTTTTTCGAAGACTACATCTGAGGGGAGAGATAGAATTGGATTTCCTAGGTGATTGGAGACCATTAACTGAGGCTCAACTGACTGGGGAATATGGACCAAAGACTGAGTCTCTACTGGTAAGGGGGTGGGGACCATAAACTGAGGCTCAACGGACTGGGGAGTGGAGACCAAAGACTGAGGCACTAAAGGCAAGGGAGTGGGGACCGAAGACTGTGTCTCAACTGGGAGGGGAGTGGGGTTGAGGGTTGGCTTGTTAACTGGTAGGTCAACTTCGGGATTGATGGCTGGGACAGTTTGAGGCTGTGGCAGTTGGACGGATGGGGTGGTCTTCAAAAGAGCTGGTTTGGTTGCAGAAAAGGGGCATTTTCCTGAGAGGCGTCCTGCTGATAAGCACTCCGAACAGGGAACATTTTCATACAGAACTTCTACTTCTACAACTGTGTCACCTTCCAGCTCTACAGTTAGCACTCTAGGGCCTGGCATGGAAACATCAAGATTAACCAGGACCCGGGTATATGAGAGCATCCTTTGGGTAGCTGTTGATTCGTCAAGGCGGAATGGCTTTCCTATAGTTCCAGCGGTGGAGAGGAGGATGTCGCTGCTTCAGCAGTGATAAGGAATTCCTTTAAGATGAATCCAGACTGGGGATATAGCTGGCCAAGAATCTTCATTTTGTCCAGGAGCCCATGATTGAAGTAAAAGTTTTCTTCTGTTCATCAGAAGAGGACTTTGGCTGATAAGGATATCTCTATCTTTTGCAGAGTTAAATCTGAACAGGAAAAGCCCCTTCTCGGTGAGGGAGATGAAATAGGGCCTAGATAGCCTCCAGGAGTTGTGCACCCATTGTTCAAGAGCTTCCAAGGAAGGTCGTCTGCCAACGGATTTCCCAATAGCCGAAAAGGAAAAAGATTCCTTACTGTTATTAACCATCTACAAAGGGATCTTCAGAGAGAGCTTGCCGTCTACCCAGGTAGGGGGAGGGAGGACAGGGGGAGAGGAGATAGGTGTCGGAGAGAGAAAGCTAGCATAAGATTTGTGGGTTACAGGCGACAGATTTCCTAACTGGAACTAACCTGGAGGATGTGAAAGGAGGCTGTCCAGGTGACTGTGAAGAAGCTGAAGTTGATCTAAATCCCAAGCTTGAAGAAATCGTTACCAGGAATTTTCAGAGCCGAAGAATCATGAGAAAGAGAATTTCTGCCAGAGGGAGCAGGTGGCCTGGAAGAGTTCCGAGCCACATTCAAGGGCTGGGCCTGAACTGCGGCTGGAACTGGGGTGAGAGCATGAGAAATAAGAGGGAGGTTAGAGGTTAGGGGAAGAATAGGGGGAAAGAGATATAGGTTGAGCAAATTTGGCGAGGCTGGGGTTTGAAGCTGATTGGGGTATGGGGGAGGGGCAGGAGAAGCAGGATCCTGAGGCGCTCTGTGGGACAGAGCAGCCGAGGTCGAAGCAGACATATCTGGCTTGTATTGGGGATGATTGGGGCTGGGAAGAGGTAGAGGTGGTAGGGGAGCTGTGGATCTAGGGGAGGAGGTTATGGATATGAGATTGGTGGGTTGGGGATTTGGGGCTGTTGGGGGTTTGGGGGTGTCGACGACCTCCATCTACCAATGATTGAGTTATGACAAAAATATGCTACTTAACTAGTATTGAGTCATTGCCTAGTAAACGACCTGTTCACCGTTGTTGGTGGGTGGGTAGCTTATTTTATATCATATCATATTGTATTGGTTACATTTGAAAGTGTTGTTATGTATTTTCTATTTAGAATGTTTTGCATTTCTATAAATTTTTGTGTGCAATCTACCTTAATCCAACCCCGCTTTGGGCTCCTACCACTCTATGAATTTGATATATTCCAAATTTGATCCAATTGGGATACCATTTACTTGATCATAGCAATATATATATTGCCATTTTAAGGCCATGGAATTCCTGCTCATCATTCGGGAAATTTTGTTTTTGGGCCACCCCTAATATCAAATATGATCTTTTGATCTAACACCTTTTTGTAAACATGGAAAAATTTAAAGGAAAAGAGAAGGAAGGGGATGAACCATTCGTGCTCGCATCTCAAGCATGTCAAGTGTTCTACTCCAAAGATCAAATAAGGCCTGGATGGTCTGTTGTTTTGATAGCCCCAAAAGATTGACAAAAGATGTAGATGCACTTGAAGATCCTACTTTGTTTTCCTCCTCGACCGGCAAAAATGCAAATTTAGAGAATGTTCTAAAAGAAATTAACTATGAGTTGTAGAGTTGGACATATGTTTATTTTTATTTTCAATTTTTTTAATATTTTAAGTTTCTCATATAAGATTGTACAACAAAAAAGCTAGGCTTGCTATAATTGTCTCTATGCTATCACTTTATTTTTTGTTAATTGTTTATTCTGTCCACATTATTGATAATGTGAAATATGCACTTGATGATTACAAACTTGTTTTTATGTCTTTTAAGCTATTTGGCATAGGTGTTCCAATGGCAGAGGAAGACAATGGAAGTTCAATAAATGCAGGTGAATACAATTATTTTACTGAAGTAATAATCTCATACTTTACTTTCAATAGTATTTCGTTTATATAACATGCATCTTGTATGGGTTAGGAAGCTCCTCATCATCACAAGACAAGCCTGTGATCAACTTAAATGCATTTGGTTTACCTGTGGGCGAAAACTCTATTAAGTTGGCTTCAAGATGCGGAGATCTTATTCGCACCCATGTCCCTATTTCCATCAAGGACTGGCGTGCAATGCCTAAGAGCAAGAAAGATGAACTCTAGAAGTGCATATAGGTATAATTTATATTTTTTATATAACACTTGGTAGGGAACAAGTTAATGCCCTGTACAATGTACAATGAGACGAACACTTAAAGAAGAAAACTTTAAGGAAAAAAATCTAATATAATTCTATCTCAAAATTTCTTGCAGGAAGATTATGTTGTATCTCAATGCTACAAAGATAAATGCCTCAAAAACATGTCTGATATGTTCAGGAAGTACAAGGCCAAATTGAGGACGGATTATCTCGATCTTCATACAACTTATGATGATAAATTGAACAATCGTCCTCCAGCAATTAAGCCTGAAGATTGGGAATCTTCTGTTGAACATAACATGGATTCCAAAATTATAGAACAACGGAAAAAAATGTTGAGGTGAGGAAGAAGCTGGACATTTATCATACGAGTGGTAGGCATTGCCAAGCGAGAGTTGAAGACAAAATGGTAAGTATTTTGATCTTATATATAGCATAACTTCTCTCTTTATGGAAACAAAATTGTAATCTAAATATGGGAAATGAATAACTATGCTCTTTTTTTTTTTTAGCCTATGGTCTTCATTTTTAATTACTTATTACATAAATCATATGTTTTCAGTTCTTTTATATCTTAATGCAAACAAATGGACCCTTTGAAACTAATTGTTGAAAATCATGCAAATATAGAAACATCAAAAGAATGATGATGACCCTCCCATTACTAGAGCTGAAGTGTGGATTGAAGCCCATACAAGAAAGGACGGCTCTGTCTCCAGTAGTGTGTCTACACATATGATGAGTTCATGATTTTACACTAAGTTCATGAACTACTTACTTGTATGGTTGTATAACTTGGCAGGAAAAACTAAAGGAATTACTTTCCAAGCAAGGAGAAGTCAATCCCCACGACATTCTCAACGATCCATTAACTCAAGTATTTGGTGTTGATAAGTGGGGTCGCGTCCGAGGTGTTGGGAATGTCTCCAGAACTCAAATTGTAGGGTCCTCACCAGCTCTTGAAATGCTGGCCCTTAATGAGATGAAAGATACAAACCAATTACAATCAATTAAGAAACTAGAGTCCCAAATGGAAAACCTAATCGATGAAGTTGGGGGTTTGCAACAGTTGATTGTCAGGGTAAGTTTTGACTTCTTTTATGTTAAATATTTTAAATAGCTTTAGATTTTTTTTTCTACATATATTGAACAAATAACATGTGTTGTGAAACATTATTACAGAAACCCATAGATCCAGAATCCCAAGGAAGCACATCCGTTCCACCGAAGATGTCAGGATCAATTGCAGTTTCCAATCCAATAGAGAATGACCAATCTTCAATGAGATGGCAATCATGCAAACTATTATCTTGGCATAATGAAGTCGTAGCGCGTGGAAGGGCTTATACGGGAAAAGAACCCCAACAGATTCATGGCAAGTCTCTTGTGAAAAATGCATATAAAGTTATGGTTGATATTATTGACAAAGGAGACATCACATTATTTCAACCAGATGGTTATCATTCAACTTTGGGTGAAATTGGAAATGGGTCATTTGTAGCATGGCCTATGAGCTTTACTTTGTTCATCGATTAGTTATTGCTTGTAAAGAACAACTTATTAGAGTTTTATCATGGTTTATGTTCATTTATAGCTTTTGTTAGAACAGTACATGGAATGGATTGTCTTTTTAAGTATCTTAGTTTACTTTTATTTAGCTCTCTCATTGATTCATTGGAAATATATATATATGTATGTGTGTGTACACACATACTTATGAATGCCAATACATGTCTCTTACAAGTTTTTTAGTTTATATTTTTATTTTAAAAAAATATATTCATAATATTAGGAACGGTTTGTAACTGTACTATTATACTATTTAGGACCAGATTCTGGAACGGTTCGGACATGTTCCAACAATAAAAATTAAGGAACAGTTCAAAATCGTTCTAACAGTATAATTTTGGAACAGGTTGAAAGTGTTCCAAACATTTTTATTTTGGAACGGTTCCACATCGTTCCAAAAAGATAATTTTGGCACAAGATAATTTTGGCACGAGCTGAAATCGTGCCATAATAATATTCTAGAACGATTATGAATCATGCCATAATAATATTTTAGAACGGTTATGAATCGTGCCATAATAATATTGTAGAACGATTATGAATCGTGCCAAAGTATTAGGAACACTAGAACGGACCCAAATTGTTCCTGATTCCATTTGAAATAGTTCAAAATTGTTCTTAATAGCGATTTTTGGTGTAGTGTACCCAAAAAAAAAAAAAAAGTCACCTGTGGATGATCATATAATTGCCAAAGGCACAATTGTTAGAAATTGTGTCCCCCGCATGCCACGGGTTCCACGTCAAATCAAGCATGGTTATGGCCATATGTGAAATTAGTATCCCACTCTAATCCGAAGACTTGTGGCAAGTTTGGAAAATCTTATCTATATGAAATAGATACGTGGATAGGAGATATGTGTAAAATAGACATTCTATATTTACACCGTTTGGTAAGACCATTTCCCAGTTTGAAATAGAAGTTTTAGGATCCTACGGTTCTGTGTTTTTTCATGAGTTTCTCAAGATCTACAAGGAATTAAGGACTGGAATTTAGCCCCATGAGGATCCACTGTTTAGATCTTGAGATTTCTGCCCACAAAGTTCAGAAATTCAAATCATATGGTCCACAATTTTTCACATATATCTCAAGATTGACAAAGAATCAACGGTTCAAATTTCATACCATAGTCGTGCCTAGGATAATAAAGAGGGTCAACGGTTTTGATTGAAGTTGAGAACGCAACAATTAAAAAGAAAAGAAAAAGGTCAAATTGGGTTTCATCACGTGAAACCCAATTAGTTTGAAGGCACTGGCATCAACGGTCCCATGGGATTTCATGATTTTTTCGAGATTCACAAGGGATCAAAGGCTGAGATTTGACCCAACAGTCGTTCTCGGACTTCTAAAGAATATCAACGATTTTGATCTTAATAGAGGGTCCCACAGAAGGCCATAAATGCCAATCCAATGGTTTACAATTTTTTGAAAACATCTCTAGATTTGTGCAACATCATCGGTTCAAACTTAACGTCATAGTCGTTTTTAAGGTTTTTAAGACATCCAACGGTTTGGATTATCACCTATGAGCTTATAATTAAAAAAAAAAAGATCGCCTTAATTGAGCACTCTAGCGGTGCATCTTTCCGCTTTTAACAAATACATCTATTTGAAAAACCTTCATTATTGTGTCTTCTTATTACAGACAAAAACGGTCTTCTTGTCTGTTTGAAACAGAGTATTGTTTGCACTATCCAAACAGTCTTAATATTTGAATATCTCTTTCAAAACTCATTAAGAGAAATAGAGGCGAGGATATAGACATACCAAACAGCCCCTTGGTCTGTACACACTTGATAAGACTACCAATAGGATTAGGATGGAAGTGGGTTTCTGACGAAGAAGTTTTCAAGAAGTGTGACTCTTTGAGACCAGCCTATATAAGAGTTATGAGAGACCTAGGGTTGGCATCCTAGCATTCTACAACATCCCTCTGTGACCACTGCAACATGATCATCATGCCCTTTGGTCACTTTGCCTTGATGATTACTCTCCGTCTTTCTCTTCCTGCATTGAGAGTTAGTGTCCAGGTTCCTTGCAGTTAAAGCATACACCATTCTTACAGACTTTGTGCTTTCGATTGCCGTTAAATTTCTTTTTATTCTTCACCTTGATGGTTAACGCACGATCATTGTTTCTGATTCATGCAATTAAGGCATAATCCGCTTGTGCTAAATTGTGGGCTACATGTCTCTATCGTTCTGCAATCAACTTTGCATCAATTTCACTAAGGGTACTCTGTTTAGAATATATTGTGCTGTGTTCAATACCTCTCCCCACAAATATAGCGGAAGCTATGCATGGCTAGGCATCAACCAAACCATATCCATTAATGCTTGATTCCTCCTCTGAGCTACGCCATTTTGTTGTAGGGTATTTGGAGTTGAACACTCATCAATGATTCCCTCACAGGCACAATCTTTGTGTGTGTGTGGCGGGGGGGGGGGGGGGGGGGGGGGGGGGGGGGGGGATGTAAAAACCTTCAGGGCATGTTTGGTAAATGCCTACGATGTGGATTTCGTCTAGTTTTCTTTGATCCCGAGGAGATCGATGTTTGGTAAGGGGAAGAAAATAACAGCAAGGACGAGATAATTTTTGCATTTTCGATTTTTTGGCCTGTCAGACCTCCCCTTGTCCGATATGGTAAATCCACGGGAAAGAGCGGAGCTCCAATGCTTCAGATGGTAAAATTGGGTTACTGATCTTTGCTTTGGAACCCTAGCTTATGGGGTCCTATGATCATTATCTAAACCATTAATCACATTTAGAAGGACCAAAATGGCTAGTAGGTTACAAAAAAAATCAATTGTTGGCTCGTCATATGTTTTGAGTTAATTGCGAAAAAGTTCAGACCATTAGATCGTATTATCTGGACTTTTGTGGGACATTTTTTAAAACCCAAACCATTCAGTCTCTTCAAAGAGCCTAAAACAGTAGTAGGGTAAAATTGGAAAGCATGATTCATCATGGATTATGAGATTAATGGCAATAATATATTAGTTGTTGAAGGCATTTTCAAGAGTCAGCAATTCCAGAGATGGAGTTGCTATAGAGGAGTGCTTTGATTGTTTGTTAACTTAATGAATATGTTTGACTCAATCAACCTTAAGACTTTTCTTTTCTTTTTCAAAAACTAAAAAAAAAAAAAACATTTTCACAAATATAAATGAATGTTTAAATCAAGCAACACCTTTTTTCATTTTTCTTTTCAACAAATTTATCAATGTAGGAAAACTTTCTCCTGTACGTATAGCTCGTAGGTGCACCATGCATCCAGACCATATATCAGAGGCGGGACCCACCCTTGAAATGTGGAATTCATCCACAATGGATGTAGATGCATGGTGCTCATGCACACGTACAGTAAGCATGAGAATATTTTCCTATCGATATTACGTTTATAACATTATGAGTTTGATTTTGTAATTAAATAAATATGCCAAGAAAATCTATTTATAAACAGATATAACAAAAAAAAAAAAAAAAAATCTATTTCACACATCCCTTGCTTGCTAATTGGCCTTAGTGATAAAATTACATCACAAATTCCTTTAGACAAAGTCTGTTAAGTTTTTTTTTTTTTTTTTTTTGCTACAGGAGTCTATGCGTCACGGTCGCCAATTTGAAATAAAGGATCATGGCGCGTGCGGGAGTGTTTTAGCGAAAAAATTGGGATTAATAATAGTTTCGTATGAATTTTTTCACAGGATTCTGCTATGTGAGGATTAGCAGGCCCTCAAAACCACAAGGAACGTCATGGTGAAAGCTTGTGTGAGCCATTTCACATAACAAAGCATGATAGAATGATCACATGGCATCATATAGAGTAATAATAGAATCAAACACATTTCCATAATTAAGATTCAGTTTTAGACAAAATAAAAAAGTTCAATAAGCCTTAACTAAAATCCCTGTAAAAAGGCCTGAAACAACGGCCAATAAAACATCCTCAATAGATAACTATCCAAAAAGAAATGTAAACTCAAAAAAATAAAAATAAAAAAAATCCCAGAATGTTATCGTGAACTCCGCGGCATCAGATGCTCTGCTCCACCTCACCAGTCGTCCACTCTCATACAAACGGCAGATCCTGTTGGACCGCCTCAAAGACCTACTCATCAGCAACGAGTTTGATACCCACACACGAATGCCCAGCAAGATTCCATAATTTAACAAGAAAAACATAAAATTGAGCATATTCTTGAAATGCTAGTAAAGTAACATGATATTTCATTTCATAATAAGATACATGACTAAACAACATTCACATGACTTAATTCCACTTGGTCATCAATCACGGGCATACAACTAACAACCGGAGTACACAATGCAATATCTTGGGCATACAAGTAACAACCGGAGTACACAATGCAATATCTTGGGCATACTGTTTGTGCACCTGGGGTGAATAACAACGCGTGTTGAGGGCATATATACTCTTTTTAGAGCAGCAACGAATGCAACATGACGAGGGCATACTACCTGAACCGTGGGCAGTAGCGGATGCAATATCATGTGCATACTATCTTTTTCTAGGATAACAACCCAGTAATTGGGTGAGATCGAGCTGAGTGTTGCCGAGTCCATACATTTCTCCATGGATAACTTAGGTTTCCAAATTGGGAGATGTCTCAAAACATGGTTAAAACTCCGGAAACCAAGAAAACAAGTGAAAACGACAATTCCCAATTAATCATGTTTATACAGGTTCAAGTTGGAGGAAAATACAAGTTTTGAGCAAGATCGAGCCCGAGTACGCAAATCGGCAAAAACTATTAGTTTTAGGCTTGTCAAGACGCAGGTAAGTAACATAAATTTCTAATGAGAATCGGGCGGCATTTCGGCTAGAAATGGGGGGCCCAAAAAGGCAAGAAAATAGTAGGTGATATAGGTAACTCGAAAGGGCAGGGCAATCCAATGCTCACATACAACCCAAGAGACCACGTAAGGATCCGGGTACGTCCATTGTCAAAGCAGGGCCAAGATGGGGATCAATTTGGGCTCAAATGGTTTGGGTCAAAACACGAAAATCGATGCAAATAATATGCTCTCTGCAGTGCACCCAAAATGCACAAAATCTAAAAATATTCAATACACCCAAAACACTCAAAAGTCATAGTTCTACAAAGTAAATGGTCAAACCCCTACTAATCTATCTAATCAAGTCCAATTACATTAACAACATCCATTAGGCATCTAATTAGAAATAATTAGACACTAAATAAGATTAGGGTGGGGTCGGGATGTTACAGTGAGCACAACCGGAATATTAACCGGAAGTGGGTCTCGCGGCAGGCCAAAATAGGTGGCTAAAATAATACTAACCAAAGATGGGCCATTATAAATGGTTTCAAATGCAGCCTAAATCAAGCATTATAGGTCAAAGTCATGCCAGGATTATATGTCAAAATCAGGCCATAATTATGCGTAAAAAACTTGGCCAAAACTATGGGTCAAGATTAACCCAAAAGGTATGGGTAACCTACCCAATTCAACCCGTTCAACAGTGGGGCCTGACCATTTCAGGTCCATTATGGGCAGAATTCTAATGGGCCAGTAAAATACATGGGATGGCCCACTAATAAAAAATCAGCATCAATTTCATCAAGGGGAGTGCTATTGGCACCGCCTAATTTTCTCTCCCTACCGCACTAGAAGAGAAAAAAAATATTTTTTCCTAAACTAACCCTCCCCTCCTCCCTCCTCCTCATCCTCCTCCTCTCCCTTCCCCTCCCCGGCAGCCCGCGGCGGGCTCCCTCCCCCTCTCCCTCTCCCACCCACCCCCCTCAGCCTCTGGCCGGGGCTCCCTCCCCCTCTCCCTCTCCCTCTCCCTCTCCCTCCCTCCTCTTCCCTTCCTCTCCCACCCTCCACCCTCATCTCCACCCCCCCCCGGCAAGGAGGGAGCCTCGGCCGGTTGGCCGGTCTCCCTCCTCAATCCCCCTCTCCCTCTCCCTCTCCCTCTTTCTTCCTCCCTCCCCTTCCATTTTCTTTCCCTCTTCTCCCTCTCTCCCTCCCCCTCCCTCCCTCCCTTACTCCCCCACTCCCCCTCCCAGTCGCCGGCGACTGGGAGATCGGGTTGCAGCAGGCGAAAGGGAGGGAGAGGGAGGGAGAGAGGGAGAAGAGAGAAAGAAAATAGAAGGGGAGGGGGAAGAAAGAGGGAGAGGGGGGAGGGAGACCGCCAGCGGGCCGGGGCTCTCACCGCGGGCTGCCGGCCGGTGCTCCCTCCCCGCCGGAGACTGGGGGGGGGGGGGGGGGTGGGTTTGGGGGTGGAGGGTGGGAGAGGAAGGGAAGAGGAGGAGGAGGAAAAGGAGGGAGGAGGGGTAGTTTAGGAAAACCTTTTTTTTTTTTTTTTGCGGTGGGAAGAGAGATTTTCGTGGTGCCAATAGAGCTCCCCTTTCATCAATTCATGAACTCAATTGAGTAACGATCATGAAGGTCCATGTGAACATAACGGACGGCTTCTGATAGCAAAGTGGGAACCTGTCAATTTCTTTTATTTATTTAATTTCCTGTATATTCTTTGTAAATTTTATTGAGATACTTGTCCTGATAATATGAGGTTTTCCATTGAGGATGTAATTAACGGTCGATGAATTTTCACGATCGAGAGTGATGTATCTACAAATTTGAATGTAAAACCTCCCGTTAAATGGAGGAAAATTTGTATTCAATGAATTTTAGTGTATTTCTTTATTTATTCATGAATTTATTGTGTACAATGTGAGATCTCCATTCAGAAAATTCACATAGCTGAGAATGCAACTAATATGCTTACCAGGCCAGTTACTACGGAGAAGTTTAGGCATTGCCTGGACTTCCTCTGAGAACGAGATTGGGATCTGCGGGGAGAGAGTAGGCTAAGTGTTAGAGGGTTTGGGATCACCGTAACGAGTTGCCCAATTTCCTACATAGTAAAATCGAGCGAAACACTCAGAGCCCCATGGATGTAGGCAAGTTTACTGAATTTCGTAAATCTCTTGTGTTGTGTGATTGCTTGTAGTTGATTGATCGTGCCTGTTTGCCATAATTAATCTCCAACAACTTATAAAACGGTGTTAGTGATAGAATTGCTTCACAAATTCCTCTAAACAAGCTGCCCTTTTTATCTACATAATCTTTTTACCACCATATTCCAAATAAATTTAATGTGAGGCCCACTTTTTATTTATAATCTTAATTTCCTGCTAAGTGCTAAGGTGTAACATGAGGCCAACTTGTTGCATGCAATTCATTGAGATACCGATTATTGAAAGGTCTCATTGTATATTACCAAATGGGCTCCTTATGAGAGTGATCTGATGACTAATTACTTGAATACTTAACGGCTATAAATTGAGTGACTGGTGTCGGCAGTCAGCACTAACTTCATGCACCAACAGTAACATGCATTCAACTAGGAAAGCAAAAAAGACTCTGTTTGTTATGTTACTTACAAAATCCAATCAGGAAAGAAACTACTCATATCCAATGACACAACCAACTAGAAAAAATTTCCCTTTTGTAAAATAAAGCCCCACTTTCTTTCTTTTTTTTTCCATTGGTAAAACAAAGATCTTTGTAACCGATTGCAAATCTAAAAGTCCTTTTTATTCTCGAATAAAGAGACCCAATAGAAAATGGACTCTCAAATTTAGGAACTGTTTGTTTCATGAAAAATCTAAGCAACCCTAATGATTAGGAGTGGCGCCCATACATCTAATCTTATTAGACAATTCACATGTTATACACTGCCAACTAGCTATGAGCTACTAATTTGGGCCTCGTTGCCTGCATTGTGGGCTTGGATTTAGCTATTACTTCATTCAAAAGGACCCATCTGTGAATGCCTTTGTTATAATTCTTGGAATCGATCTTGGTATTCATTTTAGGCCCATCTTAGCCATCCAAACTCACATTAGAGTATGGAGTCCCTTTTCTTAATTGAACCCCTATTATGATAGATCTAGATCATCATTAAATCGACCCCAATATTCAAAAGCCCAACAACATTAAAACCAGCCCATTGATTCACTTGTGTCTCTGTCGTGTGACATCACCGAACCAACTTTGAAGATTCAACGGCTGTAAAACAAGACTGACACAAGATTGCACTAATACATGCACCCACTCAAAAAAACAACTAAAAAAACAGCTGTCAATGACACTGTGTTTAGGCAAGGGCACTTTCGTCCCTTCCTCCTCTATAAAACACCCCCCAAACCCCAAACAAACCAACTCCCATAAACACAACAAAAACCACAGCACCAGAAACAAAAGCTAGGGTTAGCGGCGGCTTCACAAGAAAAAAACCCATCTTTTTCATCTCATCTTCAACTAGAAAGGAAATCTAGGGTTAGGGTTTGAGACAGAGTCATGCCGAAGAACAAGGGAAAGGGAGGAAAGAACAGGAAGAGAGGAAAGAACGAAGCAGACGACGAGAAGCGAGAGCTCGTCTTCAAGGAGGACGGACAGGAGTACGCGCAGGTCCTCCGCATGCTCGGAAACGGCCGCTGCGAGGCCATGTGCATCGATGGCACCAAGCGGCTCTGCCACATCCGTGGGAAGATGCACAAGAAGGTTTGGATCGCGGCGGGCGACATCATCCTCGTCGGCCTCCGCGATTACCAGGACGATAAGGCGGACGTTATCCTCAAGTACATGCCCGACGAGGCTCGCCTTCTTAAGGCCTACGGCGAGCTCCCCGACAGCATGCGCCTCAACGAGGGCATCGCCGCCGGCCTTGATGAGGAGGATGAGGGTGCTGGTGATGATTACATCGAATTCGAGGACGAGGACATCGACAAGATCTAATAAAAAAAAAAAAAAGGCCCAATTCTCATCATATCTCTCTTTCTTCCTGTTCCTGTAATATGGGGGTTTTTATATTTGTGCCCTAATTTGATGATAAACTTCTGTGGTATTGGTAATATCCGACAGTAGAATTGGTATTATATTTTGTTTCTTGATATTGGGGTTTTGTTATTTGGGTTATGTTATTGTTTATGGTAGTATGATTATCTCATTGAATTGCTTGGCTCTTTTGATTTTGATTTTAGGTTAACTTGTTTAGTATGTTTGCTATGTTGTGATTGGATGATTCTCAATTTGGGATAGGTGGGGAATAAGGAATTACAGTTGGTAGATGTTGATCTTTCTTTTTTAATTCTATACAAGATCAGATTATTGTGTGTATCAATTGTTGAAGATGATTTAGGGTTACAAGAAAAATTATACAGAATATGTCTATTTAGGGCTATTTTTTTTGTGTTTTGTATTGGGTTGGTAGGAATTTATGGTTAGGGTTTATTGAAGTAGTAAGAAAGAAGTGTGGGGCTTAGAGGGTTTAAGCTGGAGATGTGTCACAACAATCCTTGATGGGTAACAATTTGTTTCTTTTGAAAGGGGGTTTTGTTCTTTGATGGCCCTTATGGATTTTAACTATTAGCTCGGGAAGGGTTTCTTGGAGATCCCTGGAATTGAACCTTGATTGATTAAGGCCCTACTGTGATGATGAAGAGTGTAATGGATTACTTTCTATCACACTTTCTTTACATTGAAGCCAATTTTGATTTTGGCTACATTCAGCTCCCTTATCCATGTGAATCGAGCCAGTTCTTTGTATTATTGCATTCATAATTTTGACTTGCATCTTTGTATGTTTTATGGGATTTCATGAATTGTCAAAAAAATTTATCTTCTCATCAGCCATAGGATGAATGGAATTGAATAGTAGTGTAGTATGAGTGTTTTTAGTTTAATATGAAGCACTGATATAAATTTTATTTTCTCATCAGCCATAGCATGAATGGAATTGAACAGTAGTGGTATGAGTGTTTTTAGTTTGATATGAAGCACTGAAATATCACACTCTTATCCTAATAGCCCCTGTAAGAACACCGTGTTTGATAGCTTGTGTCTTCTATGTACTTTGGAGGCTCTATTTTGGGAAGGGTTTCTATGGTAGTCTGTTTAGTTTCTTTTGCATCACTAAAAATTGATACTCTTTCAGTTCCATTGGTTTGCCATTCTTAAATCTCTGCTAGAGCTTAGTGTGTTGTGTTTTTGCTCATACAGTAATCTTATATATGGGTTTGTGGTAACGAAACCTGTTACCAGCTTTGAGTGGAGTTAGGCTTAGAATGTTGGTTTTGTTCTCAGATATAGGCACAGACATCAGTGTCATTGCTTCAGACCCCCTCTGTTATTTTGGGGGTGAATTCAGTTGTGCTGGAGCAAGCTTTCTCTAATGAATAAAATTTGTAGAACATTGGCATTATTTCACAGGTGTGGTTCACAGTTCACTACATCTCTTCTGCCCTTGAAAGGGGTCCAGAGTAGATGTTTTTAGTTACTGTCACTTTAAAAGCTATGACACTGTTGGATATGGGTGATTGTTTGGAGCAGGTAGAGGCTAGGCTATTTTTGGGATGGTTCGATTTTTCCAACCTGATGTCAGGATTCATGAACCTCCATTATTCCAACCTGATGTCAGGATTCAGCTTCTACTGTCGGTGGTAGTTTCTAGTTTTGGATTTCTTTTTACCTTTTTCTTGATAAAGTGTAAGGTTGGTTGTGGTCGATCAATGGAAGGAAGTTCCGATTTGAATGGACGGGTGTTGTCAATGTTTGCTTATGTGATGATTATTGGAAAGTTGAGCTACTCCATTATTTGAATGGGAAAGGACCGTGAAGGTTGTAGTTATGTTGCGAAGACTGGAAAGTAGTTGAGATGTTTTGGGTGGGTAGATACTGTAAAAATTGGGTTATGTCGTGATCATTGGAGAGTCCATCCCACTTGTTGGGGAACTACCTGGAAGGTTGGGCCTATATTCTGATCATTCCAAGTCCAAGGTGAATTTAGATTTTCTTTATTCATCTCATGTTGAAGAAGGGAGAGAATATAAAAGGCTCTATAATTAAGATGTAATAAACCCAATAACCTATGCAAAGCATGGGCATGACCTACATGGGCTAGGGTCTCTGCTCCATCTTACTACTTTTGATATCTTCGTTGATAAATCATTATAATTATATATAAGTATTTTGTGTAGTAGATATAGCATAGTTATTGGAAAAAAGCAAGAGGTAACGAGTTCAGATATTTCAACGTATACATTTTTAGTATTTTTTTTTATCAGTAAAAAAAAAAGGTCAATTGAGAGGAATCTGGTCAAAATTCAGTCCAAAACCCTTAGTTTTAATATATTATAACTAGAAAAACATACCTACGCTTAGCACATGCAATATAATTCATACTATGAAAAATCTAGAAACTCTTAAAAAGTTATATTAAAATAAAAGACATAAAAATTAATAAGATGATGATGATATTATGGTTGGTTATCCTTATTATTATCATAAGATTAAGATATGCTTCCTATTGCTTATGAAGACAATCTATAGATGTAAACCTTTATAAAAGAATTAGATGTAGTAGAATATGTATCAACATTAGTGTGTGGGGGGATATTTCCAAAGACACCGAGATCATCCTGGCTTCGGTACTTTTCAGTCATCAGTTTCGGCAACAGTGCCAAACACCACCTCGGCAACATTCACAGTGTCCCGTCTCGACAGTGATGTCGGATTGCTCCCAGCTCGGCAGATCTTGGTCTCGGCCTCCTCTAGCTCGGGTCCGCCAAGCTGCCTAGCTGCATAGCTCGGACCTCTCTCATCTCGGCAGCAGTGCCAGAATGTTAAACGAGATGGACACTAACAGCTATCCTTCCATGAGTGTTCAAACACATTACAGAACGTATGACAAGACAAAGAGTTATATCCACCACCCCTGATCCCTGACAGAGCTACATCTACAGTTCCTCAAAGCGTCAGGGTAAGGCCTGACGGGATAAGATGGGTTACAATGGGACTGCACTCAAGTACCATCCCTCAAAGTCAAAGCTCCCTGCCAATATATATATATATATATATATGGGACCGGCTCCCCTAAGCTGAAGCTTAGGGGAGCCTTTCAGCTGAATCGTGCCAACCGGGCGTGTGTGCGTTTGAGTGAATGAAAACCCAAAAAATTTCGGAAGTCCCGCCCAGCCCACAAAATTTCATTGGCCCGCCCAACTATTCCATTCTCCTCCGTTCAACGAGAGATGCCCTTAATCAAAACAGAGCACTCCAAGTCCTCTTCCTTCGTCTCTCCCTCTCTCCACAGCCAGGCCAGGCCAGGCCAGACGACTGCGGGGAAGACGCTATCTCTCCCTCCGGCAGAGATTCCTATCTCTTCTTTCATCTCTCCCTCTCTCCACAGCGATCTGCGCCAGCCACGTCCCACCATCGCACAATCCAGCTATCTGCGTCAAGCCAGCCACGTCCCGCCATCGCACAATCTAACGATCTGCGCCACTACCGGCCCCGGTATTTGCTCGTCACCTTTCCTCTCCACAGCCAGTTCGTCGATCAACCCAGCCCAGCCCAGTTGTCATTTTCTTTCAAAGTGTTCTCGTCATTTTCAACCCACTTTTGAGGCAGTGGCAGGATTGGGTGGATGACCTGTTTGTCTTGTTTTTTTTTTTTTTTTTGGTTTTGTTTCATGTATTTAGATGTAGTCCAAGTTCCTTGAGGAATCAATCTATTCCATTACCAAATCTGTTTTTCCTCAATCTGTAGCAGAATTAAGTAGCATATGTTATGATCACACTTGTTCGTGTTTTGCCTCAAAATGTTGTGGGGACAGGACCCTCAAAATGTTGTGGACAGGACCGGTTATATGTTGCATATTGTCAATGGTATTTTTTTTTTTAATAATCATCATGCACAAGTTCATATCTTTCTTTTTATAATGTGTTTTTCTCCTTGTGGATGGTCATAAACTTGCAGGTGATGATGTTGAAGCTGTGGAATGAATGTTGGGGATAACTGTCTTGGTTGTATAATGAAGGTGTAGGGGATAACTGTCTTTATTGTATAATGAAGGTGTGGAATTGGGTTGTTTTCCTTTGAGGGTGAACTGATGTGGATTGTCTATGTTGTGGAATGGGTATTGTCAGTCAACTGTCTTGAAATAGTTATCATTTGAAATGAGGAATGAATGTTTACTTGTTATTAGTTTTTAGCCATGATGAGCTTCAGGTAGGTCTCATATGATGATTGTGCAGGTCACTTGAAGGTAGCTGATGACAGTCATGTATTGGATCAGCATAGATGAATCGAAATAACAAACTGAACATCAGCATGGCCATTGTGGGTATTGGGCACCCAAGTGTTACTAATTCAGCATGAACATCAACCTGTTACTAATTCAAATCCAAAGAAGTTAACATTCAAAAAATAATTATTATAAATAACAGCGAAGTAAGATTGGTTGAAAGCCACTCTTACCACACGAGGTTTTGTTTAATACAAATGGTCTGTCCTCTTCATCAGTTTGGTTTGGGAGATCATTAGCCTTGCCTTTTTAATTTAAAGTTCATGACAATTAGGCCTTTTTTTAAAGAGAATTTGCTTAGTAGCAATATTGCATCTAGTTGTGTCATGATCACCATGACACCACCCATTACTCTACTGAGTGAAACAATGAACTGATCTTCAGAGCTTAGAATGTATATGGAATGATCACCATGACACCACCCAGCACTTTTTCTGTCATCTGTGTCCTTCATGTTTCTCAAGCTTAGAATGTATATGGAATGTCTGAATGTGAAGTCAGGTTCCAAACAACCTGAACAATGTGCCACAATACCTTTCCAAACAACGTGTAGGCAAGTAACCTATGTGTTCTATTTTAAACATGCAATCTAATAGTGTTCCAAACAGCAACTTGACCAATCAATCAATTTCATTCCAAACAACCTATGGCATTTAACACGTACATTTAAATTATAACAAATCTGAAAATTACATTGGTCCTGTACATGCATTTCCAGCCACAACCTGGACAACACAGGGCATCGGGGAAAGAATCCTAGCACCACTCAATTTGGGTACACCATACACAGAACATTGAAATATTTTGCCACCAGAAAGCCACAAAGGCAAAGCAACAAGGGGACAGAATGCAGATGAAGGGACTATCCTCAGTCATCAATTTCAACTACTGTTAACTATACACTCGGTTTACATTCATTCCACATTTCAACTAATAACAAGTTCATCCACAACATTAACTCCACATCCCACGTTAATTCTGATTGCATCCACAACATAGACAATCATCCCCCAGACACTTCACCATTCACAACATAGACGAACAGGTCATCCACCCAATCCTGCCACTGCCTCAAAAGTGGGTCGAAAATGACGAGAACACTCTGAAAGAAAATGACAACTAGGCTGGGCTGGGTTGATCAACGAACTGGTTGTGAAGAGGAAAGGTGACGAGCAAATACCGGGGCTGGCAGTGGCGCAGATCGCTGGATTGTGCGATGGCGGGACGTGGCTGGCTTGACGCAGATTGCTGGATTGTGCGATGGTGGGACGTGGCTGGCGCAGATCGCTGTGGAGAGAGGGAGAGATGAAGGAAGAGGAAGGAATCTTTGCCGGAGGGAGAGATGGGGCTGCAAGGGGATCGCAACGTCTTCTCCGACGGACGGTCGTCTAGCCTGGTGCAGATCGCTGTGGAGACGAAGGCGAGCGGTAGGGGCGCACAACTTGGCAGTGGCGATTGTCTGAGATACGAAGGAGGTTGTGGCGAGATTCGCACCTCCATCTCTCAGCGGGAGGGAGAGATGGGGCTGGGAGGGGATCGCTCATTGCAGCGTCTTCCCCGCAGTCGTCTGGCCTGGCCTGGCTGTGGAGAGAGGGAGAGACGAAGGAAGAGGACTGGAGTGCTCTGTTTTGATTAAGGGCATCTCTCGTTGAACGGAGGAGAATGAAATAGTTGGGCAGGCCATTGAAATTTTGTGGGCTGGGCGGGACTTCCGAAATTTTTTGGGTTTTCATTCACTCAAACGCACGCACGCCCGGTTGGCATGATTCAGCTGAAAGGCTCCCCTAAGCTTCAGCTTAGGGGAGCCGGTCCCTATATATATATATATATATATATATGGCCAAGGCTCCCCTAAGCTCGAGCTTAGGGAGAAAATTCGTAATCTCGTGTTTGTGGGGCCACCTTTGGTCTATCCAAATGGACCAAACACATGTCCTCCTTAAATTGCACATGTCCACCAACTTTCGATAAGATCCGAATTTACTGGACCGTTGGATTGACTGTATATCAATCCGAATGGATTGTTGACTATTAAACTCTTGGGCTATATGGAGATGATAGAAATTACGGTTGGGGCTGATTTTTTGCAGGGAGGAAGATCCTAGGGAGTCTTTGAAATTCACCCCACCTCCATCCTCATGTGGGTCCCCAAGTGGGCCCCACCACACACTTGAGCTTATCTTATCCTAAGCTTGAGCTTAGGGGAGCCTTGCTCATATATATATATATATATATATATATATATATATATATATATATATAAGAGCCAACTCCATCCAGGAGAGATTCAGCCACACGCTGGTATTAGATACACCAAAACTCTCTTCCTCATCTCCATCATTTGTTTAATTCTACAGCTAACTTAGGCATCGGAGAGCCTTGCGCTGACGACAGCTAGAGTCTTTCACTGCTTCTTCCTCTTCCCCTTTCAGGTTTTAAAGCATTCTATCATCATCAAAGAGCTTCATCCTCCTCAAAGGAGCCTTGTCTCCACATAATCAAGTCCATGGATTTTTAGGGACTTACAATTAGCATATAACTATAGTAGAATTCGTTCTCTACATCAGATGTCGTTCTTAGAATTTCGACAGAAAAAGAATAAAAGGGCGTACCTGGAGGTTGAAGCTGATCTGCTCTGGTCGCTTGCAAACTGTTGATACACACAAATGGATGGTAAATATAACTGAAGGTACTAAATAGTAAGAGAAAGAAGAAAGAAAGTAAACATACATATCAAATAAAAGAAAATCCATACAATTCAAAACCAAACTAAAATACCTGAAAGCTCACAACTCATAGATGCACGTGAATAAATAATAGATGGGATTGAAAGCAGTAGTAAGTACTTGTAAGAGAAAGGAGAAAGAAACTAAAATATCTGAAAACTCACAACTTAGATGCACCCAAATAAATAACAAATGGTACTGAAAGCAGTAGTGAATGATGGATGGTAAGGAAATTAAAAGTTGTAGGAGATACTAGATGGAACTGATGAAGTTGTAGCAAATAGAAAGATGGTAAGGAAATTAAAAGTTGTAGGAGATACTAGATGGAACTGATGAAGTTGTAGCAAATAGAAAGGAAATCAAGAAGAAAGAAAGTTAGAAAAAACAAAGGGGGTAAAGAGTAAAAAGATACGTACTTTTGTATCATGCCAGATGCTCAAAGGTTATGATATGGAGATTAATAATAGTATAGAAGTTTTCTAGAGTTCATAATCTTCTAATGCTCTCATTAAACTCGATCTGGTAACATTACCAATTTAAGTGAAAAACACCGGAATGTTAGAAAGTCCAGAAAGAGCTCAATAAGATTAGGGACACACAATGAGGATTAAATATTAGACTCTTTAGATGTTTTTTATTTGCAAGAAAAATTTGAAATCAGACCTCGATTTCGCCTCTATTCCTTTCATATATAATAATTATCAATTTCATTTAGTTTTGTTTCCTTTCTTTCAGGTTTTTGAACCGGTTTTTTCACGTGTCCAAAACTTTTCATGTTTTGACATTGCTCTTCTTCGCAAAAAAGAAAAAATTTTAAAAATAGTTTACTACAATTTTGGAGCCGGTTTAGTCGAAAAGGTAAGGATTGTCATAAGGTATTTTTTTTTTCCATTTTTCAATTTATTTATGGAGAGGACTTGATTGAAATAAGTGTGGAAAATGACCCAAAAGTATTATATTTTTTAAAAATTTCTCCTGTCAAATATAAGATGCTTTTGCTAGCAAAAATGAAGTCAGGTTCATTGGACATTACCACTTCTTTGATGATGCCCCCCATCTGATGAAAGGCTCAGGCGACTCCCTTTTATAACTTGACCAGGCCAGGCCCAGGCCCATTGGACAATCATAAACAAGTTTAAATTGGTTATGGCTTGTCTTCCATAAAAGGATAAGCTAGGATATGATGAACTATTTGGATTTCTAGGAAGTGTAGCCCTCTTCATAAAAACATATTTGAAAAAACAGCTGCTACACAAGATTTGTAATCCCACGAGCATCCCTTTTTACCTTGGGCATAATTTAAACATAGTTCGATGACGGGATTCAATCGTCCACTTGCCTGATGCAAGGACAAACATTAAAAGAACTCAAATCTCACGGGACGTATTTAAATTCTAAAAAACAGCATTCCCAAAAAAGTGGTTAAAACTTAAAAAGAAACAAAGATGAAGGTGCATTGCAAACACACTCATGGACACCTTAGTAGGATCGATCCCTTGATCTAAAGTATCAGTCTGACCAGTAGCCAAACCCTGCGGTGAAAAAATAAAGGTGAAAGACCCGCCATCAAATAATATCCCTTTCAACAGAAAATGAGTAAAGGGTATACGGAATTTCGAATACCCAGCCATCGCCTTAGCAAATCAAATCCTTGATCCAACTGCATCTCCACCTTTTATCCTTGCACCCATCTCTTTTATAATCCATTGTTGGGACCCATTCTACCTTGAATTCCTGTGAATTTAGTTCCAACACAGCCAAACTTGCTCTCAGTTCAACAGAAATTAGGCACTGATTATTATGGCCACGGTGACCTCCCAACCATTAAGTTTGGTCAGACAACAATTTAACCCATTTTTAGGGACAATTCACAAACCACTCTAATAGGGACTGTAAATATATTTTCTGATAAAGACACAGAATCTCATGTGAGCAAATAAAATGAAATAAGAAAAAGATGGTCCACACTTACCCACCCACACACACCTAATGGGGGTTGCAATGGGCATAACAACAGTAATTGTTACTGATCGAGTCTATTCTCTCAGGTGTGCCTGTCCATTTCCATGTATGTGGGTAATATGCCACCGTCTCATCTTTCATTTTTCACTTGAGACTATGGCATGTTCTTTTGCTTTAAAAAAAAAAAAATCTAACATATTCTTGCATGCAGAGGAACCTGGGGCAGAAGGGTTTCTTTCTCATTGAGTTACATTACAAATACCAAACAACATAACAGCGCCTGATAATCTGGTTTTAAAAGGCATGTTACTTTACACAACCCCACCAAACGAAAAGCATATAGCAATCAAAAGCAAGTAACTTCCACCCACTTGAGCTTGCAATTCTGCTTGAAACAACCCTGTACATATGGGAGTTGTTCGGACTTGGAGCAGTCACCCCTCAGTGCTTCTTGATGGTAAGCTCTGCTCTCAGGTGGAGCACGCCATCAATGAAATAGAGACTGTCCTCAGCAATGAAATTCGTCCATGGGATGGCAAACAGGTTCCGGTATCCAACTGCCTTCCCACCAGTGAAGGTGTAGTTGCCCTTGTACTTGCTCACAAACTCCCCAGCAACCTTTGTCCTCGCTGCAAACTCATAGTCCACTGCAAAGCTCACAGATCCCTTCTCCTGCATGCCCAAGAAAAGACCAAAGCAATGAAATGAACTCTGCTGGTCCATGTTACAGTGGGCAGAGAGGAAGAAGCCCTGGCCGCCAAGGTGGAATGCCTGAGAGTACACACGACCTCCTGGTAAGAGGTTCTCGCACTCTTCTTTCTTGAGGTCAAGGTAAACAATGCACTGCTGGTGGGGCTGCTCAAACTCCACAACCTTCACAGGTCGATACTTGTATGCTCGCTCAACAAAGCGCTTGTTGGTGGTGGATTCCTCTGAGGCAAGGGCACGCTGACGGTGGGGGGTCTCAGCCTTGAAGAAGAGGGCCTCAAGGACAACCTTGGAGGCAAGGTCATGGTCAAAGTCATTGCATGTGAGGACTTTCTTCAACTTTCGACAGGTCATGTAAGGAAACCGAATGAGGCGGCCGAGGCGTGATCCCAAGACCTCTCGGCGTTCCTCTAACTTTGGGTACTGTGTCCGAGCCCACTTCAATAACAGGTCATACACATTATCTTCTGACGCCACTTGAAGATCGTCACTGGACAATATTGCCTCAATTCCAGCAAGGGGTAAGTTTAGCACCTCATCTTGGAACCTGGAGAGTCAAGAATCAACAAAATATTTACTCAAGTCACGTGCAATATAATATATAGAAGTTGCATGTCAGATGGTCATCCCTATTTTATCTTCTCTGCTACATTATTAATAATTATCCAAAGAAAGTAAATAAGTCACGTTATCGGAGTACTTTATTGCAATCTTCATTAAAAATTAGAAACTAATTTAGGGAGGCAAGTTCCTATGAATTATCAATTCTAAACCCAAAAAACGAGTCTCCAAATACCTCTTTCCTAACTGGTTCAAATATGGCAAATCCACAGTCCACAAAAAATGAAAGACATTGCCATGCAGGCGGAATAGAGAGAACATCTGTTTAAGTGGGGAAACAACAAAAACAAAAGACAAGATTTGTTGTATCTCTACTAAATCCACATTTTACACATACTCAAAAACAAACTAATACTAAGCATAAAAAAAACTAAAAAATATATGCAAGTTGCAACCTATGTATTCATCAAAAGTTTCAAATGAATTGCCAATTTAAAACCTGAAAACAAGTTCCAAAAAAAAAAGAAAAAGAAGACATGGCTGTGGAGGCAAAAATAGAGAGAACAACCATTCAAGGAGGAAAAAAAACAAAAACAGAAGACATGATTAGTTACATTTACAAAATCCACAACTTACTGATACTTAAAAACAAAATAAAAATACAAATAATAAAAAGTAAAAAGCCATATTGCAACTTGTAAACTAATGTATTCAGCATGTCATCAATTAGAGAGTTGCAGTGAAGGACCTGGTCCACCAGACTTCAATATTTAGAAGAACTAGCTCCAAGTAGGGCCGTCCCACAAAATATTGCCATAGTGCGATGGACTTGTGGAACAATAGGTATGCTCATGAGCCAAAAATAAATATAGGAGAGATAATTGAAGCCTTTCAAAATTTAAGTGCTAAGAATAATAGGAATCTTGCAGAAGGTCAAGAACCCAAACTTTCATTATGGTGCACAAATATGTCATCCAACTCAACAGCAATTTGACCATTCCCTGCAAAACAGGTGTTTATTCCATTCTACTAAGAATTCGTGGCAATGCAGAAAGCCGGGCTGCAACATGGGCTTTCAGCTTCAGTTCTACCACCCCAGATCCAACAATCAAAGGGTTTTGATCTGAAACACAGTGATTAAAAACTTTGGCAGAAGCATAACAGCAACCCTAATTCTGGTTTTGCTTAGCACTTCGGTGGCAGTTCATACAACATGGACTCACTTGTTTATGTCCTTGTAACGTGTGGCAAGATACAGTTTGGCTGCATCAGTCAAGGGTTGAACTGCATCAGCAATTAGAACACTGGAAGGAAGCTCCAGATAAAGTAATGCAGACTCAGGTGTCATAGGCAAGTTTCGTAGCAACCGGCTGCAGTGCCTCATGCATGAAGCGACCTCAAACTTATCCGCCGCCATAAGAACATCCAACAAAGCAGGTGCTGCAGTTGTAGATATAGTCCCACTGTATATAAAATTCAGAAGCTCCATGAAAGCAGCCTCCTCTGTGCCACAAGGAAAGAGTAGAGATTAAGACACTATAAATGCATTCGCTGCTTGTTGAACAACCAAAAGAAGATAAATAGAATATTGGCAGAAAGTGTACTGCCCATCATGAACACGCTGTACAAAGCAGCTTACTTCATCAGTGCATTAAAAATTTTACCTCTAAAAGTGGAGAAGAAAAAACCCTTAGATCTATTCACCTTGAACATTCTAATACATGGCAGAACTTGGAAAAAAAAAAGCCTTTTTTCCTCTTCTCACTACCCACCCAACATGCACAAAAGAATTAAGAGTTCTATTTCATCAACATGCACGGAGAGAAAGTTAGAATAGTTGCAGTTATTTTAGATATACCTGAGGCATTGATGCGTATGGTTACATGTCGTTGCTGTGATTCTTGCATACCGTTTGAAAAAAGCTTCAAAAGAATGGAAGCAGGCTGAGTAATTTAGGACAAAGAAAGAAGCAAACAAGTGCAATGAAATCAGATCTTACCTTGTAGAAATATGGACTTTTTGCAGCTAAAATTGGAGAACTAATGTGAATACTTTTAACTTTCAGAACAGTAGAGCAATCCATACTCCAAGATGAATCATTGCTGTGGTCAGCCTCATCGCCTACAAAATGATAAACTCTATTTAACAAAAACTCTCCATCTTCTAAAAGTTGTGGAGTAAATCATAGTCCTACATTCATTCAGCGAATGCATGTATCATTTAATCACAGAACTTATAAATCACATTCTATATTCTAGATAAAAAATGTATTCCTGATTCTTTTTTAACGGTTTTTTAAATGGCAGAATGAGGTTATTGCACTGTCGTTGTAAACACATAGATGTTGATACATAAAAATCAATTTGCTAAAGAGTTTCTGATGCTAAAGCTGCTTCCCCCCATTCCCCCTACCCTGCTTTCTTCTTTCTGAAGGGGGGAAAAGAACTGTGCTCATTTCCATATTGGTGTGATGGCATCCACACACATCTAAACACCTATTATAGAAAAGAAAGCCTTAATTTAATTTTTGTTCTACTGTGGGCATTATAAAAGCTGTAAATTTATTTCTATTCTTACTGATTCATTTGAATTAAATGCAAACTTTAGTTCTTTACAACATGGAGGATTTTCTCCTGCGCAACCATGCACTGCATATCGGTGCAGTTCATCACGCGGGACCTGGTGACGTGGGGGGTCCCGCCTTTAGTGATGGTCCAGATGCACGCTCCAGCAGGAAAGCATGCACAGGAGAAAATTTTCCTTTACTACATAATATAAATCTAAAGTAGTTTAATGATAGGCATATCTGTTTCCATATCAAGCGAGAGAATAAGGTAATGTTTGGATCGTCTTAAATTTGGGTCTTAATGTCTTGTGTCTTAAGCGCTAAGACAAAAAATTAAATAAGATTGTTTGGTGCGCTATAACAACATGTCTTAAGCGCTAAGACAACTTGTTATTTAAGATGAGATTTATCTTAATTCTAGGAGCTCGAAATCCAGCTCCTGAAATTAAGACCCCAACATCTTAAGCGGTAAGACAGTTCAGAACTTTTAAAATTTCCATAATAACCCTCACCAATATCAACGATTGCAACCCTCAAATAATTATAATCATAAAATAAAAAAAATAACTATAAAATAAAATTTAATTAAACATATAATAAAAATAAATTTAATACAAACACTTTATCAGAATACAATATACATATAACATTTAAAAAATAAATGATTAAAAACATAATAATAACACTTATTAATTAACAAATTAAAGAAGTAATATTATATCGATAAAAAATAAAATGAACATATAACAAAAATAATATAATATTCAGCGACTATTAATTGAAAAAAATCATAATATAATTTAATAAATATATATATAAATAAATAAATAAAAAATAATATATTAACACAATTACAACTATGTAAAAATTAATAAATTAAAAAATATATATAAAAAGTATAAATGAAACAAAAATAAAAATACAATTAAAATATATATATGTATAAACAATAAAAAATAAATAATAATCTATGATAATAAAATTAATCATTATGATAAAAACAATCATAACACAATTATCAATAAAAAAATAAAAAAAAACACAAAATAAACAAAAATAATAATTAAATTCAATAAAAACAAACAAATATATCATAAAATTTTAAATAAAAATAATTAATATAAAACATTAATAACATATTATTTAATGAAAAATAAATAATAATATAAAAGCATAATAAAACTAATACAAATAAAAAAAATTAATACACATAATTATAAAAAAAATAACAAAACATAAAATTACAATTAAGATAAAATAATAATCATATAAAAACATAAAAAAATAAATATAATAAAATTAATTATAAAATATATAATTATATTAAAAATAATATTAAATTAATATAACTAAATAAAAAAACATAAAAAATATATAATAATTATATTTTATAACAAAAAGTATAGAGTGTACTGGGCATTGTCCGAGTTTAAAAAGAAACAAATTTGAAGTGTCACTGATGTTTTTCAAGCTTGAAACCATTTTTTTAAAAATGACAGAAATTACCCTTAATTTAAGACATGGATAAGATGTATTACCAAACAGTCTTATTCAATTTAGATCTCATAGCGTTCGGGTGTTGCCAAACGATCTTATTACAGAACAACTAATCAGATCTTAAACTCGCAGCTCTAATAAGATCTTAAACTCACAGATCTTTTTCAGATAGATAAGACGGTAAAAAAAATAAGACGATCCAAACAAGCCCTAATTGTGTTGCAAATTTGCAATGGTTAAGATTTTTCTGGATAAGGAATCTTAAATGTTATGAGAGCCTATTTGCCTCAAGAGTAATTCCTTAGTACAAGGGACCGCCCCTCAGCCTTCTCGATCCTGCTCCGAAAACATGGATCGGCATTTTCGAAGCGGAACTGTCCGCAGAGTGCAGTTCGACCGTCCTCAGAGCACGGATTGACCGAATATGGAGTGAATCGTGCATAATCTTTTTGGTCTATGTGCATTTTCTTTTTTTGTAAGCTTGACATTTATCTTTTGAATGAAGAAACTTCTTGTGACTTGTTAATTTTTATTTGATCAAATTGCTAAGTTAATTTTTTTTTCTCCATTTTTGATACTTGAGATAAGATATATTTGTGCTCATTAGTTAATTGTTTATAAACCCACAAGCACTATGTTGTATAGGCACTCCGGACATATAATTATTTTAAAATTAAGCTCTCCGGTGCTCCTGCTCCCACCCCCGCTCCACACTCTGGGCACTTAAAAGTAATTCAATCATTCATTGATTTCATTGCCCCCCTTTTTACAGAATGGTGTACACAAAATCAATCTGAAGTTACTTTCCCTTTAAAGGATAAGTTAATACAACATACACCTCATGCATAAGGTACATCTTTTAGGAGACTTTAATGGACATGTGGGTGAGATGTTCCAAAAGGCATAGAGGGCATGATTTCAAGAAGAATAATGAGATAAGTGGATCAATTCCTAATGCTGCAAGCAGCTACCGACATTGAAAAAGTTAATGGATACTTCAAGAAGTAATACTATTAAGAGTGGAATGAATATGAAATAAATCAAATACTTTATGCAAGGACATAACAGAGCAACAGTAATAATCAACTTGCAAGGTTTCAAGAGTCATTCCAAGGTAACTTACAGCACAACATAGATTAATGGTATTGGATGATCACACCTGAGAGCCAGATGACCAAGATGAATGCAAAGCATTATGTAAGAATAAGTTTATGAAACTGAATGGGCTAAAAAAAAAAAAAAGAAGGAATCACATTCAAAGAAAGATTATTCAACCAATCAGACTGGAATGGACCATGGCTCATAATGAACAATGGGTTCAAAGAGCAAGTTCTACTTTTTCTCTTCTTTCAAAAATCATGTATTTACTCCTCTTAAGGCCTTTTGCAATCTCAAAAAAGTTGGACGTAAGAGTAAATGGATGGGACCATTATAAAGTTTTAACCAATGAATTAGGATTAATTCTGATTTAAGAAATCTTACTAGCAGGCCTACTAAAAAAACTCCATCAGTGGGACTCAGTGGACCCCTGTAAAATCTTAAACTATTTGAGATTAAAGCAATCCTATAAATAAATAGTGGGCCACTGATAAAATCTAAAAAATTCAAAATAAAAGTCTTTATCAGAATTAGCATTGACCCAAATTTCAGTTCAATCAAACTTAGGCCCACCACCTGATTTTATGAATCTAAATTATTTAAAATTAAAGCAATGCTAAGAATAAATAGTGGACCCCTCAATCTAAACCATTCAAAATTAAAGTCCTTTTCTGAAATTAGCATCAATCCCAATTTCAAGTTGATTAATATTAGGCCCACTTTGTGATTTTATGACAGTGCCCCACCAATAGAGCATTGGTGTTTGTTTATTTGGATATTGATAGCCTTCCTTTTAAGGAGAAAGTGTAAGACAAGTAATGACCCGTGGTTTATAGAAGGAGAATAATGAAAAGTTGTTCAAATCATTGAAAGATGGAGAAAAACTAGGAAATCAGTGTCATTGTCCTTTATCACTCCATGTTAATGGCAACTTTAAACATGTTCTTTTCTTATTGGCTGAACATTGGGGCATTTTTACTTTACAAAACGCGCGGGCGTTTAGTAGCACTCCTGATATATATGATCATGGATTAAGCACCATATATAAAATTCAATTAAGTATATATCAAATAATATTTAAAGAATTACTGTTATAAAAATGATATTTTATAAATAAAAAACTCAAAATGGTTAAACCAAATTCCATTTGTCTTAGAAGCCTAAGTTGCTCATAATAAAACCATAGCATAGCTATCAAAACTGCCATAGAGAAATAGCAGCAACAACAGAATGTCAACAATAATTATATGGCTTATCTAGAGAAGTCAAATGGGACAACGGCCCGTGCAATGGGCCGTGTTGGGCCGAGGGAACGGACACGGCCGGCCCATTTTAGCACAGCACGCTACGGGCCGCCCATTACATATATCATGTTTTTCATTTCTCAATCCACCTCCACCCCACAAACTTTTCAGTGTCTACTCACAGTCACAACCTATAATGCTCAAATACAGCATGGATATGTCATTTATATGGAGGGGATATGGGTTTTTCACATAACACTAAGTCACCTAACCCTTATCCTATCTCACAACAACTTCAGTAAAATAAAGTAGGATATATTATCTATTTTGAAGTATCTGTGTATCATAGTCCACAGCAAAATGAAAACTCGCCATGGAATGGAAAACATCTCTTCGTACTTCAAGATTTTTGTAATTTCTCATAGTCAAACAAACATTTATCAGAGTAAATCCCATTGACACTGCCAACTTTGGATCTAATCACTTGCTCTATATTTTAGGCCTGCCATTCTCTAAAAAGATTGTAACAGTGTTTTTAAAAGCGCGAGGCGCATGAAGGCGCTAAGGTCTCCTGGGGCCTAGGCGCTAAGGCGCGAGGCGAGGCGCGGGCTTCATTGAAGCGAGGCGCACATAGTATATAAAAATATATATATTTTGGTATAGATAGATAATTCACAAAATAGAACAAAAGTAGAACAAATTAGACAGACTGACAAATAATTGGCTAGAAAAATTCTAAACGTCATAAAGCATCCATCACTATAAATGTTAAACATTCAACAAAAGTACCAAAATCCATCAAAACCAATACAACTTCAAAGTCAAAGGAACAACACAGATGCTCCTAAGGAGGACCTAACGAGATTGGTGATAACCTGATGATGTTTTAAAAAAAAAAAGCCCACAAACCAGCCATACTAGGTCATCTCAAAATTTCAGCATGGGCCCCACTAATGGATGGTTAAGTCGGTGATGGCATAAGCAAAATATGATTCTTGCCCCACCAATTTGATGATGCGTTTGAAAAAAAAAAAGCCCCAGACCAGCCAGTGCAGGTCATCCCAAAATTTCAGCATGGGCCCCACTGGCTGCTAATCAGGCGGATCGATGGCTGTTGGCTGGAGTGGATCGCTGGCTGGTGTTTCTCCGTTCTCCGTTCTCTTCCCCTTTTTTTTTTTTTTCGTTGGATGATACAGGAAACAACTACGGCAGGGCACGGCATCTTTATTTATATTAGAAAATTTTCATTTAGCCCCTTACATCTCGTTCTTTTTTAATTGAAAGCCTGGGTGACAATAAGGCGCAAGAGGCGCGCGCCTCAGGGGCTTTTTTGGGGCCTGTTTCAACTCGCCTCGACTCCCATCACTTGAGGCGCAATTGCTGGGCCTTGACGAGCCTTGAGCCTAGGCGCGCGCCTAGTCGCGCTTTTTAAAACCCTGGATTGTAACGTTTTAAAGGTAATCGTATTTACAAACCTTCAAGAATTTAAGATCCAAATGGTTCTCTAGGTCGAGTTGGACCAAACCACTTAAATATCTCTATCATTCTCTGTGCTTGTGTTCTAATTTTTCATTTTAATACCGAAAAGGCAAAAAAAATTAATCGGGAAAAAAAATTTGAAGAGGCACGCCCGGCACGGCACGGCCTAGCCCGCTCCAGGCACGGCCCGTGGCCCATTTTGGGCACCGCCCTCCCTAGGCTTATCCATAAAAACCATGGGACCAGTGAGGAATAAACATGGTACGGCACGGCTCGGCCCGTTTGACATCCTTAGGCTTATCCATATAAACCATGAGTGATGAGACTAGTGAGGAATAAACATGTAATAGTATCTTTATGAAAATACAAGGGATCCATTTGCTCTATTGCTTTAGTAGAGCCAAGCAATTTAATTTAAATATTATTTTTCCTATTTCTTCTCCTCAATAGCCTTTCCTAAAGTTGTCCTACTCTTATATGGTTCTAAATCATAAAAAAAAAAAAAAGCACAAGTTTGGTTGCTACATAAGATCCATTTTTTTTACCATTTAAAAAATTCACACCCCTACGTCGCTGCGTATTGCCCGCTACGCCATCCACAACCCCTTTTTTTAATCCTTGGTTGCATTTTCGAAACCCTCAAATCCAAATACAATGGAAAACAGGTTCTCTCTCTCTCTCTCTCAGAACGTTGAGTACTAACCCTATTTTTCATGTCTATAAACTAAAATGGCTAATACACAAATCCAGATGCGTCCTTTGCAAATCCATGTCTCTGTTTTTATGTTTATAAAGTGACAAGACTAAGCATCAAATCCAATGTGAATTCTTGTCCATGTACCACAAGTGCAAATCAATGATCAGAACAAAGGTAACAGTGAGATTAACGGCTATGGAAGCATGGATTTTTATCAACAAGAGCCTCTGGCATAGTGGAAGGTGCTCACTGTTGCATCATTGAGGATGTGGTTTTGAGTCATGTTACCAATTTTTTTTAAAATATGGATTTTAATCTGCGAGAGTCTTACTTAGAAACCAAATTGTTGCCAAGTTTTTAATGCAAATATAGGCAAAAAGATTTTTTTCTCCGATGGTTTGAGTATGTATAAAGTAGATTGTAAAAAGCCTTTATACCAACCCTTAAGTACTATACAAAAGGCACTAGGAGGAGATAAAAAAAAAGGATTTGAAATGTAGCGATGAATGGTATGTTAGATTGCTTAGGAAAAGAGAATTAGTAAGTGACATGTTAAATTACCTAGTATTAGAAGTTTAGGGCAATTAGAGATTAGCGGATACATATAGCCCAAAAACTTGACCCAGTAGATGAGGCTGTAATGATAATGATGGATACTGTCTATTCATACAACAAAAATTCCCATCAACTATATTCCTCCAACTACAAGGACAAGTTAAATTAGTGTGGCTGTACATCATTCAATGATCCTTCCTCACTAGCAGCTTGAAAAGGATCCAATAAAAATGCTTCCATAATTTAATGTTGATCTTTCCATGAAATAAAACGGAAAAGGTGCAGTGAAATTGTATATTAATAATTCAATGAAATCAATCTTAGAAGTTATTTGTTGAACACAACTTACTGGTACTCATTTTAGTCATCTTAGTTCTTCCATTGTCGTTTTTATCTTATAAGTTAGTCATCTTGATAAATTACATATGTAGAACATCAATAGAGTTCAGTTACCATTCAATAAGAAAAAAAATTACATAGTAACATATGTAAGAAACGATAGAGAGATAAAAAAAAAGAGTTCATTACACACCTGAAGGTGATTCTTCAATCATTGCCACGGCTTCCTCATCATGATTTTCATATAACACACCTTCCTTTGTGTCAGGCTGGTTACAGCTTAAAATATTCTCCTCCCGGTATACAGCAAGCTCCGCAGCTAAGAGAAAATAAATAGAAGTGGATAAATCAATGCTCAGTACTGATATGTTGTTGCATCCATTATAGGGTAAAGGACCAGAGAGGTACAAAGGGAACAAAAATAAAACCTAGAAAGTATGGTGCAAAGCATGTGTTAATGTATATTGCCAACGCGCAATATATCTAGTCTTGAAGTCAATAAACTATTATGAGGAACCCCCCCCCCCCCCCCCCCGGCACACAAAGGAAAGAAAGAAAGAAAGAAAAAACTAGCCTGCCAATGTTGCTAATTTTGGCTCCACAAGGTTTTCTTTGTAATTAGTGCCAGGTGAGTGAACATGGGAGAAGGGAAGTGAAATGGTAAAAAAGTTGAAAACAACTTAGTGCCACTATATCATAGATTTCAGTATTGAGAGCAACTATTAAACGAAAAAGAGTTTGAGTTGAATATAAAAAATAGGACCAACACAGGATTAGCAAAGTGGAGACAGATAGCAAGTGGAGTGTCATGTGATAGTCAAGTGTGGCTTGGATTGAAAGAGCACTTTTATATACAATTGCTTTTTAATGATATTTATAAGGCGGCAAATAGACCTGCTTTGTTGTTGTATGGAGTTAAATATTGGGCAACAAAAAACACCAAACTAAAGTGCATGTACCTGAGGTAATTGTATGGTTCTACAAGGATAGAATCGGGAATAGGCACATAAGAGGAAACATATGTGTAGGTTACAATAGAAGAGAATATATGAGATGTCGCCTAAGATGATTAAAACACTAGGTTACAAGTTCAAATGAGAAGGGGGAGACCAATAAAGGCCTCGAATAAAGTTGTTGGGGAAGACACGATGGATTGCGGAGTTGCCAAAAAAGTGTCACTAAAAAAATGAGTGGAAAAATATGTTGCAGGCTTGAGTCATGTTATTAATCCCAAAAGAGAAAAAAAGAGCTATTGAGGAAACAACTCAAGGAAAGTTTGTCCAACATAATTCCACAACTGGGAACTAGCAAACAAGAGTATAAGTGACTAACATGCAAATTGTTCATTCCATTTTACAACAATTAAAAAATTCCTTGGGAGAGAATAAGCGACTAACACATGTACTTCATCTTTACTTTGGTCTGAACTAGCAAAAAAGAGTATCATTCCCAACGAAACAATTTTAAGATAAACGACACCTCTAGACTCCAAATTCCATGCTCAACTTGCATCTATCACTTCAAAACATTCCTACACAGAGTAATCTCCATAGGCGAATGAAATCTTAAAGCCAAATAGCCATCACCAACCTTGAAGTCCATTTAAAATCTCCTTTTAACTCTTACTCACTCCTCCCAAATCTCATAATCTTATGGCTGTCGACAAAAAAAAAAGACATATTTTTTCCTATTTACACATTCAAGGATCTATCCACTTTCCATTCATCTTATCCAAGCGGTAGCAGTTCTCATCAAAGGTCAACAGCCCCATTTCCAAGCTCAAATGATGTAAGATGGACCCTCAAAGTCACACATTGTAGGCTTCCCCTACTTAGGTCTTAAGAGTCGCAACTAGCAGCTCCCAAATTCACAACAACTAGGTTCAATGGAGGCCACAGAAAGGATAAGCAAAATTTGTAAGACCCCGAACCTAATTATCCCATTTATACGCTAATTAAGTGTGTTTAATGGTTAATTAATTAGGTCTTAGCGTTTGAGAAATGCTCGAATGGGTTTGACTGTGTTTTGACCGAGTTCCAACTTAGAAAGGATAGTTTGGTACTTTTGACCAGTGTCAAGGGTTTTGGGTATTTCAGAAAAATACCGGATTAGGTTCGTTAGATAGTCCGAGTAGCCAAACAATTTTCGTGTTCAGCTTGTGACCATTTGATGCATGGAAACCCTTTGTTTCGTGACTTTTCATTTGACTAGGGACATAGTAGTCATCAAGGATGTAAATATCGGCCGTAGCATGGCGGTGAAATATCGGCCGTCGCACCTGTGGAGGCCCGTAGCAGCCACTACGGGCCGCTACAAGCCGTAACGGCCGATGCGTGGCGGGGGGTTTATAAAAAACCCCCATGACAACTTTTGGCCCACTTTTTTCATCTTTCTTCCTCTCTTTTCTCCATTTTTACTGCTCTGAACCCTCTTTGACTGCCCCCTAGTGGTCCCAACTCCATTTTCTCAAGGTTTAGGGTTTAGGATTCGTCAGGAGGCTTAGGATTCAATGTAATTTCTTAAGAAGGGACACATGTTCTGAGGAATAACTTCACAAAAAATTCTAGTCCGGGGGCGTTGCCACCGAGCCCCCGCCGGAGGATACCATTGGACCCCCTTCGTAAAGCACATGTTTTAAAGAAATGGCAATCATGAAGACAAAATAATCCTACTTGACCACGATAGCTAGGACTCTTTTGCTGGTTGTCTTTCCTTTTTTGTGCTTGGATGTCTATTGTTATCATAACTTGCTAGATATGATATTAAACCTGTTTAATTATGTTTGGAATGGTATAGTGGTAAAGATATAGTTACCTATTACTACTAGATTTCAAACTGGTCTTAATTAAATTGTTTTATAAAGAACCCTCATTGTGGTGGTGACTAAGGTATTCATATTTCCTTCACTAACTCTCTACTCTGTCATTTCTAAATTGGTGTTGAATGTTAATTATTGATCACTTCATAGTTCATTCACTTGATTGAATTTGAGCCTTGAATGTTGAAATATTGATATTTGATTATTCAATGTTCACTAATGAGTAATGAGTAATGACCTAACTCTTAAGTCTTATGCCTTTATTTCATGTTCTAGGTTTTTTTTTTTTCTAATGAGCTTTCCATTACTTTCTAAGTTAGTATGACCACGAAACATGAATACATGTGAAAAAACTAATCATTTTACTATTATTTTCTATTTATACAACGATACAGGACTTCATATATTGAGGGCACCGCTACGCCCCCTTTTCTTACTTACTTTTGCAAAAGAACCACATACTCTTTCATTTTATAATTTTCTGGATTTTCTGAAATTTTTTCAGATTTTTTGGGCGATTTTTTCAAATCGCACCGCTACACTGCTACGTATTGCCCGCTCCGTAGCGGTTTGGCGGAGGGCCGCTACGCCCGCCGCTACCGCTATTTTCATCCTTGGTAGTCATTTCTGTGAAAGTTTGAGTTTTCCTTATAAGTCTATAAAAAAATGTGATTTTGGGCTTGTTAGAAAGGTAATTTAATTTGGAGAAACTTTCTTGAAGACTCTGCACCCTTTCGATGTCCGGAAGACCCTCGTTTAGGCCAAATTAATTGTGTCCGCAAGACGGATGACAAACTTGTAATTTCGTCAAAATATCTTTTATAAATATCCACCAACAGTACCCAGCTCATTCTTTCACTCACACTCGTCTCAGTCTCCACGTTCTAGCCTCTCCCCTAGTTGGAATTCATCTCTATTCGCGGCACAAATCAAAATCCCAAAAGTGTTCGCCTCCTTCTCACCCACGTCTATGTCCATTTTTATCATTTCCATGTTAGACTATCCCCCTCCCACGACAAACTCCTCGATATAGGAGCACTTTGAGGTGATGGATTGCTTTCAGTTTTTAGTATGTTGCAAGGATGAAAATAGCGGTTGCGGCGGGCGTAGCGGCCCGCCGCCAAAACGCTACGAAGCGGGGGATACGTAGCGTAGCGGGGATACGTAGCGGCGTAGCGGTGCGATTTGAAATAATCGCCCAAAAAATTTGAAAAAATTCCAGAAAATCCAGAAATTGTAAAATGAAAGAATATGTGGTTCTTTTGCAAAAGTAAGTAAGAAAAGTGGGTGTAGCGGTGCCCTCAATATATGAAGTCCTGTATCGCTGAATAAATAAAAACTAGTAGTAATTATTAGTTTTTTCACATGTATTCATGTTTCTTAGTCATACTAACTTAGAAAGTAATGGAAAGCTCATAAAAAAAAAAACTAGAACATAAAATAAACGCATAAGACTTAGATTTAGGTCATTACTCAGTAATGAACATTGAACAATTAAATATCAATACTTCAACATTCTAGGTTCAAACTCAATCAAGTGAATGAACTATGAAGTGATCAATAATCAATATTCAACACCAATTTAAAAATGACAGAGTAGAGAGTTAGTGAAGGAAATAGGAATACCTTAGTCACCAGCACAATGAGGGTTCTTTATAAAATAATTTAATTAAGACCAATTTGAAATCTAGTAGTAAACTAGTAATAGGTAACTATGTCTTTACTACTATACAATTTCAAACATAATTAAACAGGTTTAATATCTTATCTAGCAAGTTATGATAATAATAGACATCCAAGAACAAAAATGGAAAGACAACCAATAAAAGAGTCTTAGCTATCATGGTCAAGTATGATCCTTTTATTTTTTTGATTGCCACTTTTTCAAAAACATGTGCTTTGCAGAGGGAGAGGGGGTCCGGGGGATTCCCTTGCGGGGGTCGAGCTGACCGGTCAGCTCGCGGGGGTCCAGGGGGCAGCGCCCCCGGCGGGGGTTCGGGGGCAGCGCCCCCGAAAAAAAAAAAAAAAAAAAAAAAAAAAAAAAAAAAAAAAGGGAAACGTATCGGCCGCCACGGTACGTGGCGGCTTTGTAGCGGCCGCCACACTTTGTAGCGGCCGCTACGGGCCGCCACGGATGCGACGGCCGATATTTCGGCCGTGGCGTGGCGGTATCCCCCGCCACGGCCGATATATCGGCCGCCACGCTACGTGGCGGCCGCTATTTCAATCCATGGTATGTTGTAGAGGATGGAGTGTTAGCCATGTACCCAGATTTTTGTGGCCAAATTCCAATCCCTCACTCATTTTCCAATTTTTGGTTCTTTTATAGGGTGATCGGCTGTTTGGCCTTAAACACAAGTCCCATAGGGGATTGAGGCGTTTCTTCTTTGTTTTTGGAAGTCTTAAAACCCAAGACAAGTGATCAATTTCAAATTTCATCATACATTTGCAAGTTTGTTGATTCACAATTACAATTCAACGTATTAAAGCTTAGAAAACCCAATTTCTAGTTCATGGTTTGATTAGCACTTTTAATTGTGTTTTGCTATTGATTTCACGGTTTCAATTGATACACAAATTACCCCTAGCAAATGCCCCAAAGATTCCCCAAAGGTGGGCTAAGTAAAAGGGAGAGAAAGACTAAAAACTCTCTCCCAGCAATGACCCTCCAACTGCTTTCTTTCTAGCCTCACGGCTAGTCAAGAGCATAACTATGGCTAGCCGAGGGGCTAACCGTAGTGCAATTGTCAGTTCACACTGAATTCGATCGACGGTCCACCTGTTTCACTCGGCGGTCATCTATTTAAGAGTTGTTTTGACCCTATATTTTTGGGATTTGAATTCTTAACTTTTCCCAATGACTTTTGGACCTTAGGAGCATGTTAGGTGGAGACCAAAAAATGACCAAACTTCACCCCTTTGACACAAACCAAGCGATGTAGAGTGGGTTTTTAATCAAGAATTTGAAGTCACTGAAGCTTATTTGGAGTCGATTGATCATCGTAGGAAGGTCCGCAAGTTGCAATTGTTTATTTACGAATTGAGGTGGAATTGGGGCCCAAACAGTCTAACACTGTGTTTCAGGGGCTGTTTTATTATTACAGTAAATAACAAGGTGTTGTTTGCAGTTTTCAGAGAATTCCAGCAGTTGAAAAGGTCTCACGTGGCTGCTTTTGGGCCTGCAGTTTGGTGGGTCAATCTAGACCCACTCCACATAAGACCATATCAATAGGTTCGCCCATGAGTGCTCTTTATGATCATTAAGTGCTGGCTTCCAAAGCATGGCCCATGTGGGCCCCACATCAAATCTACTGCAAGATGTCCAAGACGACCCAAATTATGGAAATCTGAGAAATTATCCAATTCCCTCTGAAACAACTAGGTGTTTTCCGTTTAGAAAGTGTATTTAGGACTTATAATTATGCATGGAATCATTTAGGTCAAATTTGCTAGGGTATTCTATGAGAGAGGGGGGCGGGGAGGGGGTCGACTGTCAGGGGAGTTCGTGTTCGGCAGTTTTAAACTATTCAATAAAACATTGTTTTGGCTTTATTTTCCTCTCTCGTACCACGTGGATGCTAGAAGATTGAGAAGGCTCTTACAAGGTGTGTTTGGTGTTCTTTTGCGTTGCTCCTTCCTGGTGAGTTCTGAATCTTTGTCTCCTTAGTGCATCTAGGTGTAGTTGTTGGAATATTTCCAGTTTTGATATTCTTGGGCCCTCACGAGTATGATTGAGTCAAATCAGACTGCGTCACCAAGCCTCTCGGCTGTTTGAACACTCGGATGGCCGATCGTTCATTGTTTTTCAAATCCGTTTATCTGCTCAACTTGTGGCCGTATGATCAAGTTGTGCAACACCGTTTAACTGCTCTCCCTTGGTTTGGGGGACTTTCAACTTAGAATTAGGTGGATCCTTGTGGGAAGTGATGTATTGAGCTAACACTCGCTCCTTGGATTGCCTGGAGGCATGTGCAGCACGGTAATGAGTCAAGGGTATTCGAACTTAGGATTTTGGATGTCTACTCCCTTTCGAAGCATAAAGGGTATTGAAAGCCCACATCCAAATCCTAAGGGCGCATAGAGTTGAATGTTATCGTGCTTGCATGTCCAAGTTAATCCAAAACCTAGGATGATACTAGTAATGGTTTCTTGAATGCTATCTAAATTGATTTATGTGGGTCACCATGGGACTTAGCATGCAGTGTACTGCCCCGCTTCTTCCCAGGATAGACCAGAACCTTGGTGGGTTTCTTCGGAAAGCAAGCACAAATTCGTTGCACAACTGCCTTCTGAGTTATCTGGATCCAAATCTACTTTTCTTACACATATGGGGCCTCCCTTTTTGTACTGAATGCTGCCCAAATCGGGTTAGACTTCGGTGTGGGTAAATTATCACTGTTAAAGAGTTGATGCTACCCAAGTCCGTTAACTAACGTCGTGATGTTGAGTCACTAGTTATCCGTTCGGTACTCCGTTCAGTCCATAATTAGTAAGTATGAGACAACTGGATGCCATTCCATTCAACAACTCATTGGAGAGCTTCTTTTATAGCTCGCTGGAGAGCTCCTTTTTATAGCTTGTTGGAGAGCTGTATTTATGAAATTCAATCTGTATTTTGAACATTTCCCTTTTGTCATACTATGTTCTCATGGCTACCAGAGTCAACACCACTTAGGTTCGATCCCTAAAAGGCTAGGTCAAGCTGAGTGTGGACTTAGTGAACGTACTACAGTGTAGTATTATATTTGAGGTGTCCAGGAGCTCACCTCGGTACTAGTGTACCTTCTGTCCACCCCCACAGTCATGTTGTGTATAAGGCTCCCTGCCACGGTCATGCTGGAGTCACTGTGATGTCAAGAGAAGATTACTGTGATACTCTACATAGTTTGTCTATTATTGATCTATTCTTTTATCACAATTCATGCATGATCTGCTTGGCTCAGTCTTTATTTTCTTTCATTATGATCTGCTGTCATTATTATTCTATTTTGATGCAGTTATTGATGTTATTTATTTTGATCACATTACTTAGTCTATCTTTAGACTAACGCTATGCTTAGTGTTGCAGGTGACCTTCTTGCTCCCTTTGAGCTGGAAATTGAGGCAGTCCAAGAGGAACTGCAGGGTGATGTAGAATGATGCGCTGATGATGTCGAGTGAGGCATTGGGTTGGTGCAAGAGGGAATGTCACGCTTCTTTGGGTTTTCTTTTCTTGGGGGGAACTGTTTTATGTTCTTTTGTTCTATTAGATCCAGGCCTTGTTTTTGGTTGGCCTGTACATATGTTGGAAATGTAATTAAACTGTAAACGTTATTTTGTTTTAACAACTTTAAAGTTAATGTTATTTTGGCAATGTTGCATATTATCTGATGTTTGTCTTATTATTATCTTGTCTGTTGAATAATTTACAAAGCTTCTGCAATTGGAAATTCAGTAAGGCAATCTGGATATCTACTGGATCTCACATTGCGACCTGTGGGAAACAGCCGGCTTTAGGGAAAAATTTAAATAAGTACAACTTTCCCCAGCCATCATGTGCCCCGGGATGCGGTGATCAGGGATTGTCCAGGCAACCCGTTCCAAGGGGCGTGACAAAATCTTAATCATAATCAAAGACAATCCATCCACGACCTATGTTGTGTAGAACAATACATACAAAGAACTCTCTGTTTTTTTTTTTTTTGGAAATGGTACAATGCACACAAAGAACTTCTGGAGTTTGCCCTAACATAGGAATAAGATGATCTATATTGTTTGCACGATATGCCGTAGATTTCACATCATTACAACCCTTCTACAGTCTCATAAACTAATGGTACCAAACTGTTCCCAATTTCCAGACCCCCATTTTCTCAATGAATCAGGCGGTATCGAAGGGGAAGGGGAGAGGGCAAAAACCCTAACAATGACTTTCTATTGAGCTTTCAAGTATACCATCAAAAATCTTTTCTTGAAGTTGCTGATGATCCATGAACTTCTGCTCACTGAAAGTTAGCCCTTCAAAATTTATTTGCAACTGATACCATCTTCAGCATTCTGAACTCAGTCGCATTCGCAGATGGACCAAGACCAACTGATACAAGAAACTGATATTGCATAATGACCCACTGTTTGAATGCTACAACCCTATGGAAATCCCCCGTAAAACTCAAGCAAGCACAAAGATTAGAAACCCTAGCTCTCCAGACCTAATCCAAACACATCCAAAATCCAAAAAAGAAAAAAAAAACCCTAATCCAAACACACCCAAGATTCAAAATGCAACACAACTAAAAAAAAAAAAAACAGATCTTGAAATAAATAAGTGACTCACCAATCACTTTCTTGATCTCCCCCCTCCTCCGCTTGCGATTCCTGGCCCACTCAGCTATGCTGGTGCATCCTTCTCCGTCGGATTTGCTCTCGGGCATACCCACCATGATCTCGATCCGAAGAACACGGTCTGAGAAAACATCGTTGTTGAAAGCGAAGGAGTAGTCCCCATTATTAGATCCCACGCCTCCTCCCTTGGCTGCTCTCGGCGAGTAATCTGAGTCCATAATCGTTTGGGGATCGAACAGATCCGCGCACGTTTCCTTCATCCTCTCTCTCTCTTTGTTGCAAACCCTAAAAAGTTCTTTAAAGCATCAAAACAGAACAGAAGAGAAAGCGGCGTAAAAAGGGAAAGGAGATCGACTGAGAAAGAAACCCAAACCCAAATCCCAATCCAAATCCAAACGCTAACGCTAACGCTAACCCTAGTATGAGAAAAGGATTGAAGCTCCTAAACCCTGAAAGGTGATGTTTCGGAAGTATTGTAATTGTAAATACGATGATGATTGTCTCGTCTGTGGGATTCTGAGGGTTCTTACTGCAAAAGCGATATGATATGATATGATATGAAAGAATATGAAGAGAAAACATGGATAGAAAGACAATACGGGTGCAAATGGGTCCCGATTCTGCCACAATTATCCTAAGTTTCCACTTAATCGGATCCGGTCTTTAAATCTCGATAGGTAAATGGTCTAAGTCCGATTTTATCTTATCTTGGTTCGAATATGAGACCTAACATATTATTTTAATTTTTAAAAAAATTATATTTTTTAATATCATTCTTTACCTAAATCTAAACTCGTCCAATATATGTATCTAGATTCAATTCCAAAGCCAAAAAACTGATTTTAGGTTCAGATTCGGTTCCACGTTCTTCTTTAACGGTTTCGATTTCGAATCCACATAGACCCAGAACATACCCATTTACATCCCTAATAGGTAGATAGATAAGAAGAGGTATATGTGAAGGATGCTTCCACTTTGGATTGTGGATTGGTAAGCACTGCACAGGTACTCGTTTGGACCTTGATTAGAATTACCACAGTGCCCTTTTCAGTGCCTTTTTCTCCGTCATCCGGCTTCTGTTTTGTCTTTACAACTCCAACCGACTGGAACTTCTTATATTTTGGCTTCGGGTCGTCACTTCACTGGCTCTTTTTGAACCACAGGAAAGGACATCGTTGCCCTATAATTATGATTAGTACAATAATTCTGGTTAAGCACGGGCATGGCCAATATAATTAGTGTCTCTGCTCCATCTTTCTACTTTTGGTATTTTTTTATTAAACAATCACATATTGATATTGTGTGGTGTGGTGGAGGTTAGTCAGTGCAAAAGGCTATAAATTTGAATTTTGTTACCTATAAATTTTTAGCTCAATTAAAAAATGTCAAAATTGAAAGAGATCTAGTCAACATCGAATTTAAAACCCTCGACTTTAATATATTATAATTGGCATGTGATATCAGATCTGCTAAAACGCATAGGAACCATTATTTTAGAAATTGAACATGCCATCTTCTCTTTTCACATGCATTATCCAAAGAGTGTGGATAGGATACACCAACACCTTATGTAGAGATCAAGATATAAATCTCTACTCAAATCAGTATGGCAGTCACCACTGGATTGATTAAATATGGAACACGTGATGAATTTACTTCACTTTTTTCTTGTTTGTGATAGAAATGGAAGGAGTCCCTTGTGTGCAATCAATCAAAGGATTGGCCCGCTCAAATTGACTATGAGAATTTATATGCAATGAGTAGAAGTTGGTTATGTAGTTTGGCTCTTTCAATGATAGGCACTCAATGTAGTAAAATGCAGCGACAATGCTCCTGCTTGTGTAATTCACTGGAAAAGTAAATTGAAATTTTCACATGCATGTATCTTACATGTATCAGAATAGGTCCAAGTTTTATCTCAATCTAAGTCAGATTCACTGTTGCATTGGATTCGGTACATAATTTTGAGTTCTCATGATAAAATCTTTGTGATCAGATATACCATGAGTAGAGTTTTACTCATGGTCAATCTAACTCCCTGCATACACAAATCTTACATGTATCTGAGTAGGTTAAATTTTGATTTTGATCCAAGTCAGATTCATTGTTGCATTGAAACATTTTGAGTTCTCATCAAGAAATCTTTGTGACGAGGCTTGCTTGTCTTCACGAGGGAGGGAAGGAGTTAAAGAGGAGAAACTGAGTAAACATCACATCATAAATAAAGTTACGTCCAATCGTAAATAAAGTTAATGAGGACTGGATTTAAATAAATGAGTAATTTATTTACTTTGCATGTACGTGGATTGTAAAAGTAATGGTGGTAGTAGTAGTACTAGGCTTTTTACGAAGAGGATGGAGAAGTACTAGGCTTTTTACGAAGAGGATGGAGAAGAAGGCACCTGTGGACCAGTTGTGGTAATAAATCTAGGGTGAGAAGAGGAGTAAAAGAAGAGTCCACATCAGCACATGTATTTACTCGTCTGCTTAGCCTAGAGTAGGTGCATTGATTGCAAGGGAAGGTACCATTAGCCAAGGATGGAGGGAAGGGTGGTCCAGTGTGGGCAATTATCCGCACTCAAATTTCTTTTCATCTTTGACAAATAAGAGAAATTGTATGAGTAAATTTAGGCATTTTTTTTATGCTCTTTTGTCCCTCAATTTTTTTTTGTTTTTTGAGAACTATATGGAGCAACAAGGATATTATTATCTTAATAAGGGCATTATTGACCTTTTCTATTCCTAAAAGATAAAATCTTATGATATTATCTTTCTTCCTCTCTCAGCAATATCATTTTCATCAATTTTCAATGTCGCATTCCACATCCAACCATATTTAGAGAGCATTTAATGAAGCTCTTGGGTAGAGCACACTTAATAAAATTAAACAAGCTCAGAATGTGGGTCCTTTAAGGCCGATGCTCTTGTGTAGGGCATACTTTGGACAAATATAAACCCCATACATTAAAATAAATGCCCTAGTTCTCTATGAAAAATATAACTCATTATGATCTTGGCCCAAGTCAAATTGATCTATATAAGAAAATTGAATTTGTTCATAAAGATTTTATGAAATAGTTTTTTTTAAAAGCTAACAATCTTAAACTGGGTCATTTGAGTGAAATTTAATAAGGCCTATACACCATATCATGAGACTATTTTTCAACAATTTAGATGTTTTATAAGTGAGCCTATTGTTATGGAAGGTGGAACTCGTCTACCATATTTTTTTTTCTTGTCTTTTTACTATCTCTGCTGTGTAGATGGTATCCGCGGACATTGAAATCATCCTAGCTCTTGATTTAACAACCTTAAAGTCTAACACTACTTTAATAATATTTTTCTCCTTATGATATACAATCCAATAGTAGGTAAATGATTGATGGGCATCAAAACTTGGTATGGTGCCAAAGTAGGTGGGGATATAGGTGTGAAATGAGCTAAATTGATCAAATGTTGGCCCATGGAGTTGGACTTTACTTGTAATCTACATGTAAGAGAAAATTTTCCTATGAATCTTATGCGAGTAATAAGGGAAGGGGTCATGTCTTGAATGGTTTATATTTTTCATGCGTGGGCACACTAACATTATTGATCGATCAACTTTGCCCCCACTAGAAGAAAATCATGGCTCCATCCCTACCATTAGCCATCTTCTAAAATGGTATCCACGGTACAAAAGGTCATCATTTCCCTATCATTGCTATCTGTCCTACTGGAGACATGAAACATCATCATATTTTTAAATTTAAAAGCTAATTCTGGAAATTCTTGAATTTCTTTAGGATGAGGTTTTTTTTTTTCATCATCATCTCCTTTTACTTGACTTGACTACCCTGCATGGCTTACATTGGTTGCCTTTGAGCAATGAAAGGATTTTGCTTGAGAGAGAAAAATTGTTTTAAATTATCTACCCATTGTTTCATTCAATGTGTGGTCTTAGCTTTTACATTTTTCTTTGAAGAAAATTGAAAAATAATATACTGATTTTCCTCCACGGAGAGTATTAGACAAATTGACAAGGGGTGGAGAATCCACTGTATGCAATATCATGCCATCTCTAAGGGCGGACCTAGGAAATTCAACCGGGGGGGGGGGGGGGGGGTGAATATTGGGGGAAGGGGCAAATGTAAAAGGAAAACATATAGTTATTCTCAAAATCTACATGGGGTTTTCTAAAATTCTTTAACTTTTTCAGGTATGGCGGGGGCTTCAGCCCCCAAAACCCCATACATGGGTCCGCCCTTGGCTATCTCATGCGATAACTCCATCACTGTGTATATAGGTGATGGCAGAAAATTGCGAAAATAATTTTTGGGAGTGATCACAAGATTCTAACATAAAAAATTGGAGAAACTTAATATTCATTCCTCCAATTTGTATTACATGAGTTCGCATTTCAAGCCTCGTGGATGCAAGTTGTTTACAAACTTATTTTTTACAATCCCTCAATTCGGCCTTAGATGATTTCAAACTGAACAAAAAGAACAAAAAAATACAAATGTTACATAAAATACATGATAAAAACTGCGAAAAATAGATTCTAGGAGCCCATGACCAAGAGCACTTTGTTTGCTCGGACAAGGTTCTCTCCCTAGGTATTCCCTTCATCTCCTTTTCTATTTTCTTTCCCCAAACTCCTTCAATGCCTCTGCCATGGGTTTAGGACGGCCTAATTATGTGTATGGATGGGTGATAGTCAATTTTGACTGGCAGTAATTTTTGACAATCATCGCTCTTTTAACAAAGATTGTGTTTGTGCAAATCCTAGGGAGTTACTGATTTATAATCCAATAGGTGTTTCAAAGCTGTCATTTTGGGCTATACTAGTATGGACAACCAAAATGAAGCCATGAGAAAAGGGCTTGTACAACCAAGTGTCAAACTGATACACCATACTCTTTTGAGTGAGAGAGACAAAGAAGAGAGACTGAGCAGCCATTTTGGGTTGAAACGGAAGGGTATGGCCATGAATATCGGTCTCTCCCTCTGGAGGAACATCTTGAGGCTGGAGACTGAATTTAAGGGGCTAAAGATCTGTTTTACAGAAGTTTAAAACAAGGGTTCACCTTCTTAAGCAGAAATCTGAAGGAGGGAAGGCTTATTCCTTAAGAACTCTAAGTTTGGAAAAAGTTAGATGGCTTTTGGAGAGTGTGGCAAGGGTTGGATAGGAGTAGGAGTGCTTCGGAGTAGGTAGGAATGGTTGAATGGTCGTCCCAGAATCCTATTTACAGAGCAAAAGGGTAATCCCAGAATCCTATTTACAGAGTAAGAGGGCAGTTGCAGTGGTTCCAGGAAGTTACGATTCAAAAATGGGTGCCAAACACTTATGCAAGTCCATGTCCGAGAGACAGTGCTTCTTTCGGACATGGAGTTCATGTCTGAGAGACAGGCATGGGTGCCTAAACCCATTCTCACATGGAATCCATCTATGAAAAATGGGCTCCAATGATGTCTAAATGCTCTGTAATTATGGAGAATCCCTTTTGGGATGTTTTTTAGACTTTGAGGAGCATTTCATCACCATTTGAGCTTTGGAAATAGGCTTTGGACTTCTTGTCTGTATGCCCCTTTTACTTTGTACCCGGATCTCAAATGATCTCCACTGACCTTGAAATTGTGGGAAATCTTGAGACTTATTATAGATCATCAGGGAATATTTCATCTTGGTTTAACCTCTAGAAAAGGATCTAAGTGTGTCACAGTGGTTCATGTCTGGAAGCCATTATGACATGGAGGGTCGATACGAGGGAAATGTGTCCAAATGACCCCAATTGCCCTCCAATCTTAGGAAAACTCCTCCAAAGTCCATCCTTATTCTTTAGAATAGATTTTATCATGATGGAGTCTTTGGAAGTTGGTGAGAGTGAACCCCAGCCTTTCATGTCTACAAAAATTTATCTTAGGTTGACTTCCGCTGTTCTTTGCTTAGATTTAAATCCAAATGGTTTTGATTTTCTCTTGAGATTGTGTTTAACCCTTTGAATTAGCTTTTAACCTCTGGAAGTTAACTGAATGTGGAGTCCAGTTCACATCTGAGAGCTAAGGTTTGGAGTCCCCTTCGCTAGATTTCTATCCCAAATGACCTCGAATTGTTTTGAGACTTTGGAAAATACCTTGAATGTGCATTCTCTGACCGTGGAGTGGTATTCATCTTGATTTGATTCTTCTGAGCTGTTATTGGGATCCATGTTTGAGAACTCTAAAAGCTTAAAAATGATCTCTAGATTAGTCAACTCAACAGCCCAAAGTATGGAAAAACAATATAATATGCAGCAGGAATAAAATCAGAAAAGCACACACCACAAGGGACACCAAATATAACGTGGAAAACCCTAATCGGGTGAAAAACCACGGATCCGAACTGAATTAACAATCAAGCACTATGAATCTAGCAATTACAAGACACTCACAGATCCCTCCCTGAATAATCACTACCTAAGGACTACAATTACCTCTTGTGTAGCTTCATACCTCAACGACTTCACATCGTTGATTGCAGCAGATTCAAACCCACTTTACTCCTCAGGTCTTTTACGAAAAAAGATAATCTTCTACTAGGGAAGTAGAAAAGGCAGCTCTCTAGATGAACTCTACAGCACAACTCTTCAAGTGATCTTCTAGAGATAAAGAATTCTCTCAATTTGATCTTCCAACTCAAAATAATGAGAAAGGCATATACTTGGGGTAGCCCATGAGTCTTTTAAATAGGCTTAGGGACGTGCTTAATGTTGCCTAAGATGAATAGGATTCAAAAAGGCAGTTTGAATGAAATTAGAAATAAGTTTCTAATTCGTGCAGGGCTTCTGTGCCTTGTTCGCTCGAGCGGGTTATGGCGCGTTCGAGCGGGCACTTATTCTGGTTGATCCATAAATTTAACACTTCTAATTCTTCCAAGCTTTCTTCTTTTAAAACTTTCAGATTTTCTATCTTCTAATTTTGCCAGACTTTATTCTTTTAATTCTTCCAATCTTCTATCTTTAGAGCAAAAATAGAGTCCTTCTTTAAAAATAAAAAATACAACTCAATGAATCCAGAGTTTTGTCTAACCCATGAATTAACCAACACTAAAAAACCTAACAATCTCCCCTTTTGGAAATTCATGGGCAAAACTCCCTAGGACAATACAAATAGATCTACCCAAAAGAAAACCCACATACATTAAATTTAAAAAAATGACAATCAGCATAACCATCACATGTAGATCCGCATTGTCTTTGGCTTCCTCGCATAATTAGCACATGTAGATCTGCATTATCTTTGGCTTCCTCTGAATTTCTTGTTCTCCCCCTTGATTTGTCACCTTTCTCCCCCTTTTTGTCAATAATTGATAAAATTAATGATGAAAACATCATATACTTGTCAATTTGGATCAATAGCTCCCGCTTAATAACAACTTTCGCTGAATAATATTTTTGTAGCAGCGCTGGGGGTGGGAGCTTGATCTTCTTAATCAGGGCTTTTTGTATGTAATGAACCACCCACACTTATGTAGTTTAAGCTTTCAGCATAGGGTGAGCAAATTCCTGTCACGCCCCGAGCCCGAGAATTCGCACATCCCGAGGCGCGACACACGCCCGCGTGGAAATTCGAGTCAAACTCATTGACTCTAGGTCCCCACGTACGGAGTTTACCCACAGGATATCACGTGTGAGGTTTATATTTCTCAATATGCCTGTATAAATCTGTCAAATAGATATTCAATTAACATAACAAACAATCATCAAGATATAGAGCATAAGGTTCCTGAGCATAAATTATATTTCAAGTTCAAGTTCTAGAGATAGAGAGAGAAGAAGTAAGTTAAGTTAAAGGTTACAATCCCAAAAGCTAGCCCAGTTCATTAAAGCTACTACAAAAGATGTGGCAATCCTAGCCACGGTCCATGGGTCATTTAAACGTCCATATCATCGTGTAGATGTCTAAAAGACATCATCAGGAGTCCATTATGCTATGTTAAGCGGAGGTTCCTCTTCCTTAAGGATCTTCGGGGTAATGGCGTTGATGTATTCACCTGTAACGCCAAGTGTAGCACCATTAGACTAAGCTAAGCAAGACAAACATATACAGTTCATATAACATGTAACAAATGAATAGTCAGACAGGAATAAATCATAAGATCTCAAGGAATGATCACTAGGCATAACAGTGTATGAATTAGCATGAGACATACGAGTCATAGATAACAGATAAATAAATTAACAAAACTAGTTGGCACATCCACATAAGCTATGTTCTCTCAAGTTAATCATATAACATGAAATACAAATGAGAGCAGAAACAAAACAGAACAGGGCGGTGCTAATAGGAGACAAAGGTACCCAGAATTTTCCATCATAGACTTAGGGTGCCGGTCTACCCTCAGAATAATTTTTCCATCTGCAGAGGGCCAGAAGTATACTAAACTCACACTTAGCCGGGTTCGACTTAGATAGGGTCGAAGCTAAGTGGTGCCGACTCATAGAGTGCAATGAACAATTAATAGATCGGGTACAGAACAGTGTTAATCAGATACAGGACAGATGCAGGACAGATGCAGGACATATCATAGAGCTAACAAATCGGAACTTACTGAAATATACTGAACAAAGCCAGAAACAAATATAACATGACAGATGTGTAACAGAAATACGTAATTGAACAGAAGCATGATCAAGTCATACTAGAATACTGAAAACGGAATGCAATGCATGAATAGAGATATCATATACGGAGTCAAGACAGAAATCAAGCCAGGCCTACGGTCTTGGGAACACATGTGGTCTTCACCGTCCAACTCGGGGTAGAATTAAGAATTTCGGCATTATTGGGCTACAAGGAACCCTTTGGCGTTACATAATTTGGATGCTAAATTCCTTAATATAACACATTTGGTTCGGTTACAATCCAAAGAACACAAGGTCCCTTGTGGGTATGGTTGCTCAATCCATATCCACAATTAATAAAAGTTCAGGGTGCACATCCTACAGGTCCGTTTATCAGGCCAAATTAGCTAAAACAGACTACGGTTCAATATCTGGCTCATGGAAACATCCATTTGTCACAATTATATAAAATCTAATATTTATTCTTTTCTAAGATTCAAATCAAATAGATTCACTTTTTGTTGGGTTCTACACATCATGAGCTTTCCAACGGTATGTAGATCTCCAAAAACGGACATACGGTTAAAAAGTTATGGCCGTTGGAAAATCTGCATACTGCAGGCATCAGGTTCGCTCGAGCGTTCAGATGTTCGCTCGAGCGGACCCCAGACAGAGAGCTGTTCGCTCGACCGGACCAAAAGTTCGCTCGAGCGAACTCTCCCAGAGAGCCATTCGCTCGAGCGTTCACTCACGCTCGCTGAAGCGAATTGTCAAATCTTGTGTTCCGAAAACCTGAAACTTCTTTGTTTCTCCCAAGCCATTCAAGGCATTCTTCCTGGTTTTAAACCACTACAAATGGGTATCTTTGAGCTTCCAAAATGCTCACAAAAACATCAATAAACTCATATTACATTAACAAGAGGAATCATCCACAAAAATCTATTTTTGAGCAAAAGATGGGTATCTAATCAAGATTGATCATATTCATGAATCAAGTAAGGAATCATGCATACAAATGTATAAGTTTAACTTGCCTTAGGTGCTTGAAAGCTATCCCACACTTAATCCTTCTTAAACTCGAAAATCCCCAAAAATGAAAGCTCAAATGCCCTAAAAATGGTGAAAACGAAAACGAATGAAAATGAATAAGGAAGAAGATGATGCATGCACGAATTTAGGACATTCTTAGATTGAAAGAAATCAAGAGGGAATGATTTGAAATAAACACAAGGGAAAGGAAGGTGAATACTTACCAAAGAATAAGATGGAGCACACTTGGAGGCAATGGAGACTTGGAGAAGATGAATTGAAGGTGCAATCTACTCACATGCAAGGATTCTTTGGCTGGTTGCTTGAGATGAGGAAGGAAGAAATGAAGTAGAAGAAGAGTAGAGAAAAACTCTCAGCTGGAAATGAAGAAAGAAGAAGAAAGTAGCTGGAATCGGGTTTTAACCCAACTTCTCCCAGCATTGCATGCAAGTCCACAAAAGGACTGGAATTTCAAGAAAGGGCTTGGGCTGATTAAGTGGGCTGGAAATGGGTCTAAATGAATCTGAATTAAATGGACCAAAGCATGAAAGTTAATGACCATGAAATGCTCTACGCAATGCATTAAAAACCCAAAATCTCTAAATACACACAAAAACCCAAAACACTCCAACAGTCATAATCTTTCTAGTAAATGGCCAAACCCCACTAATTCTACCTAATCAAGTCCAATCATAATAAAAACATCCATTAAGCAATTAATCTAAATTAATTAACTCTAAAATGAGATTAAGGCGGGTCGGGGTGTTACAATTCCTTAGGCTAATCTGACATTCTTACCTAAATTGGAGTTGTCTTGAGTGGAGAGAAATTCTTCCGCCATTGCTTTGTCTTTGATAGACTTTGCAACTTCTTACAATGGGGACGAATATGTCCTTTCATTCCACACTGATGAAAAATAGATGTGCGTGCAGTGCGTGACACATTCTTTTTCTTGAAACTACTCGACATATTATTTGGAAGTGCAGAATGTGGAATAGTGTGTACAACAATTGAAACAAAAATAGTTTTATGTTTAACATTCGAAGTGGATGCACCGTGATCATAACCGAGACCGCTTCTGTCAAAATGAGACTTTTGAATGCACAAGATATCTTTTAGAACTTTCGAACCAATATTCGTCTTTTTTAGATAAGCTTGCTTAACTTCTAGTTCAGACAAAGTGATCTTCATTCTACATTTCAAGTCTTTATTTTTTGTTTGTACAATCAGTATCTCTTTTTTCAGGTTCTCTATCTCTTGTTCAGCCTTCTTGATTCTCTGACTTTCAGTCGAATTTTCAGCCATGCAATTTTTCTGATTTTCCAAGAGATGAACATTTTCAATTGCTTGCTCTAACTCATTCTTCAAAGTAGAATTTTCTTCTTGAACGACTTTCAACTTGATTATGACCTTGTTCTCATATTTTGTCATCCTCATACAATCAGCAAATGCAAAATGATATTTTTCTTCTCAATCATTCTCTTGATCTGTCATCTCATAATCATCATTATCTTCTTCAAAATCATTATCAGAAACAGATTTTACCATGAATGCCATAAACTTGCCATTGACAGTTTCAGATGGATCAACCTCAGGTTCTTTTTCTCCTTGTTTCTCTTCTTCAGAAGATTCATCATCCCATGTTTTGTTGAGAGCTTTTTTCTTTGAACTCTTTTTTTTTGTTGGCATACTCATTAGCATAGTGACCATACTCTTGGCACTCAAAGCACTTTGTCCCTTTAGCATAATCCTTTTTCTTGGGTTTAGGATTATTTCAATTAGCTTGTTTTGACTTCATGTATTTCTTAAAGCACTTTATAAGTTCAGCTATATCATCTTCAGCCTCAGAATCAGAATCAGACTCAATTTTCTTTTTAAGTTTCTTTTCTTTAATTATGTGATGGCTTTCAAAGCAATACCTTTCTCTTTAGATTTTTCTTTATCCAAACAGTTCGCTTCGAACGTCTGAAGATTTTCAACCGGTTGATTTACGTTGAGGGTGTCCAGATTCTTATTTTCTTCAATGGCATTAACTTTAGAATTAAATCTCAAATGTCGAGACCTCAAGATTCTCTTGACAATCTTGTTTTCAGGTATTTTCTTACCCAAATTGAAAACAGAATTGACAATGTCATTCAGTTTAGCATAGAACTGATCAAATGTCTCATATTCTTCCATCACGTTGGTTTCAAATTCCTTAGTCAGCCTTTGTAATTTAGATTGCTTCACCGTATCTATACCCTCATAAACAGTCTATAAGACATCCCATGTTTATTTTGCAGTTTTGCTTGTAGAAATCCTACGGAACTCTTCAGCAGACACTCCATTGTAGATATCATTCATCACCTTATCATTACAATTGGAGGCATGCTTCTCATCCTTAGTCCATTAGGACTTTGGTTGAGAAATAGTTTGCCCATTAGTTACAATTGTTGGTTTGGAGTACCCCTCCTCAACAATATCCCAGACATTATCATCAATGGACCTAAGGAACCCAATCATCCTTTGCTTCCAATATGCGTAATTTGACCCATCAAGCAAAGGTGGTTTTGTAGTTGATGTTCCCTCTTGATTGAGTACCATTCTAGAAATTTCAAAGGATCAAACACCGTAACTTAATGCAACCCGCTCTAATACCAATTGAAAGTTTGTGAATGATCTGTAGATTGGTCAACTCAACAGCTCAAAGTGTGAAAAACCAATATAATATGCAGTGGGGATAAAATCAGAAAAGCACACACCACAAGAGACACCAAATATAATATTGAAAATCCTAACATGGTGAAAAGCCACAAATCCGAATTGGATCAATAATCAAGCACTATAAATCTCACAATTACAAGACACTCACAGATCCCTCCCCAGTAAATCACTACCTAAGGACCTGCTTCACTCCTCAGATCTTCTACGAAAGAAGATAATCTTCTACTAAGAAAGTAGAAGAAACAGCTCTCTAGATGAACTCTACAGCACAACTCTTCAATTGTTCTTCTAGAGATGATGAATTCTCTCAATTTGATATTCCAACTCAGAATAATGAGAGACGTATATACTTAGGTAGCCTATGGGTCCTTTAAATAGGCTTAGCGATGTGCTTAATGTTGCCTAAGATGATTAGGACTCAAAAGGCAGTTTGAATGAAATTAAAAATAAGTTTCTAATTCGTGTAGGACTTCCGCACCTTGTTTGCTCGAGTGAGTTATGGCGCGCTCGAGAGAGCCAACATTCTGTCTGGTGTCTGGTTGCTTACTTACTACATCCGCTCAAGCGGAATAATGGGCACTCGAGCGGGCCCTTATTCTGGTTGATCCAAAAATTTAGCACTTCTAATTCTTCCAAGCTTTCTTCTTCTAAAACTTTCAGACTTCTATCTTCTAATTCTGCCAGACTTTCTTCTTTTATTTCTTCCATATTAGAGTTTTTAGTTTTTTGCAATTTGATAAGATGCATTCTTTGTCATAGCTTGACCTCTCTTTCATTCATGCTCTTCTTATCTTCATGCATATTTCTCTTTCAAAAACTTTGTTTTTATTTGATATGCATGGTTTTCAAAATTCTTGTGTCTCTTTAGTTCTTGAAGTTTCCAGTTTAGTTTTTAAAAGTTCATTTCAAATCTTTCAAATTGTTCTCTTTAAAAAGTCCTTCAGAACTTCTGGATTTCTGATTGTATAGCCTGTCGGTCAGTGTCGGCTGACCGACATATGAACCAAGGTCAACCGAAGGATCTGTCGGTTCCTATTCCAGAGAGCTACAAATTTCAGTGTCGGTCCCTTCGTCGGTTCATGACGGTCAACCGACAGTGCATAATTTTTCAGACCGAGACCTCATCGGTTCCAAAACCAGAGAGCTTCATTTTCAGCATTTTTGCTCTGTCGGTTCCGGTGTCAGTTCCTTGTCGGTCCACCGCTAAGTGTTTCTTGGTCAGCGAATTTTTTCAAAAATATAGCCGTTGGCTTGTGATCGTTGGGTTGTCGGTCTACCGACACAAACTTGAAAGGACAGAATACAATCTTAAGATTGACAAGTTAGATTTGAAAATAAAAGTTTAAAAACACATGTGAATGAAAAGTCATATGTTGATTTCATTAAGTTAAAAGATTTCAAAGTTCAAAACATGTTACGAAACACAACAACATCTTAAGAAGAGAGCCAACAATTTGATCATGTTTAAAAGATTTCTAAAGGGATTATGAAGGCATTCCACCATTTCAATCTTTGATCTTCAAAATGGGTGTGCTTTCTAAATCTCAATTTCTATTTCATGCTTAGTTTCTTCATCTTTGTTTTCTTTTAAGCATGATCAAATTGTTGGCTCTCTTCTTAAGATGTTGTTGTGTTTCATAACATATTTTGAACTTTGAAATCTTTTAACTTGATGAAATCAACATATAACTTTTCATTCACACGTGTTTCTGAACTTTTTTTTTCAAATCTAACTTGTCAATCTTAAGATTGTATTCTCTCCTTTCAAGTTTGATCTTTTAAAAAAGATGTGTTTATCATTCAACTCTTTCTCATACATATGATTATCATCTTTGCATCATTTGAAGTTTCATCTTTTTAAAAGAGAAATAGTAATTTCTAGTTCATGCATTAGTCATAGAACTTATCATTCATATGCATGCTCCTAGTAGTTGAGTTTTCATTTTCTATTCAGCCTAGTTAGAGGCAATACATTATGTTTAAATTGTTATCTTATCCATGCATTAATAGGCATTTTATTCAAGAGAAAAATCTATGTTGTAAAGGTTGGTGCTTAGCCTTGAAAAGCACTTGTTGTGTTGTAAAGGTTTATGCTTAGCCTTGAAAAGCATAGTGATGAGATTGTAAGGTTTGAGGTGATCCTAAACCGTAAATTGATTAGTGAAATCCGGTAAGGTTACTGGGAGTGGATGTAGGCAATTTGGGGAAATTACTATAATTGTTTGTGTTTTGGTGATTGATGTTTAGCTCTCTTTTATGATTGATGATCTTTTGTTTGGTCTTGATATTGATTGGAGATTGTAGTAGTCTTTTGATTGTGAATGTATAACTTAGAGACTCTTCCTCCTCACAAGTTAATTTACCATCATCAAAGCATAAGTCACTTAAAAGCTAAAATGGTTAAAAATAGTCTAGGTTTTTAGAAGTAATCCTATTCACCCCCCCCCCCCCCCTCTCGGATCCGATCTTGGACTTTCATTATAGTCTTCTATCTTCAGAGCAGAAACATAGTCATTTTCTAAAAATAAAAAATACAACTCAATGGACCCAGAATTTTATCCAACCCATGAATTAGCCAACACTAAAAACCCTAACAAACTCATTGAGGTCAATGTCTGAGCGTCCTGAAATTCTCAGAGATGGAGTTGATTTTCAATGTTGAGATTCCCCTTGGACTTCCAATGATTTTTTAAGCTTTTTTTAGTCTTCATTTAGCTGAATTATGCATTCTTGGCTCTATGTCTGTGATGTAAACCTTCACATTTGCTCGTCTAATTATGTCTATTATGGTATATGTATGATTTTTCACATGCTAACAACAAGTCATCTCACTATTCAACCATTCAATAAATAGTGGGTGTAAAAGACACTGATAAGCAATTCATGCTATTCCCTCCTTTCCATGAATAGCATGTGTAAAAAGATTCTCTCACGTTGGTTGTTGTATCAATATTTGTAGTCAAAGATTGTGATTTTATCCTACATGTAAAAACCGTGTACACTCCTCTATATATTAACAAGTCAAATCATTCTCTTCCTCATTGGAAAAAAATGAAAGAGGTTGACATAATATTATTTTATGCATTATTCTATGGTATTAGTGCACTAAAATGTATCATCTCTTTTTGTTGATCTTGTTTCCTTTCTTTAACACTTCCATCATTGCAATGAAGCCACCTCACAAACCTCGGCGACATCATTAGTTCTTGCAAACACAATTAAGCTAGGTGCTGATAACTATCTTCTATGGCTTGGCTAGTTTAAGCCTCTCCTTCATTGCAAATTTGTAATGATCTTTATGGACTTATTGATGGATTTGATCCATGCCCAGATTAGTATCTTGCTAACTCTGATGGGAAGTAGACAATTAATCCAGTGTACATTGCATGGCGTAAATGTAACAAGATGCTCATTGGATGGATCAAAGTAACTCTCATTGAACTTGTTCTTATGCAAGTGGTCCGTCTCAACAATTTTTATGGAATATAAAAGTCTTTGGCTCTCCAATATGCCACTCGGTCTTTTTCCAAAAAGGCTCAATCCGCTTTCAAATCCAAATCCTGTTGAAAGGTATTTCTATAATAATTACTGAATATTTAAATCGTGCAAAATTTCTTGTTGACACCCTAGCCACAATTGACTCCCCTATTCTAGAAGAAGATCTTGTCCTTGCAGCTCTCTATCGACTATCCAATGAGTATGATGCACTCTATATTCATGTAACATCAAGAGTCAATTCCACAAGCCTTGATGAGTTACATGGGCTTCTTTTGAGTCAAGAAACACGTATTGAGTCTTAAAATCAAGAGATGTCACCCATTGAATTGCCTACAACAACTCTTTATACTACCAAAAATTCTCCTCAAGGATGAGATAAAGATGGCTAGCGTTCCTTATCTAATCATGGTAGAGGACGTGGAAGAGGCAGCCCTTCTAATGTAGGACTTGGCTATAACAATCAAACAACTGAGCAATCCACAACCATCTCTTAATCTCCTCGAACTCCATTTCAGTTTTGTAATAGGGTGAGCCATGCGATGCTTGATTACTGTCATAAAATGGACCATTCATATTAAGGTAAGCAACTTCCTGGTAAGCTGGCTGCTTCAAAACAATTTAATGACACTTGGATACACTTCATCATATGATTTCTACTTTGTGCCTTCCATTTAGTGGGTCAAAGAAACTCTCATCCATTTGCCCGACATGTCAAATGGGCAAGAGTTATTGTTTATCATTTAGTTCATTTGAATCTATTTCTAGCCTTCCTCTTGAAATCATACATTTGGAAATTTAGGAGCCATCTCCCATTGCCCTTAAGTACTGGGTAGAATCTTCCCACACCGCCATTTTCTCATAAATCGAATGCCATCCAAAGTCATCCACAATGACTCCCCATGGAAATAGTTATTTGGCAAACCACCTGATTACAGCATCTTACGTTCTTTTGAGTGCTTTTGCTTTTCTTCTTTTGCGTCCATATAATTCTCACAAACTTGTATATCGGTCCATTAAATATATTTTCATTTGTTATAGTTGTTAGATTGTTTGTTCTCAATCCAGTGGATGAAGTGAATAAATTAATTTATTCCTTAATTGATTTATAATTTTATGCTTTATTCAAATGATGAATGAGACTATATTCTATGATTGCACATAACTAATACAAAATGACATGATGGTTCATGAGATGAACCGGAGCCCACAAGTATATTAAATGTAATCCATGTGTGTAGATGAGATTCACATACAGGAGATAAGGATCACAACTCTTATACTTGAAGTATTTTCACAACCATTGATGAAATAGTTCATCTCATCCGAATAACGTTGTAGCACCTCAGTCACTATGAGATGGTAGGATTTGTCTCAACCATCTGAGTGTAAGACTCTGGATTATTATGCTAGTACATTGGATGTACGGAAGGACTATGAGTAACACCTTATGCAAATTTGTCTTTGATTAAGGACAGCTCTCATAAATTTTCAAAAATAGGCTCTTAATCCTGAGAGATTAATGGACTCAAGTTTCTATTATATATTTACTTTAAGTCACCAATTAGTGAAGCCAACTGTAGGTCAACACCTCGATGTCTTGGGTACACGGTAGTGGGACTGTGGGAACATACAATTCTCAAGATGGAATCTACATCTAAAAGAGAAATATCCCCTTGTGCCAATTAATAGATCTTATCATTGATAAGTATGCACCAATCTTGGTTAAGAGTTAATCAGATGGTATTAATGATCGATCACTGTGATTAATTAGGTCACAAGGATAATAAGATGTGGATCTAATTTGGTTGGACAGATTTAATCCTATGGATCCATTGATATATTTGATGGAGGGACCTACTTGCAGTAATTGTGAGACCCTATTTTAGCATTTTTATGGGTCAGAATGAAGTTTGGGTAGTTTTGAGATGTTTCGTACCAAGTTCCTTACTTGGAAGGGCCCTATTTAGGTTCTGGGGAAGCTAGGGGTATTTTGATAATTTTAGAAAAATTATCATGATGGATTCAGTAGTTAGGTTTCTTCATACCCAACAACTTCTGTGTTGAACTCATGTTCATTTGAGATCCAGGAAACTCAGTTTTGACCTTGACACTATTTATAAGGTGGTATTCGTAAATCTAAAATTTTGACCTATTGCAATCAGTCTCTAAAAATTCTGTTTGTAAGCTTGTTGGAAAGGTCTTTCAATTTGGGACATTTTTCTTTCTTTGCCCGAGCCCATCCGATGCCCAAAAGGCCCCCATTTAGCTCTTGCAAGCCCAGCCCATTAGTGGTGGCAAACTTGTAAAATAGTATGCCCATGGTATTACGTTGCGTGCTCCGGATGAGAGTCATATGCCCATGTATGATGATGACCAAGTGGAATTAAGCCGTGTGGATGCCGTTAAATCAAGTTTATTGTTATTATTATGGAAATGTTATTATCATGCCGTTTTACTTGTCATTTTATGAACATAATAGTTTTATGTTATACTTGTCAAAACATGATTTATTATGCTCTTATTTGTTATGTGCACATGTTATGATCATATTTTGGAATCTTGCCAGGCATTCGTGTCCTACCCTACACTTGGTGCTGTAGGTATTGAATTCCCTGTGCCCAAATAGGATGTTGCGGCAGTCCAAAATGATCGGTCGTTTGTATGAGAGTGCACATCTGATGACATAGAGTAGCTCTCTTGAAGATGAAGATAATGACGTCGACATGGAGTATAGACCATCCAGACCTAGTGAGGAAGAGTTGAGTTCCTCAGATGAAGAAGAGTTAGAAGATGAGGTTATTATATCTAATATCAAAATGTAAACACTTGATATTTCTTGAATTTTTACTCACTTATTGTGTTATTTTCATATTTCTTGATTTTATACTCACTTATTGTGTTGATTTTATATTCACTTATAGTGTTATTCTATACGCACAGATAGCCCCGGGGAGATGCAGCCAATGCAGTACAGACACTCAGGTATCGATCCCAGATCATGTTGCCAGTCAGACTGAGATTAGTGGCAGCCAGCCCTATCTATCTAGCCCGCCTACTACGGGCAGTTGCGTAGGTAAGAAATATTGGATCATATTATTTTTTTCCAAACTTATCACATATTTCATTTTTTATGTTTAATAACTCATATGTACAACATTATTCTCTCGACGTGTACTGGGTAGGGTTGTGGGCCATGAGTTGGAGAGGAGGATGAGGATTCTGGGCAGTAGGAATTATGTTCCGCTAGGTGCACAATCGGGGGCATTTGAGGGTGTAAATGCCTCTACATTTATAGTCGAGCTAGGGAGCCATACTTGTAGGCTTGCACCTTTGGACAAAGAAACATGGGGAGTTATTGATGATGGGTGCAAGGAGGCAATAATAACTGTAGCGGCCGTAATAAAATAATCTTTTACTTCCTAATCTATATTCATAGGCTTTATTATTTACTTGTCCCACTTATGGGTTTGAAATGACAGTAAAAGTATGACTTCGGCGACTGGAAGACCAATGCACGTGTGGCAGTTGCCGTCGGGAAGCTAGCGATGCATATTTATAGGGAGTTCAGGGCCGAGCTACATTAGGCATATAAGAAATCATTGGAAAAGAGGACATATGATACGCAGATGGCGGCCTAGTGGATATGGCTGATAGAGAACAAATGGGAGACACCTGAGTGGAAGGTAACTAAACTGGAGCTGCTTTTAGTACTTGGTTTAAAAAACTCAATACAAAGTTCTTTTATTGGAGAGTTTGACAAATGCTTTCTGATTCAAGAAAATAGAGATGTTCGTAAACTTGGGTCCTTATACTATTGCTATTGTTTTAGCTATCTTGAGTATTATAATTGTTATGGTTATGTCCCCTCTAGTTTCTTTTAAATAAGCTAACTACATTGTCTTTTACTTATAATTTTCAGCGTAAGTCACAGAGGATTTTAGAGAGCCAGAGCAAATTGAAGACCACTCATACTGGATCTCGATCATTTGCAACTGAGTTCTCGCTCATGCAGGCAGATGAGCAACATGCTCCTCCCTATGAACCTGATTTATATCGGTAGCGACACTATAGCAAGAAGAACAGATGGATCACAAATCATGCCGATGAGACACATGTGAGTTGTTGAATATTCGATATTGTATATCATTGTTTACTTCGGTTTCCTAACATATATTATATGACATTTGAATATTTTGAGAATGCAGAGAAGAATGGACGCAGAACTATCATAGTCTGAAATAACTCTCGAGTGACTGAACAATAAGTGTTCGAGAATTTGCTAGGGAAGAGGGTCATGAGGAGACAAGGGTACCGCTTAAGGGGCCCATCATCATCATCTAGCAGTATTTCGATGGTATCTGAGATGAGCAGCCTACGGCAGCAACTAGTTGTTTCGTTGAAAGCATAAGAAGAGTTGTGACAACAGTATTAAGACTAGCAGAAGCAAATCCAAGAGCTGGCAGCTAAACATGTTCGCATGCAGAGTCAGATTCAGATACTGATTTCCCAGGTCGGTATGGACAGTTCGGGCTCGTCCAAAAGTTAGAGATTTGATGGTGTTATCAATTTGCATGGGTTTTCCCTCTAACCAGCTCATTTTACTGTTATGTGGCCGTGTTTCATGGTGTATTTTGGATATTTGATGATGGTAGGATTTTATTTAGGATTTACTTTATCAATATATTTGACTTTTTAGTACTTTTGATATTGGATGTTATTTTTTATGTGGTATGGATTTGTTTTATGGTTGGTTTTAATTGGTTGATGACTCATTCTTTTTTATTACTGCACAATGAATGTGGGGTTATTTGTGGTTTATCAATGTTTATGGTTATGCAGTGTTGAAAAGGTAGATTTAAGCAAGATTTTTTTTTGAAAAACTTGAATTACTTTTTTAATTAATAAGAAAAACTATTTCCTGATGCACTTCATGCGTCGCCAAAAAGGGATGTTACAAGCATGGAAGATTTTATTTACCAATGCCCGATGTGCATTCTTGCGTCATTAAAGACATTTCACGACACTTCAACACGTCGGTATATGTATTACCAATGCACTTTATGTGTCGCCAAAATAGAGGGTAACAATTTATAAAAAAAAGTTTATTTATAAATACCCGACGCGGTTGATGTGTCGTTAAATACTTTTTCCAATGGCAGTGCTTGCGTCAGGAGATACAAAACCGACGCTTTAATGCGTCTGTAGTGAGGTAAGGTTGACCAGTAAATTCGGTTTTATGTCGATGCTATTGATATTGTTGATGTTGGGGCAGACACACAAATGCGTCGGTGAAAGCCCTTCTTATACCCGATGCTAAACATTATTATGTCGGGAATTATTTTGCCAGCATTTGGTAGTCGACGTGGTGTTGACGCATTGCAGTGTGTCGGGAAATCCTTTCTCGACGTGGTTTTCGAAATGGCTGATGTGAAGTGTGCATCAACAAAATGCCGTTTTCCTATGATGTACCTACTCGCCTTACAATGGACCTAAGGTGGAAAACCATGAGGATATCTAAATGTAAATTCTCCGCTCCCACTTAATATTTTAGAATTGTGGATTTTCTTTTAAGGTCTAAGGGCTCACAAATAAAGAACATCAAATTATCTCATGATATGACTAATGATTGGTTCCAAGTCAAATTTAAAATTAAGGAAAGTTCGGTTAATTAGATTATTATTACCAATGAGTCCATCTCATGGGTCAACCAACACCAATTCCTTATTTAGAACTCTTTCCACAACATTAAATTGATTTGACCAATTTTGGTAACTGCTATGTCTGGATTAGATTTAGAAATAAATAGAAACATTCCATAAAAGCAATCCTACATGCATAAAAGGCAATAAATAAAACAAGAAACTAGCACTCTCCTCCACATTGCCCAAGCAAAACAGACTTCTTGAACTTCTAAGACTTCCAAACTCTTTGGTTATCTCCAAACCCTTTGGTTAAGAATCCAACATCGCCTTCCTTCTTGTCTTAGACGCTGGTGGAATTTATAAAATTGATAAAAATAAAAATTACATAAACTCCTATTTTAACAACGAGACTTACATGGCAATCTAATTAATGGAAAGACGATGGGCTTAGGGAAACCACCATGCCTTGCCCTTTCATGGGATACCAAGGAAACCATGATGCCCTTTAAAAGTCGCCATAATTAAACCAAGAACAATAAAGGAAAGTAAAAGACTTGTGGGCCACATGGAGAGGATTACAACCTGCAGGGTTAGTATCTCATACAACCAAACTGACCACAAAACCAGGGTTATCAGTCTGTAGCAAAAAACATGTTGCCAAAATGAATCGCGTATCAGAAAATAGATCTGCATGTTGCCGTCTGTGTGTACCCAGTCGATCTGCCAGAAGGCCAGGTCGATCGGCCACAGGAACCATAAAACTTAGGATTTCTAGTTTCGTGTCCATCAAATGCCAAACAACCTGTAATGGCTTCCTATAATCCTTCCACGGCAGAAAAACCCTTTTGTGACATTCCAAACATAGATCTACTTAAAAATAAAGCAAATCTACAAAACTAATCCTGACATAGCCCTTGATCCACCCACTTACATCTCATGAATTAGAAACCTGATCTAATAAGATGAGAAACGAGGGATTGTTTTGATACCAATTGTTGGAAGTAGGTGGGCCTCGTGGATATGTTTTCAAAACTTTTGACCCACTTGATGTAGGGATCAAATACCCATAAGGCCAAAAACTCAATCCCAAGATCTAAAGCCCTCATCTCATTCATTTAGATAAGAGATCCTTCAAGAAAACACCTATCAAGTAGAATGAGCAAGCATATAAAAAGGATCTACTAAAATAAAGAAGTTGTAGATCTATACCTTAGGAGCTTGGTTGTGCTCAAATCGAGAACTAGACAAGTTGATTCCATGAAACCCTTCCATAGATTTGATCTCCTTAGCCTTGGTGTTATTCCAAGCTATAACCCTCTTTTAGAGAATTTCTTAAAAGAGAATGGTGGGATCTCAATTAAGAATAAAACCTAGGCACTATAGTAGGAAATCAGAGGAGAAACAAAGAAGTTATAGATCTATACCTTAGGAGCTTGGTTGTGCTCAAATCGAGAACTGGACAAGTTGATTCCATGAAATCCTTCCATAAATGTGATCTCCTTAGCCTTGGTGTTCTTCCACACTATAACCTTTTTTTTAGAGAATTTCTTAAAAAAAAAAATGGTGGGATCTCAATTAAGAAGAAAACCGAGGCACTATAGTAGGAAATCAGAGGAGAGAAGAGGTAAATGATAGAGGAGGGACATGACGTCCACCATTGGGTATGGAATAGTATGAGAGATCCAACACCCATCACCTCTTATTTAAAGGTTTTGGTAAACCTCCTATTGGTCCATAAGTAGAAGTCTCACTTTTATTATTAGTATATGTCCTACTCCTCATTTCTTAAGAGTTTCAATTGGATTAGTAACCTTCTCTTCTAAGGGCTAGAAAGAGGACTACTAGGGATTCCTTAGAAACTGGCTCCAACTGGAAATCTAGATCTCATATCTCATGTGAACTTCGGACCCATAGTTAATTACAAATAACTTCACCGTATAAATGCGATTGCACTCCAGTCTTACAAATATTTACAAGAAGACCCGAAACTTTTCAATTACTACAAGTGGGTCCCTCCATCAAATATATCCATGGATCCATTGGATTAAATATGTTCAACCAAATTAGATCCACATGTTATTATCCTTGTGACCCAATTAATCACAGCGATCATAAGTACCATCTGATTAACTTAATCAAGATGAGTGTGCACTTACCAATGATAAAATCTATTAATTGACACAAGGGGATATTTCTCTTTTAGAGAATATATTTCATCTTAAGAATTATATGTTCCCACAGTCCCACTACTACGTACCCAAGACACTGAGGTGTTGGCCTATAGGTGGCCTCACTCATTGGTGACTTAAAGTAAATGTATAGTAGAAACTTGAGTCTATTAATTTCTCAGGATTAAGAGCTTATTTCTTGAAAATTTATGAGAGCGGTTTTTAATCAATGACATATTTGCATAAGGTGCTACTCATGGTCCTTTAGAGAGAATAATGGAACAATTTTCTAATCCCGAGACTCCTACACTTGGAACAATTTTCTTCTATGGAGAAGCATATTTGAGCTCATTCTAAGAGAGAATCATGATCTGGTGGACCCAGGATTTTCGTTTGGGTGGAGCTAAACTTTGCTCGACTTTGCTAGACGTTTTTTACATTAACAATAGCAAAAGAGAAAATGTATTGCATTTATAGAGATACAAAATATTTAACTACATTAATTAACATACATTTCTCTTACTAAAATGTCCTGCACTTACTTTAGTTGTGAAAATAATTCCTTATAGTTGGACATGGGTGGTAAAGAAGAGAAATTGTCACTTAATTGTAACTCAAGCTATCCAAACATATGAACCCTGAGGCTGGATTTACATATGAACTGAAGAAAGCATGCCCAAGGGTGATTCCGTCATCTTTGTTGATTTAGGGCTTAGGGTTCATATTAGGATTTAGAAATTAATGGTTTAGATTTAAATATAGAGTGATCAGGATTATACTACATCTAGAGAGGGAGGGAGAGATACTAACCACTAGAGGACTGGCGATGAGGAGCCGATTTCCCGATGAGAGAAGTTGATAAAAGAGAATTGTGTAAAGATGGTCTCATATTTTTGGTGGAAGAAGATGTCGAAATAGAAGCTGGTTGTTTCCATTTCTATGACATGTGGGGCGATCGTCAGGTTTAAAAACATGGGGTGAATATTTATTATATGTGTGTTGGCCATGATTCGGCCCATTTAATCTCATGTAATCTCCGCCCCAGGTCATTACTATGTCGGTCCACCCCTGAGATCTCTACAACTATTTTGATGAGTCTTTGTCCTGAACCTGTTAGTTTTATGGACTCAATCCAGTAGATAATATAATAAATTGATTAATTTCTTTATTTATCAGTATATTCATGCTTTCCTTTCATGAGATGAATGGTGATTTATTATATACTTACACATAACCAATACGAATGACATGATGGTTCATGAGATGAACCGGAGTCCACAAGTATATTAGATGTAACACATGTGTATGGATGAGATCCACATATGGGAGACATGTGTGGCAAATCTTATACTTAAATATTATCACAACCAATGATGAGACTGGACATCTCATACTGACAAGGTTGCAGTACTTTGATCACTATGAGATAGTGTGATTTGTCTCGATCATCAGAATGAAAGATTCTGGATCATAGTGCTGGTACATTGGATGTATTGAAGGACCATGAGAAGCACCTTATAAACACTGTCTTTACTTTAAGGTCTGCTCTCATAAATCCCTAGCAATAGGCCCTCAATCCTGAGACATTAATGAACTCAAGTTTCTATCTATTCATTTGCTTTTAGTCACCAATGAGTGAGGCCAACTGTAGGTCAACACCTCGATGATTTGGATACGTGGTAGTAGAGTTGTGGAAACATTCAATGGTCAAGATAGAATCTATCTCTAATATCCCCTTGTGCCAATTAATGGATTTATCATTGGTAAGTGCGCACCCATTCCGATTAAGAGTTAATTGGAAAGGTACCATTGATCATTATAATTAATTGGGGCTCAAGGATAATAAGATATGGATCTATTTGGAAGACAGGTCCAATTGATCCATGGATATTGATAGAGGGGTTTACTTGTGGTAATGTGGAAGTTTAGGGTCTTCTATGTAATATTCCTAAGACTAGAGTTCAATTGCATTTATATAGTGGAGTTATTTGCAATTAACTGTGGGCCCGGATTACACATGAGATGTGGGGTCGTGTGTCCCAGTTGGAGCCATCTTTCTAAGGAATCCCTAGTGGTCCCCACGCTAGCCCAATTATTAGAAAGTATCTAATTCTAGTTGAACTCTAAAAGGAAAGTTACTATTTCTATTTGAAGTAAGACTTCTAATAGTGATAATAGTAGGCTTACTAATTTTAGTAGAAGTAAGACTTCTATTTTAATTAGAAAGGAATTGGAAAGTTATTAATCATATTTGAAGTGAGACTTCTAATTATGATATGGTAAGTTACTAATTAATTAATGGAAGTAAGACTTCTATTTTAATTGAGAAGAGATAGTTACTAATTGTTTGGAAGTAAGACTTCTAATGGAAATTAGTAAGTGAGGCTTGCAAAAGCTATAAATAGAGAAGGAAAAGGGGGTGTTAGACGTCCATGAATAGTTTCATTATTGGGATTCACGCCCAGCCCCTTTAGAGTGCAAGAGTTGCACGTTTTTCCTCTCTTCCCTCTTATAGTTCTCTTTCTAGTTCCTCCCTAGAGTTCCTAGTAGTTTTCTCTTGGAGATCCCACCATTTTCTTGAGAAAAAGGAGAATCTGATACGGGTCATAGCGTGGAAGATCAAGAGGTCTTGGAGATTCCTATTTGATTAGTGAAAGCGTTTCATCATCAAAGGAAGACGCAACTTCTCCATTAGAGCACAACCGAGCTCCAAAGGTATAATCCACTTCCTTGCATGTTGTAGATTATTATGGATGCTTATTAGTTGCTGTTTCTATCTTTTAGATAGATTGTCTTACTGATCATGATGGCTGAGATTGAAGACATAGATCTTGGACTGGGTTTTATAGCCTTCTGGATAGTTGATCCCTGCGTCAAGTGGGTCAAAAGTTTTTGAAACCTATCCTAGAGGCCCACCCTATTTCCAACAATTGGTATCAGAGCTGTGTGGGGAGATTTTCAAAGCTCCAAGATTACGCTAATCACGGCCATCAGATGGGACTAAGCATTCTCACGTGCCATCCACATGCCATCCATGTGGCACCAGGGCAGAGGCCTCAGCCGAAGTCAGACAGGCCCTGGCTGCTAGCGCCGAGCTCGGCTACCCAGGTGCCCACCTCGACTAAAAGCTTGACCTCGGCTAAAGGAGCCGGGACGAAAGCCGAAGCAATAGAGAATCTCCACTCGCGCCCTTCGCCCGCCACGCCATCGGACACGTGGAGGAATAGTGGCGTGAGCCAGTGAGACAGATGCGACATCCAGCCGTCCACAATCTTCGCCAGATCACTGATAGGGCGGCATCCAGGGCTGAAGCCAAATCAGGGCAAGGCCCGAGGGTGGATCCGATGGTACCTCTACTGCCAAAGGCATCCAACATGATCTGGCCCAACATGACGCATATTAAATGCGATGTTGGCTGATCCGACTGGCATTAAATGCAAAGTGGGCTGGAATGGACCGCATTTATTGCTTTGTGGGCTGATAAAGACTTCGCTATCAAATCATGGGACCCACACCAAAATATCATCCAAGATATCATCCAATTCTCTATAAATAGAGCCTCATTTCACATGCAAGGTACGCAACCCATACTTGAGAGTCGTTACTCTGCCTCTCTTCTTCCTCTCCTTCCTTTGCTCTAGTTCACTTACTGACTTAGGCATCGGATAGCCTTGCGCTGCTTAGGCCAGGGTTCTCTGACCGTTTGCTCTTCCTTTTCAGGCTTTGAGGCAGCAGATCGTCTTCTTCATTTGGATAAGTCCTGTAAGGCTCCCCGATTATTATGGGTCATATTTTTCTGCACCTACAATTGGCGCCGTCTGTGGGAAAGTACTATCCCAACCTTTTCAATCTTCCCAGAAATCATGCCTCCGAAAGCTAAGAAGGGCGGAGAGTCCTTGAGAGCAAGACTCGAACGTCCGGGCCCGTCGACGGACGTCCCTCCTCAGGGACGGTCCGGAACGGTCCATGGCGCGTCTGCGGGCGAGGAGCGCGTAGGCTCCCGACCTTTCGTCGAGATTCCCTTCCAAGAGGGAGTTGAGACATCGTGCTCTGACGATGAAGTCGTGCCTCCCCAACGGGACGAGCGTCGACGTGAGCGCCCTCTCAAAGGCAAAGCTGCGGCGGTGGAGGAGCCACGCCGTGTGCAACCTCCTGATGCTGGAGGAGACATCGCAGCTCAAAACGCTCTCCTCCAGGAGCAGGAGCGAATAATCCGCCAGCTCCAGCAGCAGTTGAGAGCGGTGCAAAATGCCTCGCTAAGGCAACCCTCAGAGCCTCAAGGTGAGAAGAGAGCTGTCCAGAGCAAGGTAGTCCAGCCCACCCGCGAGGATCTAAGAGCCTTTCTGGATCAAAAGCGCAGCCAGGCCCACGATGAAGGCTGAAGCAACACCTATAGCCATCGTGGCTGCGACGGGCGAGCTCATGGCCATCATAGCCGAGGCCATTCAAAGCGAAAGCCGAGAGCACTGACACCAGAGAAGGACGACGAGCAGGAGCGGCTCGACAAGCGCATCAAGCTGGCTCTTCAGTATAATCTGGAGATGTGGGACCAGCAAGAAATCTGTGGCCCCACCGATCTAGGGGCCTCTCCCTTCACACGGGACATCGAAAGGACTCCCTTGCCCAAGAAGTTCTCTGTCCCGCGGTTCGTCCCCTATGATGGATTGTCTGACCCATTCGCTCACTTCCGTCACTTCTCCCAAAAGATGTCCATTTGGGGGAACGAGGGCCACCTCAACTGCAAGATCTTCTCCTCCAGTTTGAGCGACCTCCCTCTGAAGTGGTTCTGCGCTCTACCGGAGAAGTTTATTTCGAGTTGGAGAGAGCTCCAGCTCTCTTTCCTGAAGAAGTTCTAAGCCTACAGCGTCGTCCCTAAAATCGATGCTGATATCCTTGCCCTAAGATGAAGCAGGGCGAGACCCTCATCCAGTTCGCCCAGCGGTTCTGGGCGATTTGCGCCTTCCGGAATGCCCTGTTACCAGAGCACGAGTTGCGGAAAGATCTAGTTGGAGACCCCGCTCCCTCCATGCCGGCCTTGATGTCCCGGATAAAGCGCTATGTCGCCCGGGAGGAGGACGAGATCCGGGCTCAAGAGAAAGAAGGCCCGGAACCCAAGGAAAGGAGTAACCAGCCCCAGCAGAGGGGTAAGAAGCCATTCCAGAGGCAAGAGCCGAAGCAAGCCTGGGTCTCCAGTTCAGCGAAAGCTACAGCGTCCGGGTATGGGGGCAGCAGGAGGACCAGGCCTTCCTCCCACGCCTACCAAGCTGTAAACATCGTCTTCAAAGAGCCAATCCACCAGGTTATGAACAAGATAAAGACCCAGCCATTTTTCAAGTGGCCTCGTCCCTTGCCAGGCGATCCCTCCAAACGTGATCAAACCAGGTTCTGTGCCTACCATAAGGGTAATGGGCACAGGACCGAGGAGTGCAGGACTCTGAAGTATCACTTGGAGCGGCTCGCCAAGGAAGGCCACCTTGCAGAGTTCGTGAAGGCAAGAGATGTTGGCAGTGGCGGCGGTAGCCGAGCTCACCAGGACACGACTAAGGATCCAGACAGTGAAGACTCTGAAAAGATCATCAATGTGATCCATCTGACGCCCTTAGCTCCCTCTCCCTCAGCTCGAGACAGCCCTCAGGCTCGTGCCAAAGCCAGGCGGGCCTCGCATGGGAAGGAGGTGATGAGAGCCAAACTCGGGCCAGCGTCCAAGAGAGTGCGCCGCGACCGACCAGCCATCTCATTCTCAGACAAAGATCTGGAGGGAATCCAACTCACAACGACCCTCTGCTCTTGACCATGAAGCTGAAGGACTTCACTGTGAAGAGGATTCTCATCGACTCCGGCAGCTCTTCCGAGGTCCTCTACTACGAGTGCTTCAAGAAGATGAAACTCTCAGAAGTTGACCTGACGGAGGTCCGTGCACCCCTAATAGGGTTCTCCGCCAAACCAGTCTACCCGAAGGGAAAAATCACCCTGGAAACCCGAGTGGGCGGAGCCTCCATGATGGCCGACTTTCTGGTGGTGGACGCCCCTTCTCCCTACAACGTTATCTTGGGCAGAACGTGGCTCCACAAGATGGAAGCAGTCCCCTCCTCCCTCCACCAGAAGCTGAAGTTCGTACTCGAAAGCAAGGAGGGCAAGATGGAGGTGGTCACAGTGGAAGGAGATCAGCAGCTGGCCAGGCAGTGCATGCTAGCCATGGTCCTCGGAGAAAAGGAGCCAGAGCGCGTCAACCTGGCGGAGTTCGAAAAGGGTCTAGATGAGATCGGCCGAGATCCTGACAAGAAAAGTATTGAGGACCTAGCCGAAGTCAGGCTCGACTCAGCAGACCCTGACAGATTCTTCCTGATCGGCACTTAGCTGCCAGACGAAGAGAGAGCCGAGCTCTCAAGGTTTCTAATGCAGAGCGTGGATGTCTTCGCCTGGACCCCTAGCGAAATGCCTGGGGTCGACCCCGAGGTCATGTGCCACAAGCTGAATGTGGATCCCAGCCACAAGCCAGTGGTGCAGAGAGCCCGAAGGACGGGGTTACAGCAGATAGACGCGGTAGTCGAAGAGGTCGACAAGTTGCTGTAGGCAGGCGCAATCCGAGAGGTCTAGTACCCGGTCTGGCTGGCCAATACGGTGGTGGTTAAGAAGAAGAATGGCAAATGGAGGGTGTGCGAGGACTTCACAGATCTCAACAGGGCCTGCCCTAAGGATAGTTCCCCCCTTCAAAAGATTGATCAGATGATCGACGCCACCGCCGGCCATGACCGAATGAGCTTCCTCGACGCCTACCGAGGCTACCATCAGATCCCGATGTATGAGCCAGATGAGGAGAAACCCGCATTCATAACCCCCCGTGGCACTTATTGCTACAAGGTGATGCCCTTCGGGCTGAAGAACGCAGGGGCAACATATCAGCGCCTCGTGACAAAGATGTTCCAGGCTCAGCTCGGCAAGACAGTGGAAGTCTACATTGACAACATGGTCGTCAAGTCCAAGCACTCCAGCAACCATCTGGCGGATCTGGCCAAGTCTTCAGCATCCTTCGTGCGTTCAAGCTCAAACTAAATGCTTCCAAGTGCACTTTCGGCGTAGCTTCTGGCAAGTTCCTCGGAAGCCTGGTAACGCGGAGGGGAATAGAGGCCAACCCAGACCAGATTGCTGCAATCTTGGGCATCCAGAGCCCATCTACTACAAAGGAGGTCCAGAAGCTCACTGGCATGGCTGCAGCATTCAATCGCTTCATAAGCCGATCATCAGATAAGTGCCGGCCTTTCTTTCAGCTTTTGAGAAAAAACTTAAAATTCCAATGGACCCCTAAGTGCGACCAAGCGTTGGCAGCACTCAAAACTTATTTATCTTCACCACCCTTACTCTCTATCCCAACTCAAGGGGAGATTTTGTATCTATACCTTGCGATCTCGGATCATGCAGTGAGCTTTGTCCTCATCAGAGAGGACGAAGGAGTCCAAAAACCAATTTACTATACAAGCAAGATCCTGCTTGATGCCGAGACCAGATACCTTTTGCTGGAGAAGCTCGCACTGGCACTCGTCAGCGCCTCCCGCAAGCTCTCCCATTATTTCCAATCCCACACCATTGTAGTGATCACGGAGCATCCACTCCGTTCTATATTCAAAAAAGCTGACTTTTCAGGGTGAATCTCAAAATGGGCAGTCGAACTGGGGCAGTATGACATTTAGTACCGTCCCCGGACTGCGATCAAAGCCCAGATTCTAGCAGACTTCATTGTAGAGTTCGTCTCGCCGAGCTCGGCTCCGACCTAGCCCGGCACGGAACTGGGGGGCATAGGGCATGAGCCTGAAGTTACCGAGGTCGAACAAGCTCCCGCCTCGGCATGGAAGGTCTTTGTTGACGGTTCGTCCACCTCCAAGAGAGCTGGCACCGGCATAGTCCTCCAATTGCCAGAAGGACTGGTCATAGAGCAAGCCTTCACCTTGGACTTCAAGGCAACAAACAATGAAGCGGAGTATGAAGCTCTGATAGCAGGGCTGAACAGCGCCCGAATCCTCGGAGCCCAGCACCTGGTGATCTTCAGCGATTCGCAACTGGTAACTAGCCAGCTCGCTGGAAACTACCAGGCCAGGGACGATAGGATGGCGGCCTACTTAGCCCTCACGAAAAAACTACTCTCTCATTTCCAGACAGCCGAGGTCAGGCAGATCTCCAGAGATACCAACACGCACGCTGATGCGCTTGCAAACCTGGCCTCCCCTGTCGAAGCAGGAAAGAAAAGGACTGTTGAGGTTGGATCAATATCAAGATCAAGCCTAGAGCTCCACTCACCTCGGCAAGTCCTTTGTGCTGATCTCAGCCCGAGCTGGATGGATCCAATCATCTCTTACCTGAATGACGACTAGCTCCCCGAAGACAAGACTGAAGCCCATCGAATCAGACTCAAGGCAGCCCGATTCTGGCTATCTCCCGAAGGAAAACTCTATAGAAAATCCTTCACGGGTCCCTACCTCCAATGCGTCCATCCGAGCGAGGTGGATAACTTTCTGTATGAGATCCATGAAGGAATCTGTGGCAGTCACATCGGAGGTCAATCATTGGCCTATAGGGCTATAAGTCAAGGTTACTGGTGGCCCTACATGCAGAAGGATGCGCAGGTATACGCCAGGAAATGCGAGAAATGCCAGAAGTTCTCCCACTCTCTTCATCAGCCAGCGCAAGACCTGAGTCCCCTCTCTAGTCCATGGCCCTTTGCTTAATGGGTGCTGGACATTGTGGGGCCTCTCCACCGAGCTCCAGGGAACAAGAGATGGCTGATAGTTGCTACGGACTACTTCACAAAGTAGATAGAAGCTGAACCGCTGTCCTCCATCACTGATAGGGACTCCAAGAACTTCGTGTGGAAGAACATCATAATGAAGTTCGGCATCCCTAGGACCCTGATTTCGGACAACGGGACTCAGTTCGACTCCAAATCCTTCAAGGACTTCTGCCAAGAGCATGGCATCAGGAACCATTACTCCACTCCGGCATATCCACAGAGCAATGGCCAGGCCGAAATTTCTAACAAGATAATCCTGGACGGCCTGAAGAAGCGGTTAGATAAGGCAAAAGGGAGATGGGTAGAAGAGCTTCCCTTTCTCTCTGGCCTATGGGATGGAGGCGGTCATTCCCTTGGAAACTGGCCTCCCCACCCTGAGGACAGAGTTGGTCGACTAGGGCCGAAACGATACAAACTTGGCAATGGAGCTGGACCTAGCGAACGAGCGTCGAGAAGCAGCAACCCTACGACTGACTGATGATCAGCAGCGGCCAGCCAGATGATACAATGAAAAAGTCAGAGAAAGAAGTTTCTTCGTAGGAGAGCTGGTTCTGAAGAAGACCCTGCCAGCTGACAAAGATCCGAATGAAGGAAAACTGGCCCCGAACTGGCATGGCCCGTTCAGGGTGGTCTCACTGACAGGACGATCCTCTTACAAGCTCGAAGACTTAGAAGGCAAGCCATTGCCGAGACCATGGAATGCATCCCACTTGAAGAAATTCTATTTTTAAAGATGTAACATGAGTCTCAAAATCAATGAAAGCAGCATTTGCCCTGTCATCAATCTGTGTTACCTCACATTGTCTGAGTTCGGCAGTTTTGGGTTCCTAACCCTGGGAGAGGCCTCGGATTCATACATCCAGTCGCTTCCTAAATTTTGGGTCCCTGACCCTGGAAAAGGCTTCGGATTCATACATCCGGTCGTTTCCTAAATTTTGGGTCCCTGACCCTGGAAAAGGCTTCGGATTCATACATCCGGTCGTTTCCTAAATTTTGGGTTCCTAACTCTGGAAGAGGCTTCGGATCCATATATCCGGTCGCTTCCTAAAATTCTGGGTTCATACACTCCTCGAGATCGTTCCCGAACTCAGGCTCGCACAGCCGAGATCCTCGAGACTCTAGGTTCGTCTCGGCACATGACAGTTCGTCTCGGCCAATGGTGGTCCATCTCGGCCAATGACAGTCTTCGAAAGAGAAAGAGCAGTGCAAGCACTGGAGTGCAGAAAAGCAGCACAAAAATGCAAGTACCGCAAAACAGTGCAAGAAAAGCAAAAAAAGAATGCGAAACTACAGAAGTACTGTACGCAGATTATATGATCAGAAAACTTGTTCTTTTTATTCATTGTAATTACTTCATTACAAGGATTACAGAGAAGAAAACAAAGTACAGAAAGGAGGCTCGCAGTCCTCTAGAAACAAAAAAGAAATGAAGACTCTGGGAGGCTCTGATTTTCACTGACTCTTCAGTTCGGTCTTCAGCGTCCTGAGCTCTTCAACACCCTCTGGATCGGTGGCTTGAAGACTCTGAACCTCACTGAGCTTTATAATACCCTATGGTTGGTTAGACCAAACTTTGCAAAAAAGAGCCCCCCCCCTGTCCAAGGACCTCTCGATCCTGCCCGCCGCTCGGAGGTCTTGATATCCCGTAGGAGGATCTACGGCATGATTCCACACAGGACCCTGTGGGATGAAAACAAGACCCCCAGATGCGCGGGGCGCCACCAACCCACGGCTGCAAAGATTCCCATGCAGCCGCATCGGAGAGGGTTGGCCGTGGACCCGCGTTCAGAGAGCGCGTAGTCCACGAGGATCGTCTTCAGAGAGCGCGCAGACTACGACAGACTGTCCCCCTCGGAGGAAGCCGTCTTCTGGCGCAAGGGTTCCTCCCAGGTCAAAGGGTCCTAAGGTTCTACCAAGCATGGCTGCTAGGTTGGTTAACGAAAAGAGACAGGCTCCTATGTTTGTATGAAAATTAAGATGTCCTGGTTCTTTTTTCTCTCCCATGGCGAGCTTGCCACTCCTATTTATAGGAAGAAGAAGGGCCCGGTCTTCAAAGGAAATTATTAGGCAAGGTCCCCCACGCCTTACGTGAGGTGCACGTCTTCCTACATGCTGACCAGCAGTTCTGATGGCGCCACGTGGAGCCATCCACCCGTTTTCCTCATTGGCCATACCGCCACACTTATTGCTATTTATGGTCTTCAGAATACGGAGAATCAGCACAGATAACTATGAAGATCGCTCGGTACTCTCTCCAACTCAAGGCTCTCACATCAAGTCACATTAAAAGCACTCAGCCGGACTCAAGCATAAAAGAGCCGAACTCAAAAAAGAAAGGGAAAGAGAGAAAATGCACAAGTAAAGGAGCTCTGTTTTTCATTAAAGACAAAGGATATTACAGGGCTGAAAGTTACATCCTAAAGATAGAAAGGAAAAGTTACAAAGAGCAAGAAAGTTATAACTACTGCGGCTTCGGCGACTCCACCGGTATGATCACCGTCTCTGATGAACCGGCGGTCTCGGCTACGACCGCAGCCTTGTCTGGTGCATCACCAGCAAGAGGGGCAGAAGGAGCATCGCCTTGAGGCGCGACTGGGGCATCACTGGCAGACGGAACAGTTGGAGCGCCATCCGAGACAGGATCAGCTGCAGGGCCATCGACTGGGGCACTCTCGCCCAAGGGTGCGGAGCTCGGCTTAAGGACTGGGTCGGCGTACTTCGGCAAGTTCTGGTAGACCGGGTGGTCCTCGGGAACCCCTGCACACCTCAGTGCGGCCAAGCACCCTTCCTCGAACAGAATGGAGGTGATCTCCTCCACCTGCTTCTCATACTCCTCAGTGGCCTGGTCCACCCCCTTCTGAAAGGAAGACTGAGCCTCGGACAGCAGAGAAGCCTTGAGACTGGCGTTCTCCTTCTTCAGCTCAGCATTCTCTTTCTTCAGCTTCTCGATTTCGGCACGCCCGGCCAGCACTTCGCCGTGCTGCCTCGTCGACTCAGCCGCCGATTCGGACCTCGTTCTGGCCAGCTCCGACTCCAGCTCAACAATCCTCTTGGTCTTCGTCCAGATACCACCCTTTAGTTGATGGGTCTTCGACGTAAGATCAGTGACGCTGACCAGAGCTACTTCGAGCTGTGCGGTCACCTCGGCGCTACTCTTCTTCAGCTCCTCCAGCTCCTTCCTCAGCTTTTCCCTCTTAGACTCCAGCTGGGTGACCTTGGCGACGTTCTTATCACTCCTCTCCATCACGACCAGGAGCCTCTGCACGTTCTGCAAAAAGAAAAGTAAGTCAGATGAAAGCATTCGAACTGAAGCGCTTAAAAGAAGGCGTTGAAGATACTTACCAAAAGACCAGCTTGAATCGCCGAGATCAGCAGACTTTCACTGTCATACTTCGCGTGCACTTCCATGTCACGCGGCAAGGTGCAAGCTTTTACGAGGGCTCCAATGACGTCGGAGTTCCCCAGCACCCGGTCCTCGACGTTTAGAGGCTTCCCGGGCTGCGTCTCCATCTTGGGTCTCCATGCCGCTGGGGCAGTTCGAGATTCGGAAGTTGATCCGGACCCTTGCCCTACCGAGACGGTGAGCTCGCGAGCTGCTCCGCCAGTCACCTTGCTAGCCGGCGCGCTTTTCTTAGGTGGAGCCTTGCCCCCAGGAGCTCGCGCAGGTGTCTTACCCTTCGGAGTCTGTTCAGCCCCCGAGTCTTTCTCACCCGCCTTGGACCTCTTCCTGGGCCGAGACCCCTCCCTCGGGCGATCCGGTGAGCATCTCCGCGCTCCCTCGCTCGGTGCGGTGACAGGAGCAGAAGTGACAGCAGCACCCCCGAGCCCGAAGCCACGCGGGTGCTAGCAGACGATGGTGTCGCGGAAGAAGAGGATCCGCGCCTAAACTTGGCCGCCAGATCCTTAGTACCAGGCACTCTCGAGCCTCCCTCCATTCTTTCTTCCTGGTCGGACGAATAAGCATCTACTATCTCCCTTAAGTTCGGTGACCCCGAGCTAGAAGAAGTGGATGCCTCTGCGCCAGACGCAGCTCGTCTCGCGGCAAGGTCGATCAAAGGAACCCCGGCAGGCACACCCAAGGTGACAGGAGGATGATCAGGCTGCGGCTCATCCTCCGGAGCCGCTCCGATTCTCTTGTAGTGGCTACGGTACCTCGGCGTATACCCAGCAGCTTCCAGGCCGATCTGGTCTCATGCCCCTTATATCTTTCGACCTTCTTGTGGTCGTCAACGTTCTTCCTCCAGCCTTCGCTCACAGCCCGGCGTCGCCTCACGTGCAATTCCGCGCCACAAACAACAAGAATATCAGGTCGGCAACATAGAGATTGAGCAAAATAAACAGAGAAAAGAAGCAATATTTACTTGGGAAGGCCCCAAGGTGGCGAGGGACCATCAGCCTCCGTCCTCACCAGCGCCGAATTCCCAGTCCCCCGACACACAGAAGAGATCTTCCTCGGCATTCCTACTGGAATCATCCAAGGCCAGGACGAAGCCTCTTCGGCGCTACTTCACCCAGAGATAATAATTGTCTCCCCCAGCCTTGCAGATATCATAGACGTCCTCGATGTCATGGACACCCAGGTTGGTCCCCAAGATCTTGTTCAGTTTCGCCGTGCCCATGATGACTTTGAAGCCATTGGGCATCAGCTGGCACGGGGTAATCGACCAGACGCTAAGGCAGGCCCTAAGCAAGGGGTGCAGAGGGAATCTGACCCCGCCCTCAATCACGGAGATCAGAGGGAACGGCATCCAGCCGCAGGACCAGCCGTGCGTGGCATAGTCGATGGGATCCGCCGGCCTGAGGCGGACTCCCTCCGAGATGTTGTAAGTAGCCCTAAACCTAGCTATGCCCTCGTCTGTATCTAACCGAAACCTAGGGGTGCCCATGTCTAAAAGAAGAAGAAGGCAGAAAGAAACCTTAAAAGTGGAAAACCCTAAAAAACAGACAGGGGCACGAAGTTACTTACAGAAACAGGAGGGTGAGTCAAGAACAGATCTGGGCGCGTCCTACGGTTGTCCTTGCCAGAGAGATCTTGAAGAGCAGAGCAGAGATCGAAGACAAGGCAAAGAAGATCAGAAAAAAGAAAAAAAGGAGACAACCCTATTTATAGGAAGGAAACCCTCTTTGGGCGCCACTTTCGAATTCGAAGAGATAGATTTCGCAATCCGCGCCTGTTCCATCAATGAGACAGCGCAATCAGTGAAGAAGCTCCACGTGTAGCCGTCGGTTCACTTCCCAGGACGGACAGGATGAAGCATTTATTGCCTCAGAAAAGTTGAAGCGACATCAGGCAACGATCGCTGCATCTCCAGACGGGTTCGCTAGCTTCTGACCCCTAAAGGCTAGGACGCTTAAGAGGTCACAAGCTAGGGGGCAATTGTGTGGGGAGATTTTCAAAGCTCCAAGATTACGCTAATCACGGCCATCAGATGGGACTAAGCATTCTCACGTGCCATCCGCATGCCATCCACGTGGCACCAGACTCACCTCGGCAGCCAGGGCAGAGGCCTCAGCCGAAGTCAGACAGGCCCTGGCCGCTAGCGCCGAGCTCAGCTACCCAGGTGCCCACCTCGGCTAAAAGCTTGACCTCGGCCAAAGGAGCCGGGACGAAAGCCGAAGCAAGAGAGAATCTCCACTCGCGCCCTTCGTCCGCCACGCCATCGGACACGTGAAGGAATAGGGGCGCGCGCCAGTGAGACAAATGCGACATCCAGCCGTCCACAATCTTCGCCAGATCACTGATAGGGCGGCATCCAGCGGCTGAAGCCAAATCAGGGCAAGGCCCGAGGGTGGATCCGATGGTACCTCTACCGCCAAAGGCGTCCAACATGATCTGGCCCAACATGAATCATATAAAATGCGATGTGGGCTGATCCGACTGGCATTAAATGCAAAGTGGGCTGGAATGGACCGCATTTATTGCTTTGTGGGCTGATAAAGACTTCCCTATCAAATTATGGGACCCACACCAAAATATCATCCAAGATATCGTCCAATTCTCTATAAATAGAATCTCATTTCACATGCAAGGTACGCAACCCATACTTGAGAGTCGTTACTCTGCCTCTCTTCTTCCTCTCCTTCCTTTATTCCAGTTCACTTACTGACTTAGGCATCGGAGAGCCTTGCGCCGCTCAGGCCAGGGTCCTCTGACCGTTTGCTCTTTCCTTTCAGGCTTTGAGGCAGCAGATCGTCTTCTTCATTTGGATAAGTCCTGTAAGGCACCCCGATTACTGTGGGTCATATTTTTCTGCACCTACAAGAGCCTTACCTCATCTCTAATCATGTTAGATCAGTAAGCTTGATCTAATCTTTGCATGAGATGCGAAGAGGATAGATCAAGGGCTATGTACGGGTCAGTTTTGATGGTTTTGCTTGGATAATTAGTAAATCCATGTTTGGATAGTCACAAAAGGGCTTAACAATGATGGAATGATGGTAGGAAGCCATTGGCAGTCTTCAGAAGAGTTCTGGAGATCTTTGGACACGAAATAGAAAACCCAACCTGCAGATTTTCATCAGGTTGGTCGACCGGACCCTCTGGTCGGTCGACCGAAGACACTGAGGCCGGTCGACCGAACCCTCTAGTAGCTCGACCCCCGCCGGGGGACACCCCCGGACCCCCTCTACGTAGGGCATGAATCATAGTAGTGGCAATATTTGGCATCCTGTCTTTCCATTATTGTTTGGTAACCTGGTTTTGTGAGTTGCTTTGCTAGTATGAGATACCAACATGCAGGTTCTCATGTTCTCTCCATATGGCCCACAAGTCTTTTACTTTCTTTTATGGTTGAATGTTTATTATTGGCAAGTTGTAAAGGGCATCATGGTTTCCTTGTTTTTCCGGTTTAGGGCAAGGCATGGTGAAATTCCCTATGACCCTTTTTATTTCAATAGATTATCATGTAAGTCTCATCGTAGAGACATAGGAATTTATGTAATTTTCTTAATTTGTAAATTCTAGCGATGTCCAAGACTAAGAAGGAAAGTGAAGTTGGACTCCTAATCAAAGAGTTTGAAGATTACCAAAGGTGTTTTGGAGTTTCCCAAAGTGTTTGAGGAATTCCAAGTTTTTGGAAAGTCTGAAGTCCAAGAAGTCTATTCCGCTTGGGCCATGTGGAGGAGATGACTAGTTTCTAATTTTAACATTTTCTATTTATAGTTGAATGCTTTATTTAGAATGTTTCCAAATCTGATCCAAACATAGCAAGTTACTAATATTGGTCAAATCAAATTAACTTTTGGAAAAAGTTCTAATTAGTGTTGATGACCCATGAGATGGACACATTGGCAACACTAATTTAAGAAACTGGACTTTCCTTAAAATAACTTGACTTGGAACCAATCTTAGATCATATCATGAGATGATTTGATGATTCATATATTTATATATGTGGGCCCTAATACCTTAAAAAGGAAATCCTCAATTCAAAATATTAAGTGGGAGCGGGGCATTTAAATTGAGAAATCCCCATGGTTTTCCACCATAGGTCCATTGTAAGGAAAGTATTAGCCTCGCGCCACCAAGAGTGTGGCCGTTCCTTTGGAGGGCTTTTACTTGTTTGGTTACTAGATATGGATCTCCTATGGATAGTGTTGGTGAGATGGGGTGGGGGCTTACTCCCCTAGGAGGAGCTGCTCACAACGGTTGTCATGCAATGCTAGTTGGTGGGTCACACTTAACTAAAATAATGATGTAGTATCCCTAGGATTTGCCTCATGTATTTTAGAAACCAAAGCTAATCGGGAGTCATACATTATTTGGTATGAGATACCTTGATGATAATGAATGATGGGGATCATGGATAGTTAGTCTTAATTTCAATTTTGACGAACTTTGATCCGCAGCAATCCAAGGACATTCGCACTCCCCTAGGAGGCATGCCCTAAGGGATTGGAATTCCGATGTATTCTAAATTCAGTGCTTATGAGGATTCTCACATGAATTTAGTAGAATACTAAACCCTAATGTCATTTATATTCTTTCATTGAATGTATGGTTATGTGCTTTAAATTATACAGCATGAATTCGAATACTTTCAATCCACTTGCGACCATCCTCAACCAGAACAAGTTGATCGGATCCAACTATGTAGATTGGAAAAGGAACCTGGATATTATCTTGACAGCTTCAAGTTGCAAATATGTCCTTATTATACCCTCCCTTCCTGAGCCTGAGCCTGATGCATCACAGATTGTGAAAAACTTTTACACCAAGTGGACAAAAGACAATGAGATGGCCAGATGTTTTATTCAGGTATCCATGTTTACTGTTTTGCAAGAACAACATCAATCCTATAAGTCAGCATACGATATATATCGAACTTAATGGAGATGTTTGCAGAACAGGTTAGGCCTGCTAGGCAGGCTGCTATAAAAGTGCTGATGGAGACAAAGATGGTTAAGGGAACCCCAGTATAAAAATATCTGTTACAAATGAAGTTGGCATTGAATGAGTTAGATGTACTAGGGACTACGTTTGATACGGAATCACAGATCGACATGATCATTCAATCACTACCGGACTCATTTAAACATTTCGAGATCAATTATAATAAATTGGAAATGACCATAGCTGAGCTGTCTTGCCAGCTGGTAGTGTTTGAGGAAATCATGGAGAAAAGGCCAACTGCCCTCATGACAGAAAAGTCATTTGCTAAGTCTAAGCCGAAAGGCAAAGACCGGGATAGCAAGAAGAAATCAGTCATCAAATGTCCTAAGGTGGAGTATGGTTCCACTGAAAGAAACTGCGATTCAGATCTGAATTAGCGGAAGACATTCATGGCTAATTTGTAACATGACAGATTTTAAAAAAAATCTGATTCGGACAGCATAAATCAGCCATAGTAATCGCATGAGAACTCCATGAATTCATGACCAACAAGTGTATAATTAAAGGAGAATGAAGAAGACTATTACCTCGAAGATTTGTAGACTTCAAATCTCTGAGAAAATAGATCCAAAGGCCCGAACTCAGACTTGCAATCAGCAAACAAGTTGCTGGAATTTTCTGCACTAGTATTGCCTTTGATCTTCTCCTCTATCTCACATCCAAATCTGATTGGCTAAGATGGTGGGATCTTAATCTAGGAGTTGAGAACTATTTCTCTAATGGAAAATCTCAGACCTTAAGCTCTCATCTATCAAGAAAAGAACCTCCAAAGGGCTGGACGTGTGGCTCTCCTAGTGGCTTCTCAAAGTGTTGGACGTCCAAGAGGGGTTTGGGTTTCTTTTATAGAAACTTTGAGGAAACCTTTCCTAAAAGTTTATCTCTCCTAATTCTCATGGATGTCCTAAAAGGAAAGACTTATTTCCTTTAAGAAACACTCCAATTAGAAAAGGAAACTAAAAGGAACTTCCCATGCAATTAGTAATCCTAGTTGTAGAACACTTACTAATTTAAGTTCCTAATCCAAAAAGGAAACTTTCTCATAGGAATACTAATCCAAAGAGGAGTCCAACTTTCCAAGTAAAGAGTCCTACTCAAAGTTGGAAATCTTACCCATGGAAATCCTATTATAGACGTCTCTTATGATAATGCATACCATGGCCCACATACAATTTAACTAGAGTTAAATTTATGTATGCCATCAAAGGCCTATTTGAATTTAAACTCAAAATTATTTTTCCACTAAAATAATTCATCCTTATGTTATCTAAACATTTTAGGAAACCATGCCAATCTTGGAAAGTGACTAGAGAAGGGACCAAAAGACATATTTGCCATTGGCTCCCAAAATGACCAAAATGTCCATGCTAAACCCATAGCAACATTAAGACCATTTTAACCTTAACTCATTCCACTAAAGAGTTATGGTTGAACTCCAAGGACAAATATATATTATAATAAGCTCGTCATAAAATGACGGTTGTCTTCGACCTACTAAGTGTAATGACCTGAATGCCCCTCTATGTAACATCCATAATCGAGTCAGGTTATCTCATGTACTATCAACCTTCCCGATTACATCTAAACCTTAGAACTTCATATCCTTAAACATAATCATCATTCAGATATCATTCTCTTGATCCAGGGAGCGACCCACAAGTTCAATATCCATATGGAACATCCATATACTAAGATCTTAGATTTTGATGATTAATCGGATAATTCTAAGGGGACGATTATTCCATCATCAGATGGCATAGATTCTATATTGCATCTGCACGTCCCAACTGATCAAGTCCGAGTACCCAAAACACAGAGCTGTTGACCCATGAAAAGAATCTCACCCATAGTGAATTAAAGCACAAGAACTTGACTTCGTCAGTTCATCCACAAATGCTCAAGATTAAGAGCACCGGTCACTCAGTAGTATGAGGTGACTTGATCTCTCTCTGTGATAGTACTATTTTAGAGATCACACCTACCATGGTCCAGTTCAATGCATTGCATATGCACTAATGAGATGAATCCGGGAAAGCCCTCCCATGACTTAGGTAAGTCACCCTGAATACAGGAGAGTCTCTCATTATAACTTATACCAAGATGAAGTGCCCAGCTCCATCTTTCAGTTATGAATAAATATGATGTTTCCAGTTGTCCATGAATCAGACCTATCTGTGTGTAGACACTACACACCTAATTCATTTACTAGAAACAATGGGCCTTACACAACCGTACATATATACATGTTTAAGCATAAAAGAGTCTTTCTATTAAATAACCAGTTGAATATCCAGTAACAAAAGATGAGAGTGCAGCTAGTGGGCTTTAGGGCATACACCAATCCCAACATCCACTAGTGGTGTGGCCAAGGTCAAGGATACGAGAGCAAAGGAAAAGTGTTTCCACTGTGGTATGACAGGACATTGGAAGAAGAATTGTCCACAATTTCTGTCAAAGGAAAAGACCTCAGGTATGATTGAGTCACTTGTTTCTGAAGTTAGTTTTGCAACTAGTACTTCAGAATCTTGGTTTGTAGACTTCGGTGCAACTAATTACATTAGTAATATGTTGTAGGAGTTACGGTAACCAGGAGGATTAATGACAAAGAAATCATTGTTAACCTGGGATCGGAAGCCAAGGCAAAAGCAGTGTCAGAGGGAGTAGTAACTTAGTTGTTTTCAAATATTAAGTTGATTTTGTCAGATACATTATATGTACCGTTTTAAGACAGAGTTTTAATTTCTAGTATGATGAATAAGAGTTATTCTATTACTTTTGGTAATTAAATCGTCTTAAACCTTTGGCACCCAAGAGGTTAGGTCATATAATTCTAAACAGGATTGACAGGCTAGTGAAAGATGGTATTTTGCCTTCATTGGTGGTAGAATCAATGCCTGTCTGCAAATCCTATCTGGAAGGCTAAATGACCAAAAGACCCTTATTCATCTAAGGGTAGTAGGGCCAAAGATTTATTGGAGATAGTATATACTGATGTGTATGGACCCATAATATTAGAATGAGAAATTGATACGGGTATTTCATCACTTTCACCGATGATTACTCGAGATATGGATACATATACCTTATGCACCGCAAGTCCGAGATTTTCTGAATAGTTCAAAGAGTTTTCGAGCGGAAGCGGAAAAGCAATTAGGTAAAAAGTATAAATACTCTTCAATGAGATCGATGAGGCGAATATCTCTCCGCTAATTTTATGGGATACTTATCAGAAAATGGGATTTGATCACAGAAGTCTGCTCCTGGTTTGCCTTAATAGAAAGGAGTAGCAGAAAGAAGGAACAAGACTCTTTTAGATATGATCAAGTCTATGATTGAGTTTCCACGGATTACCTATATTTTGGGATATGGAAACTGAAATATATATACTAAATCTCATTCCATCTAAGTCTATACTTGAGACTCCCAGGGAGTTATAGACAGGGCGAAAGCCTAGTCTACAACGTTTTAAGGGTTGTCCGGCACACGTGCTGAAGGATAAGACGGATTAGTTGGAATCGACGTCGTAAGTATATATGTTTATATTCTATCCTAAAAGGAACTAAAGGTTGGTTGCTCTATAATCCCAGAAAGCAAAAGATGCTTCGCAGCACCAATGCAGTTTTCTGGAGGGAGATTATAAGATTAACTGGAAATCTTTAGAAATGGTTATCTTGGAAGAAATTCAAGAGAGTTCAATTCCAAATCCAAGAATAACCAAACTTTAAGAAAATCCGCCCATACCAAACCCAGTAGTTACACCAGTGCCTTGTCGTAGTGGGAGTATTGTCAGGATCCTTGACAAGTTCTCGGTTTTGGGAAAGTCTTACGAGGCAATCCCGGAAGAACCGGAACAAAATCCCTGTAACTATGATAAAGTAGTTAATGACATAGTTTCGGGACGTTGGTTAGATGCTATGAAAGCTGAGGTGGAGTCTTTGTACTCTAATCAGGTCTGGATACTTGTGGACTTGCCTGCCAATAGCAAACCTATTGGGTGCAAGTGAGTCTATAAGAGAAAAAGAATGCCAGATGGAAGAGTTCCATCTCGGCACTCTTATCCATTGCGGTTCATCTTGGTGACGAGATTTGGCAAATGGATGTCAAGACAGCGTCTCATGACGGCAATCTTGAGGAAAACATCTATATGATGTAACCAGATAGTTCTATAGCTAATAACCAAGTGCGAAGAGTTTGCAGGCTGCATAAGTCCATTTATGGATTCAAGCAGATATCCTGAAACAGGAACATCCGTATTGACAAAGGAAATCAAGTCACTTGATTTTTGTCCGTATCCGGATAAGTCATGTGTAAATGAAAAGTCAAGTAGGCAGGGTAGTCTTTTTTTTCTGATATTATATGTCGACGACATCCTTCTCCTATGGAGTGATATAGGGATATCATCAACAATAAAAGTTTTGGTTGGCTAAGACTTTTGATAATAAAGGACTTTGGAAAAGCCAGGTACATCCTAGGAATCAATTTCCATTGAGACCGGAAAAATAGGATGATAAGGCTTATCCCAATGATGTGTACATAGATAAGGTTCTGGTATGGTAACCTATACTTTGTACTAGACCGGATATCTGTCACGCAATAGGTCTAGTCAGCAAATATCAGTCTAGCACAGGTCTTTATCATTGACTGCTGTAAGATGTGTTCTCGAATACTTGAGAAGAACTAGAGATCACATGTTGAGTTACAACAGTAATGAGTTGATTCCAGTCGGTTACATAGATACTGACTTCTAGTCAGATTAGGATTCCAGGAAATCAACTTCTGGGTATGTGCTTATGTTGTAACAGCTTGAGAAGTACCTAAGGTAGCAGATTGACTCAAAAGACTCCTTATGGAATTTGAAGTGGTATTTTTGGCATGACAGCCGATCACAGTTTACTGTGATGACAGCAGGGCAGTCACTAAGTCCAAATAACCTAAGAGCCAAAAAGTATGTACAGAGGAAGTTATACATGGTCACATAGATTGTGCAGAGATGTGATATACGATCACCAAGATAGCCTCTGCAGACAATCTAGGAGATTCCTTTACTAAGCCTTTGACTACCAAAGTCTTTGAGCTATAAGTAGACGGGATGTGCATGAGATGCAACTCTAACTGGCATTGAGCCTAAGTGGGAAATTGTTAGTTTTATGGACTCAATCCAGTAGATGATATAATAAATTGATTAATTTCTTTATTTATCAGTATATTCATGCTTTCCTTTCATGAGATGAATGGTGATTTATTATATACTTACACATAACCAATACGAATGACATGATGGTTCATGAGATGAAACGGAGTCCACAAGTATATTAGATGTAACACATGTGTATGGATGAGATCCACATACGGGAGACATGTGTGGCAAATCTTATACTTAAATATTATCACAACCAGTGATGAGACTGGACATCTCATACTGACAAAGTTGCAGTACTTTGATCACTATGAGATAGCGTGATTTGTCTCGATCATCAGAATAGAAGATTCTGGATCATAGTGCTGGTACATTGGATGTATTGAAGGACCATGAGAAACACCTTATAAATACTGTCTTTACTTTAAGGTCTGCTCTCATAGTTCCCTACCAATAGGCTCTCAATCCTGAGACATTAATGAACTCAAGTTTCTATCTATTCATTTGCTTTGCACCAATGAGTGAGGCCAACTGTAGGTCAACACCTCGGTGATTTGGGTACGTGGTAGTAGAGCTGTGGGAACATTCAATAGTCAAGATGGTATCTATCTTTAATATCCCCTTGTGCCAATTAATGGATTTATCATTGGTAAGTGTGCACCCATTCCGATTAAGAGTTAATTGGAAATGTACCATTGATCATTATAATTAATTGGGGCTCAAGGATAATAAGATATGGATCTAGTTTGGAAGACAGGTCCAATTGATCCATGGATATTGATAGAGGGGTCTACTTGTGGTAATGTGGAAGTTTAGGGTCTTCTATGTAATATTCCTAAGATTGGAGTTCAATTGCATTTATATAGTGGAGTTATTTGCAATTAACTGTGGGCCCGGATTACACATGAGATGTGGGGTCGCGTGTCCCAGTTGGAGCCAGCTTTTTAAGGAATCCCTAGTGGTCCCCACGCTAGCCCAATTATTAGAAAGTATCTAATTCTAGTTGAACTCTAAAAGAAAAGTTACTATTTCTATTTGAGGTGAGACTTCTAATAGTGGTAATAGTAGACTTACTAATTTTAGTAGAAGTGAGACTTCTATTTTAATTAGAAAGGAATTGGTATCAGAGCCTTACCTCATCTCTAATAATGTTAGATCAGAACCTACCAAGTTTTTCAAATCTAATGAGAAGAATAAATGTTTTTTATCTCCAACAAGTCAAAACCATTGCTGACGCTTTGGCAGTTGTTCAAGAATCAGCGTCGAGAACTAATCCAATCATCTATACACATTACGAACTAGGTACAGAATACAAAAGTCTCACTACTTCTATTCTACACGGCCTGACCCGGTCTCTTCATTTGGGCCTTATTCTCTTGGAAGAAGCCCACTTTTCCAACTCCGGCCTTTTGGGCTATAAGCCTTTTCAACAAGTTTCTATCTGATTAATCGCCTCCTCTAGTCTTTAGTGGCAAGTTTTCCTATGAAGCCTTGTTTGGTTCTATACCAAACAACAATTAGTTATTAGGATTGGGTGTGCTAGAGCTATTCCCTCCTGATTCCTTGTAACAATTCCAAGTTGGAATTTAAAACCCACTCAAAATAATTTATATTGGCTACAGCACACTCATGTGGTTTCTGATGGGACACTCTTGCCTTTCTCCTGTAACATGATAGATTCACCCACTTTTGTTCATTCGGTGTCTTCTGACAATATTTTGCCTCTTCATCAGACCGATCAGGTGCCTCATAATGCATTGTAGACCTTTACGTCAGATTCTCCATAGTTTCTTCTCTAATAATTGTTGATATTGAGTTGCCAACTGCAACCACGGTAGAAGAGCCAGCCACATCTAATGCTCCTGCCATTCCACCAAAACATTTTATCAGGGCCCCATCTAAAGGGCCAGGAGGGGCAAGTAGTCCTCAAGTTTTTGAAATTCTCTTTAATGGGGAATAAGGTGTTTTAAATTTTTTCTATGGGTGGAGTTTTTGTCTTTTAACTACTTTTATATGGGCTATTGCCCTTCTAAAAAAAACTACTTTTGCCCCTCTCACTTTTGCAAGTAAGAAAATTACAAGAGGACTTGAGGCATCATTGTCTTTTTATTTCGTCAAAAGCAAGTCATCATAGGCTTTCCTTATCACAAGTTTATTTCTTCTTTTTTCTCCTCCTTTCAGTTTTACCTTATTTTTCTTTTGGTTTTCCAATACAAGTATACTGAGTCTCTTTTTATTATGCATGTCCATTGCCTATTATCTCCTCCTTTATTCTTCAACTCTTTAACACTTTTGCATTGGTTCTCAAATATACATATACAAGCAATTCTAAAAACCAGTCTTGCCTTTTGTTTCTTTTGTATTTTTTTCTTTTTTGCTTGAGTTTGATGGATGCCTCTTTAATGGATATCTTTAAATACATATGTTAATTTTTTAAAGAGGATTTTATCGAGAAAATCTCCTAAGATTCGTTATAAGCCAAAAACTCCCTCAATGTCTTATAAAGACTATCTCAGGGGCTTTTTTTTTCTGTGAGCGGGGATATCTTTGCTCCTTTTACTTTAAAGTCTCAAAACCCTTTTTTTCCTTTTCGTTCTTCTCACATCTTCTTATCTCTTTCACAATGTTGAAGTTCAGATCCTTCAGAGAAAAAGAACACCAATAGACCCGATTAGAAGGAGAATGCGACCGTCGGCATTCTCTCCTTCAAAGTTGCAAATGGTATGTCAAAAACAGTTCACCTTCATAAATCCCTAATTGATCCTGAAATTTCTCATCTCAAAACTAAAATCCAGAAACTCGAAGGCGGGAAAATCCGAAGGCAAAGCAGCTGCACCGATGAGGAAAGATGGAGGAGGAGCCGTCGCCGCCTTCTTGTCCTAGGGCTGCTTCGAGATGAAGCCCTTCATCGCCACTCTTGTCGTCCTTACCCTCGTCATCGCCCTCTACCAGCCCCCTTCTCCCACCCCATCTGACCCTAACAAGCACATCTTCCCTGCCTACGGCAATGCCGCCGCCCTCTTCGTCCAGATGGGCGCCTACTGTGGTGGCCCCTTCGCCTTTAACCATCGTCGGCCTTGCCCAAATTAGTACTGTGAACGGGGATATCCCTGCCTGTGTTAGTGCTGTGAGCGGGGATATCCTCGCCCACTATAATACTGTGGGTGCTGTCTCTCATAATTGTATCAGTTGAGCCGGAGATATCCCCACCCAAATTAGTGCTGTGAACGTGGTTGCAGAGAGATCCGTCCAGATCCCAAAAAAGGCAAATGGGAAAATGGAGTTCGACATTCTTTATGTTGTAATGAACGATGAACGGGGATATCCCCGCTCATTTACTTAGAATAAACTGCGATATCACCGCTCAGTGCCAAAAGCAAAAAAGAAAAAAAGAAAAAAGTAGTGGGAGGGCCAAACTGATTTATATAAGACATTGATGATGTTTTTTTGCTTTTGACAAGTCTAAGGAAATTTTTCTGGTTAAATCCTCTTTTTTTAACGTCTTCCGTGCTTTTGTTAAATACAGTTACTTTTTTATATTATTTGTTTTTTCTTTATTTTATGTTGCGAGAAATTTCTTTTGATACCATGTTATTTAAAAATTTGTCGAGAATATTGATTTTGACTAGATTGGGTTGAAGTCCTAGGGCTATCAGGATCTCTAAATGAATAGATTAGATTAGCAAGAATAATGACCCACTAGATTATTTTATGGCCAACCGTCTTTTCATAGGTTAGAAATATAAAAAAATCACTATTATATGCTAACTTACAGGTCTCTCGAAACCCATTGTAGGGCCCATATAATTATAATCCAAACCATTCAAAATGACCACCATCCCCTCTAATGATGTACTTTTTCATTTCATGATCAATAGGAGTGGAGCCACTGTCCGATTGAGCACATGATTTGGTTGTATCTATATGATATTATATAAATACATAGGGATAATTTTTCAATTCTTCTTTGCCCCATTTGGAAAAAAATTCTGGATCCGTTACTGCATCCTATGACCATAAGGCTAAGGCTGGTATTTGAAAGCCAAAACTTTTGTTTGCATTGATTTTTCTGTCAAAACCCTTTGATATGCATTGATATGTCGTTCTTTAACAGCTCGAGCTTTTGGTGTTTCAAGTTAACTAGCATGGTATTAGAGCCAACAGCCATGTGTTCAATCCCATCCCTGAAGACATGTTTCATGGTCATTTGACATATTTCTATTCACATGCGGAGCCCCACATGTGAGCGGTTAAGATCCTTTTATATACATTACTGTATTGTTTTCTAATCGCTCAAGTTTTTGGTGTTTCTCATTAGTGAGATATCCTATTTAATTTATCTAGGCATTAAAATATCACTAGGCTAGAAGGTAGGACACAGTCCACAACCCTTCATCCTAAAACAGTGCAGGCCTAGCTCTGCCCATGACTTGTATGATAGAAGGGACAACGTTTACATGTACTTTGGTGATCATCTTATTCATCCTTCCTGTTCACAAAAAACCTTACTGTTACAGAAGAATACTCTTTATTTCATTTCTCTTTTTATACACAGCCCCATTAATCTTACAGAAAGAATATTTGGATATGAAACTAAAAAAAAAATATATCATCTAGGTGACCAGCTCAATTAACCTCTGGTATGCTCTGCAATTCCGGCCGCCATGCCCGGTGCCGGAGGTGGCAATCGCCACCCTTGTTCACCAACTGGGTTAAAACCTGTTCGATCGACATCCCTTGCATGGCAACCTTTGCAAGCAGTTCCTCCATTTGCTTCTTGGTCAGCTTGATTTTTATTTCAGTGGAAGAGATTTCATTTTTCTCTACTAACAAGCTCACATTTTCTATCTCCCCCTTGTGGTCGACATTGTCAAAGCGCTTGTCGTGGGCCATATCTGTGGCATAGAGCTTCTCAGACCCTGTAGAATCCCAATCGTCGCCACCCCATGTCGTCTGGGATCGGTGTCTCAAACAATTTCCCATTCTTTCTTTCTCAAGGAGGAAGAGAGATTTCTTCTTTTGGATTGTGTATATATATATATATATATATATATAGAGAGAGAGAGAGAGAGAGAGAGAGAGAGAGAGAGAGAGAGAGAGAGAGAGAGAGAGAGAGTGTTTCTTCTTTTAGCTAGGTTGGAGAAGAGAGAGATCTTCTTCTAAGAGAGAGAGAGGTACTTCTTGTTTTTGTTAATTTGAGTTGTAAGAGGAAGGGAGAGAGAGATCGAGATCTGGGAAATAGAGAGGTTGGTGTTTATATATATATATATATATATATATATATGGTTTAGTAGTAGATGGAGAAGTTAGAAAAAGATCATAAGAAATGAATATGAGGGTTGGAGAGGTGGTCATGCCTAACACTTACAGGCAGAGGATAAGATGTCATCATCCTATGTGGCTTGTGATAGTTGACCGGGTCGGTGAATATCTTTCCTTTTGTGTTTAGGTTCTCCACTGCTGACGGTGATGTGGTTGGGCCAAGTCCTCTGCTGTCTCTCTGCACTTTGACTCGGCTTATGGGCTAATCCTTTGCTCGGTAGTCGGCTTTGGTCAAACCTTGAATTTATCTGCACGTTGTGTAAAGCCAGATTTTCTTCTTATTTATTTATTTGCATGGCATGATTCATAATGTTTGGGGTAATAATGCCTTTAATTTCCAGTGGAAACCATATGTTTTTAACCTTTTCTTTTGATAGAGCTAGATAAAAATTAGAATCTAGTGGAGCTAGGTTGGTGGAGAGTAAGATTTCTCACCCATTTGGGAAAAAAAATCACACAGTGATGAATTCTCCGTTTCACAAGTGTGCCCAGAGTTCGATCAGTTTGGACAATGCGAAAGTTACACGCCATGTGGAATTTATCTTCTTCCAGAGAGGAATTGTGATTTCCACATAAAATTATTAGGTCATGGTTTCCTCTCTTGTAAAAGCATTAGTTCAAAATTTTGTTATATGCCAAAAATATATGGTACCAAATTAATGTTAGAAAATTGGACCACTCGAAAAATCAGAATTGATTTCCTCAGTATCATGCATTTATATCCACTACAATAAATTATTATGCGGAAGAAAGGTACTTTACCACTAAACTATAAGTGGATTTGGCAGGAATGATAAATATAAACAATACAAAGATAAAATATTACTAATAACTATGGATAATGCAACCCACATAGTGTGCACGGTTATTATGGTGTACACCACCTAATGGGGCCCACCTAATCATCCATCGGAGTCGACAACGAAACCCAGACCCTCGCGATAGACACCGGATCCCAAGGTTCACACCCATTTGATTGGACCGGATAAATAGATCAGCTGATTTTTTTTTTCTTTTTAATATAAATTTGCTGGAACTTGTTGCCCTTTGATCAAGTGGTTAGAATGATTAAGTGGATCCCTAATTTTATACGTATGTAGGCCGATCTAAATCTTCTAATCCCCCCACAACAAAGGTGTGCACCATATGACCATGCACACCGTGAGCACCAGATCAATGCTTTACTAATAACTATTTTATAGAATCTTGTGTTTTCTTTATTTTATTTTGATATACATACGTCTTTTTCAATCTTAGCAATGTTTCAAAAATATATCAATATTTTCAGAGAACCATTCAATAATAATAATAATAATAATCCCAAGAAATAAGTGTTTGAATGGTGATGGCGGCTATAACCTGATTTATATGTTTAGAGCCTATTTTTATGTGATTTGACTCAATTACGCAACAATGCATGCTTCTCTATGCAAAGATATTGGACTAAATTTTACTCTAACGAGAGTGATGTGTAAACAATACATTAATGTCTATTTTTTTACACACTATAAATCCAATTCAAAGATGTTAAGTCCTGTATAGGCAAGGATATATAAGTTTCTTATTAAAAAACCTCCCACCACATGATTAGAATGGCTTCATATCGGATAAGTACGATAGGAAAGAGATGGAATTTACACATTAGAATTGAAGCATCATTATCATATCTGTGTCACTATTTTAACTTTAGTATAAATTTGAGCAGAGCTGCGTGACTGGCTCACACCAGAAGTTGTATTACAAGCTGACGAGGGATAAGAGGCTAAAGTCATGAAGCCCTTTAATATATTCAACATTATAAGGTGGTGGTGTGAACGGGGTTCAAGACAGAATCTGTGCTAGAGAAATGAGTGTGAACACGGTTACACTAATGGAATCTTTGTTCTTTGAGCTCGCAACCATGTTGCTTTGCATGAGCTTGCACATGCAAATCATATATAGTTGTGATCTTCTTAAATTAGTAGAGTTGGTTGTGGTCAATATTATTTGGAGGGAGTTATAGTAAAATCTTCCTTCCCTTTAGCTCTATGGACATGTGTTCTTTTCAGGATGGATTCAATTGGTTCCCTTTCACTGCATAGAAAGTAGCCAAGTAGGGGAATTCGACTATTGTGATATCGGATGCAAAAAGGAATGATTTGAAATTACATTTCCTCGTTTTTAGTACAAGCACGAAGATGATAAAAGTGTTTTGAGTGCCAGTTAAATCAGATTCTTAAGGCAAAATTAATGGTCAAAATCCCATTAGAAAGTCATGATTATTTGAAAATAAATTTTTTTTTTTTTAATTGGCTTGACCATGCACTAAACTTGAAGGTGAATGTTACCTTGCGGAACGTGGATCTTGGATCCATTTGGCAATAAATGAGTAGAAGCATCAAATAAATGATTTAGATCTTTAAAAGGTAGCACCATATGAATTGATTTTAGTTGACCTTGTCGATGACATCAATAACTTCTCAACCACCACTCAAACCAAACACAGCCTTGATCTCACGGGCAACAGTTGTACTAGAATGTGGGGAGCAAGGGCCCTATGGAGCCTAGCTACTTGACAGATCAGTCAAGGGCAAGGATGATGTAATTGGAGGTCTATTCATGGACTGTAGTGTGATCCAAAAATCAACACCATCAATTGGTGGAGATACGAAGAACCAAAGATCAAGGGCGAGAAAGGTTGAGAAAATCTTCAAGGCCAAATACTTGAGTGGATCCTGCATGGATGAACTGGATTTTGTTCCATTCATTGGGAAATGGGATTGTAAAATCCCCCCTCCCCAAAAGCTTATAAAACTATCAGGGTTATGAATCCAATTAAACCTGGAATTGATTTTCAATTTGGCCCTAAACAGGGGGTCTATACAAGAGCTTTTGGGCTGGGTCGTTAGATAGTCACCAAAACACTCAAACGCAAGAATGTTGGGCAAATCTTCCTCTGTCCAGAGAAAAATTGGTAATTGCAATAATAATGACTGTATTAGCATAATAATATCTCACTCAGGGCTGAACAAAACCGGACCGCAGACCGGACCGGACCACAAAACCGGACCGGACCGGACCGGATTCGTGGTTTTAGTGGTCCAAATCAGGTCCGGTCCGGACCGGATTTGGAAAACCGGTTATATCCGGTCCGGTCCGGGCATTTTTAGATCCGATCTGGACCGGACTGGACCTGACTTATTATTATAAGTAATAATTATTTTTTTTTTATTTTTTTAATATAAGGTGATTGAGTCTATTTAGAAATGAGGAGTTCAAGCCTGAGTCAGAATTTAACACGGAGCCAACTCCTTTGATTCAATTACACCCATTTAAGGCCCATTACAGGTGTGGACAGGAGTCTGGGCTTTAGGACTGAGCCCAAATTGATTAAAAAAGAAAATCTCAAACAATCATAAAATATTACTTTTACTATGGCATATATACGTTGTATATTAACGTTGTTTTATTTCATATATACTGTATAAATAAATATAAGATACAAATTATGAGCATAATGAGTCCACTGATCTAAGTACCCAAGGCCCAGATCTGAGCCATTATGGGTTCGAACCCTTAACCTGGATCCAGGTCCACACTGATGGAACCGATTGAATGTCCAGACCAGAGTTAAACGGACCCAAATGCAGGTTGAAAAGGGCTCAGTTCAGCCTCATTGGCTGCTTTAGGTTACGGCGTGAGCTCAGACCAGATTATGAAGTATGAGGCCTAAGGTAGACTTGGGCTGGCCTCAGGTGCCTAAATTGGCTGGGCCCATTCATAGGATCTATGCACAGAGTATGGGCTTTTCAGCTCGGTCATGACTCACTGCGGACCAGACCCTCAGGCTTCTCAGCTGCGGCATTAGCACATATCTCAACTTTCTACTGTTTGATTCTCTTCAACCCGAAGTGGGCTGTGGCATCAGCACATATCTTGAAATCTTAGAAAAATTGACATGAAAAAAAAAAGCGTAGGAAAAAAAAAAAAAAAGAAAGCCGGTCTGAACCACTTATAAGTGGTCCAACCAGACCGTTTCGGACCGGACCACTTATAAGTTGTCCAGTCCGGTCCTTCATTTTAGGACGGATCAGAAATCCGGTTGTGCAGCCCTAACTCAGGTACACATGGCCTACTAATGGTGATTGGTGGCTGCTTCATCCCTAGAAGTCAAATGGATGAGATTAGTGATGGCAATGGGTGGAGTTTTATGTGAAATGGGGCAAAGCATATGTGCACCCGACTCACATAAGTCAGACCTTAAACCCCACTTTAACAAGGAGGACGAAACACTTACAACGCTCAGTCCCAGCAAAGAGGGTTCGGGCTCCCAAGAGTAGCAAAACTTAGTAAGCATATGTGCATCCCCATTAAGGGATTTGGGAATATAATCAAAGTTAATATTACAAAATAAAGAAGCCAAAGCTTTATTGTCTAAGATAATGGAACTAATGGACCAATCATAATGTCCCTTCAAAACTTGCACCACTTTTTTTTAGCATCCATCAAAATACGGATCTTGGTAAAACCTATTTCTTGCCTTTTCAACGTAGTTAATACTGATACATTGATTTCGGACTGATCGTTGGGCCCAATGGGTTCAACCCAAACGCAAGTTTTGGGTAAGAATCCTTTTCTAGCCAAGACCATGCCCGGGCATCGTCATTGGACTGTGATCTTTATTAGACTATAGGCACTATTGGGCAAATTTGGGCTCTTTGTAATTTTTATTAGGCACGTCAGTATCTTGGTTTCTATGCTTATGTTGGGAATACGCTATGAATTAGGCCTTGTACTCTTTACCAGAGTCAGGCCCAAGTAAGATGTTTTGACAATCCTAGATAATGTACCCCCTTCTTAACATGAGTAATTTTGGGCCCTCAATTTAAAGGACCTGGATTGTTGTTCGTCAACACTGGGACAAATGGGTCAAAAGGAAATATTCACTGCACAGCGCGTCGGGAACATGGGCCAAATGTGTCTAAATGATCTTAGTCATTCTACACAACTCTTCGACACATTTTAAAACACCGACCTAAATTCTAAAATGTGGAACAGTCTTTTCAGGCCCACCAAGATGCATGCTAATCACAAGAAAAATGTGTGATTGGATAGTGTGGGATGTATGGAGGTAAGAAAATTACTATAATTTGATGATCCTAACCATCCATTTTAGGGGCTAAAACTCAACATCATTATTTCAGTCTCATGAAAAAAAAAAAAAAAAAAACCAACGCTAACGCTTACGGTGTCTTATAACATAAGAGAATAAACATGGACCTTTTCCAGGCTCCAAAACACAGAGCCCAGCAGTCCAACAAAAGCATACAATGATTTACGTAAGCAATACATTCAAGGGAGAATTTCAAAATGGGGCTAACATTTTGGAACATCTCAAATCAGGACAAAAACAAAACAAAGGGTTTTTCCAAAGTTCTTTCAAATCAGGACATCCCAGTCATTCCTTCCCACTATCTGGCCAATTTTCACTAATTTTTTCAAAAACTTCTAGAATGCCCCTTTTTGGCATTTTCAACTACTGACTTCTCTACCATCACTTGTATGTTTCGATGGTAGAGGCTCCTTATTGCAACCTGGAGGTGTCCGCTTCAAATTCTGGTAGAGGCTTCAGGTGACGACTTAGTGGTGTCCAGGCTTTGGGTGCAAAGAAGTGGTGTCTATTCTAAAATATTAAGTGATGATCGGGGGTTTGGTAGTGAATTTCCCTTGTTAGCGATTAACCCGTAGCAGAGATTTAACTTGCAAAAAAAAAAATAAAAAAAAATTGACTTCTCTCCTCTCTACGTCTCTGCCACCAGTTCCCTCTTTTCTCTCTTGCAACTCTTTATCAACCAACCCTCCTCTGTCTCCTCCCAACCCAACTGCCTTTATATCTCTCGTTTCGTCTATAATGTCACTGTGTGGGGCCATTTCCTGAGAAGCCGAGATTACATCAGCTTCGGTAAAAATGCCGTCTAATCATTTCTCCACCTCGGCCATGGGCACCTCGGCTGCAGTGCTGGGCGCCATCCAACGTCAGCCGATTCACGACCTCGGCATCATGTCTCAGCCTCAGCCACGCATTTTGGCAATAGTGTTAGCATGCTGGCCGAGACGGACTCCGATGACTATGCTCGGCTACGTCATGGGACGAGTGACAAGACAGAAGGCACGCCTGGAAACACGCCATGCCGTCCATGATCCCTGACAGAGCGGCTTCCAGCGGCTACGTCTCCATCAGGGCAAAGCTCCAAGCAAGATCCGATGAGACTACCGCCAAAGGGCCCAATAGGGTAAGATCCGATAATACCACCATTTAATGAATGGTGGGCCGATTGGACTACCATTTAATGAATGGTGGGCGGATTGGACTACCATTAATAAAAGTGGGCTGATAAGACTGTACTTCTCAAAGTATCATGTCAGATCACGGGGCCCACTGTACAATCTCAAAGGGACTTCTCCTATAAATAGGAGAGCCCTCTTCAAACTCAGGTACGCATAACACTGAACCATAGCCGTTACTCTGCCTCTCTTCCCCCTCCTTCCTACTGTTGAGTTGTTGAATTGACTTAGGCATCGGAGAGCCTTGCGCTGCCTACAGCCAGGGTCTTTGACGATTGTCTTTTTTTCTTCTTCCCTTTCAGGTTCAAGGCATCTTATCTTCATTAAGGAGTCTCAAGGAGATCCTAATCCTCCATAATCAAGTCCGTAATTTTTAGGCACTTACAATTGGCTCCGTATGTGGGAAACGATTCAAACATCTTTCCTTACACCATGCATACCAGAACCAAGAAAGGCGGAAGATCGTCAAAGATGATGCCATCACTGTCCGCTCCTCCTTAGAAGGAGCTTGGGGCGAAGTCTGGTGCAGCGGAGGTCGAAGAGCATCCCAAAGAACATCTCTTTGTCCTAATCCAAAGACGCCAGGCTCAGCCAGATTCGCCTTCAGAAGAAGAGGTGGCGCTTACCCATCGGGATGATCTCCAATGGGAGCCTATCCGGGGGAAAGGTCCTTTAATGCAAGAGAGGTCCAGGCGGGACGCATCTCCAGTGGTGGGCAGACCACACCAATCTCATCGCTAGGCTGACCATGGCTATGATGATAGCAATCCTTATCTTGCGAATATTAGGGCCCAGAATCTTCTTATCCAGGAGAAGGATAAGCTGATCCAACTACTCCAGCAACAGCTCCAGAAGGGAGCAAAGCCTGTGAGCCCACCTCCCAGAGGCAAACAAGCCCCTCAAATTGAGCCGAATCTGAGGCAGATGGTGAACGCAAAGAAACATAACCGAGCTCATGATGACACCTCTAGCAACAGCCATTCAAATGAAAGATCGGAAACCATATCAGAGGTCAAAAACAACCTTAGTGAATGGCTTGATCAGCATGTCAAGCAGACAGTCTTATGCAATATGGTGGTAGCCGGTTTCACCTGAGACCAGCTAGACGCTTGCGATTCTGAAGATCTCGGTGCATCCCCATTATCCCGGGAGATAAGAAACTTTCCTCTCCCAGAGAAGTTCAGTGTCCCAAGGTTCGTCCTTTATGACGGAGCCTCGGACCAAGCGGCACATCTGCGACATTTTACAAAGAGAATGTCGATTTGGGGTGACGTCGGTCACCTGAACTGTAGAGTCTTTTGCTCCAATTTGAGAGACCTCCCCCTAAGGTGGTTCTGCGCACTCCCAGAGGGATCGGTTTCGAGCTGGTGACAGCTCCAGACCTCCTTTCTAGAGAAGTTTAAAGCACATAGAGTCATCCCCAGAACAGATGCCGATATAATGGCTCTCAGGATGAGGCAGAACGAGTGCATCACTCGGTTCGCTAAAAGATTCTGGACGATCTATAGCCAAGTTGAAAATGCCACTGGGGAGTTAGCAGTTTCATATTTCCAACATGCTCTGCTGCCAGGCAACGGGCATCGGAAGGACTTGATCCATAATCCTATGGCCTTGATGGAATGCTCTCATGGCCAGGGTAAACCGTTTCATCGAGCAAGAACAGGACGAGATCCGAGCTCGAGAGAGTTTCAGTTTCTCATGCGAAGACAGCCTACAGGAAGGAGAAGAAGTCGTCTCGGAGGGAGAAGACGAACCGAAATCGGACTTCAACCAGCTTGGTAAAGATCTCGTTTCCCAACTCGGGAGGCGGAAAAAAGTTCAAGCAAGCTCACCAAGCCAAAGAAGGGCAGCCTTCCATCACAGCCTTCAAGGCAGTCAACACAATCTTCAAAGAGCCGATCTATATGCTCCTCAACAAGATCAAGATGCAGCCTTACTTCAGCTGGCCACAGCCTATGAGAGGTGATCCTTCCACCCGCGACCAAAGTAAGTTCTGTGCCTACTACAAACAGAATGGGTACAAGATCGAAGACTGCATGTCCCTCAAGTCGCACCTTGAGAAGCTCGTCAAGGATGGGGATCTGAAGGACTGTATCAAGGAAGGAGGCAACGTGAATAACAGCCGAGCTCAACACCAAAATGACAAGGGTTAGGAAAGTGACGAGTCAGAAAGAATCATCAATGTCATTCACCTAGCCCCCGCCCCTTAGGGGGGTAACCAGGCTAGTGCTGAGGCCAGGAGGGCTTCACACAGCAAGCAGGTGATGACGACAAACACAAACCTGTTGTCCAGAAAGCTCGCAGAACAGGGGTGCCGCAGACAGAGGCCGTGATCGAAGAAGTCGAAAACCTGCTAGAAGCCAGCGTAATCAGGGAAGCCCAGTATCCGGACTGGCTGGCGAACACAGTGGTAGTCAAGAAGAAGACTGGCAAGTGGAGAGTCTGCGTAGACTTCACTGACCTCAACCAGGCATGTCCAAAAGACTGCTTTCCGCTCCCGAAGATCGACCAGATGATCGACGCCACTGCCGGTCATGCCAGGATGAGTTTCCTCGATGCCTACCGGGGTTACCATCAGATACCGATGTATGGGCCTGACGAAGAGAAGACTGCGTTCATAACCCCAAGAGGCATCTACTGCTACAAAGTGATGCCCTTTGGGTTGAAGAATGCAGGGGCGACCTACCAGAGGTTGGTCACCAAAATGTTCCAGGACCAGCTCGGCAAGACTGTTGAGGTCTACATCAATGACATGATCGTCAAGTCTAAAAGGTCGCAAGACCACTTGGCAGACCTACGTCGGGTGTTTGACATCCTCCAAAGGTTTGAACTCAAGCTAAATGCCTCGAAGTGTGCTTTTGGTGTCGGCTCCGGCAAATTCTTGGGAAGCCTGGTCACGAGAAGAGGAATCGAAACAAACCCAGATCAGATCTTGGGGATCCAGGGAATACAGAGTCCAACCTCGACAAAGCACGTTCAGAGGCTCACAGGCATGGCAGCCACACTCAATCGCTTCATCAGCCGAGCCTTAGACTAATGCCGACCTTTCTTCTAACTATTGAAGAAAAACCTCAAATCCCAATGGACCCCGGAGTGCGACCAAGCCCTATAAGAGCTCAAAGCCTACCTCGCCTCACCGCCCCTGCTTTCAACTCCAAAACAGGGAGAAGTGCTTTATCTATACCTGGTGGTCTCGAATCATGCAATAAGTTCAGTGCTCGTTAGAGAAGAAGACAGGCAGCAGAAGCCCATCTATTACACGAGCAAGATCCTCCTTGACGCCGAAACCATGTATTTGCCTATGGAGAAACTTGCGTTAGCACTCGTCAGTGCTACTCGCAACCCAGAACGGCAATCAAGGCTTAGGTTTTGGCGAATTTCATCGTGGAGTTCATCTTTCCTAGTTCGGCATTGACCCCGCTCGACACCGAACTGGGGGCAAAAGGAGTAAGGACGAAGTCACCAAGACCGAAGAAGAGCGATCTTGGAAGCAGTTCCTTATTTCAGCCTGGAAGGTCTTTGTCAACGGATCCTCTACCTCCAGAAGAGCTGGCGCGGGTATAGTCCTCCAATCTCCGGAGGGACTGGTCATCGAGCAAGCCTTAACACTTGACTTCAAGGCGTTCAACAATGAAGTTGAGTATGAAGCACTGATCGCAAGGCTGAATAGCGCCAAGATCTTGGGGGCACAACAGCTAGTGGATTTTAGTGACTCACAATTGGTGACGAGCCAACTAACTGGAGACTACCAGGCTCGGGAAGATGGGATGGCAGCCTACATCGCTCTTGCGAAAAAGCTCATCGCTCATTTCGAAAAAGCTGAAGTCAAGCAGATCAGCAGAGACTCCAATTCCCATGCGGATGCTCTCGCCAACCTGGCCTCCATTGTCGAGGCAGGAAAGAAAAGAATTATCGAAGTAGAGTCGATTGGAAGGCCGAGCATAGAGCTTCATCCACCTCGGCAGATTCTGTGTTGATCTCGGTCTGAGCTGGATGGACCCGATCAACTCATACCTCAAAGACGATCGACTTCTAGAGGACAAGAACGAAGCTCACAAAATCAGGCTCAAAGTAGTCCGGTTTTGGCTGTCTCCAGAAGGCAAACTGTACAGGAAGTCGTTCACTGGCCCCTACCTTCAGTGCATTCATCCAAGCAGAGTTTAAGACTTCTTCTATAAAATTCACGAAGGGATCTACGGTAGCCACCTCGGAGGTCGGTCACTAGCTTATCGGGCTATCAGCCAAGGCTACTGGTGGCCATACATGCAGAAGGACGCTCAACTATATGCCATGAAGTGCGAGTAGTTCCAGAAGTTCTCACTCTCCCTTCATCAGCCAGCACACGATCTAAGCCCACTCTCCAGCCCATAGCTCTTCGCTCAATGGGGCCTGGACATTGTGGGTCCACTCCACTGAGCTCTAGGGAACAAAAGGTGCCTAATAGTAGCCACCGATTACTTCACCAAATGGGTGGAAGCAGAAGCACTATCTTCCATCACCGAGTAAGATTCAAAGAACTTCGTATGGAAGAACATCATCACGATGTTCGGTATCCCTCGAGCTCTGATCTCGGACAACGGGACCCAGTTCAATTCCAACCTCTTCAAAAACTTCTGCCAGGCGCTCGGCATCAGAAATCACTATTCCACTCCAGCCTATCCTTAGAGCAACGGTCAAGCTGAAATCTCCAACAAGGTGGTGCTCGATGGACTAAATAAGAGGCTCGATCGAGCCAAAGGGAGATGGGTGGAAGAACTCCCTAGTGTCTTATGGGCATACAGAACGATTCCAAGGCGGTCCACCTCGGCAACACCTTTCTCCGTGGACTACGAGATGGAAACAGTAATTCCACTAGAGGTCGGCCTCCCGACCTTGAGATCAGAACTCTTCGACCAGGGCCAAAACGAGATAAATTTGACTTGAGAGTTAGACTTGGCAGAAGAACGCAGAGAGGCAGCATCTATCCGCCTGGCTGCCTACCAGCAACAGTTGGCTAAGGGCTACAACAAAAAAGTCAGAGAGAGAAAATTCTCAGTCGGAGAGTTGGTCCTGAAAAAGAAACTCCCTACGGACAAAGATCCAAATCAAGGCAAGCTAGCACCGAACTGGCACGGACCATTCAAGGTGATCTTAGCTGCAGGCCAGTCAGCATATAGACTTAAAGACATGGATGACAAATAACTGCCACGGCCATGGAATGCTACGCATCTAAAAAAGTTTTATTTTTGAACTGTAATCGATTCTCGAAGATCAATAAAAACAGTCCTTGTTCTCTAATTGTTCTCAAATTTCATTAAGATGAGGAACTCAGCAGCAGTGCCACTCTCTAGCTCGGTAGCAGTATTACTCTTCAGCTTGGCAGTAGTTCACTCTCCAGTTCGGCAGGCTAGGAAGACTACACCTCTGGTGACGAGCCAGCTGGTGATGTCTCAATTTAATCAAGCTCGAACTGAGACTAGCAAATGCAGCACCGAGCCAATTCGGCCATATGGCATCTTGGTAAGAGTACCAGACGACCGGCCAATGAGACTACACCTCTGGTGACGAACCAGCTGGTCATGTCTCGTTCCTAAGCGACTTAGCAAGAGTACTATAAGGCCTACCCTGGTTTTGGTAAAATAACTAACCAGGTATGTTTGGGTTTCTCAGTTAGATGAAAATGATCGATCAAGCCCATACTAAAAGTAGTTAAAAAAAAGACAGAGTGCAATGCAAAAAAGATTTTTCATTAGAGAATACAATTTTCTTCATTACAAGCAGAAATGTTCTCTACTACATCTTATTACAAGCAGAAATATTCCCTATTACATCAGAAAGGGATAGATGCGCCATGGAAAGAGCAAAGGTCATCTAGAATGGCCCGAGGTCACCAAATATAGATGTCTTCTCCCAACCACACCAGTAAAAGTTGATTAAAAATGTATTTCATGATGACGCTGGCGGCTCCATGACAATATCTCCCTCGATCTCCTCTGCAAAAGCGGATCGAAGATCTATTTCATGAAGACACGGGCAGCTCGATGAAAGCAATCCCCTCGCCCAGATGGACTGGGAAGAATGACTTTCCGGCCATCAGCGCCATCCTTTCTTCATGGGAGACCAGAAGCTTGATTTTGGCAGCAGTTCTTCCCTCAGGCAAGTACTCTCACTGCAAATTTCTCTGCTTATTCTCCGGCAAAGTTGAAAATTAAAGTTGGAGAGGTCTTGACCCTCCATCCATATTTATAGGAGGAGAAGGCGCCCTTTCCAATTATGAAGGTACACATGTTAGGCGTCCCATCATATCACCTCGAATACCGTACACGCACCTGTTGACACAAAAAAATGTGTCACATTGCCTCTTCAACATCAAGAGAACTACAAGAAGCTGCATCCTACTATAAATAGGCAATGCTACTTCTTAATCAAATCTTGTCAGAATCAAACAAAAACTGCAAGATCCTTCAAGACAGCCAAAAGAGGAGTGCACAAGAAGTTTCAGGCCGTTTCAAAATCATTTGGCCTAACTTCGCTTCTCCGATAGCTAAATAGGAGCTTTCGGCGGCAATAACATCGGAGACACCAAATCTTCGATCAGGGCCTATGGATAGTCTCAAAATACATCCAAAAGGTTCCACGTCAGGTTCCAAGTCAAATCGACAACGTTTGACCCTGCATCAACCCTCGAACAACTAAATTAAGCCACTCGGTGGCGAGAACCACCGAGGCCATCACTCATCAAAAAGAACACATGGGCGGCTTCAAGATGCTTACAAAGGGCTACACGTTAAGTTTCAAGTCATTTCAACAACATTTGGCCATACTTTGACTCTCGGAAGCCAAATCAGGCCTCTCGGCAGTGAAACTCCCCAGGACCATGGTTTCCAAGACAAAGCCTGGAGATCATCTCAAAATGACTCCAATAGGTTCCCTGTCAAATTTCAGGTCAATCGGACATTGGTTGACTGCACATCAAAGCGCGACATCATCATCGCGACAAAGTCAAGTCTACTGGCGACAGGACCCCATACGGCTTCAAAACTCAAAGAAAAACCTATGGTTGGTCTTATTTATTGCTCAGGAGGCTTCACTTCAAATTTCAGGTCATTCCGACATCATTTGGCCCAATTTCAGCTTCTGACGGAAAATCGGCAGCTCTACGCTACAAAGTCTTCAACTTTCTTAGAAAATTGGAAACTTTTCTCTCCAAAATGCAAGGATTCTTGTCAAGTTTTCTACCGGGAAATCAGGCCAACAAATGTACGAAAATGTCAAGAAAAACACAGAAGAAAAAAGAATCAGAAAAGACCTCAAAACGGTCGCAAAACGAGACAAAAGGGGAAAAATTTCCCCCCAGGGTAGCAGCCCACTGGCCCATGGAACTCTGGGTCTCCGGATTTCCCCCAGAAAGGCCCGTTTTCCACCCTTTTTCGCGTTTCGAAGCGTCCAACTCCTGTGGCTTTCTAAAAATCCATACTTTTGAGGCTCTGAGTCCTTCAGCATCCGTCAAAATCACGGGTCCGTCTTCAAGAGTATCAAAATCAACATTGATCGCCAACCGGTCAACCAAAAAAGTGTGTTTTTTACCCGATCGATCGAGAAATCGACAGGACAGATGACACCGATCCACTGTTGGCAATCAGTGCCTGAAGTTATATGGTCATCCGATGTCGATCTACATGAAGATCCATCAATGATCATCGCCAGAAGAATCCCAAAAGACGCGGCAAGACCCGCGACTCTTCAAGGGCTCGGCGACCACTTAATGGAATTAATTGGCTGACTTTATTACAGTCATTAATTCATTTCTTTGGACGGCGCAATCAGAAGCAAGCATTCGAGAGTTACAGGTCAAGAGATTCATGACATTTAAAACATGAAACTCCTCCCATCATGGTGATTAAAGGCGAGTAAATACCCTTAATCTCCACCGGCCAATCAAAAGCTAAGGTCCAGGAGTTACGAAATAAATGAATTAAACCTTGTAACTCCTCCCTTAATGCGGCTTAAATGTTATTAAAGCCCATAAACCCTCCTAAATGGCTACCAAGAGCCTATAAATAGGAGAGCTTTCCAAAAAGAATAAGCATTGGAAATCCAGAAGAATACAGACAGAAAATCTGAGAAAAAGAAAAAGAGAGAAAACTTTGCTAAAGTTTTGCACCGACCACCACTACAAGGTGACAAAAGTCCCTTGGGGGGTACCCCCCAAGGTCTTTGCCTTCTCCTTCTGCCTCCAATGGCTTAGACGTGGCTTTTCAGCCCATCTACTTAGTTTTTTATTGGACATAGGACCTCCTCTTGGTCTTTGTCCTCTAAAAATCTGAGGGCATAGCCAAGCCAAGCCAAGCGAATCAAGAGCATCCTCTGTTCTCATCTGCATAGATGATGGCGAAGTCCACACATGGCTTGCGACCGTCAATCTGAATGACCCCCCCATAATCTCCTGAGAAGTTAGATCCTCATTTTCTTGCTTTTCATTGTATTTTGTATTTTTTTTAAAAGAGACAAAAATCACAACTCTTGTCTTTCATTATTGATAAGAATTGTGAATCTGCTATAAACGCCAAAAATCGGCTATAAATGCCAAAAAATCGCCTTTCACGGCAAATCAAGAAAATGTCTCTTTTTTTAAACATATGTATAATGGAAAACTTGAAAGAAGTTGATTTCCTTTTTACTTGCGAAGGTCGATCTCCGGATCACCACTTGTAATTCCAAGTAAAATAGAAAATCTGGCACACCCACACAAAAAAATGTTGATACCCGCCTTCGCCACCGGTTACGAAAGGGTCGTACCCCACGGGCTCCCACGTGCGCTGACCTCAGTAGATCAGTGCACGGATAGCGCGGTCCATCAAGCTGGCACACCCAGTGGGACTCGTTCATTTGAAAATATGATGCTTGGAAATGAAATATTTGCATATCATATCTTTTGCTCTATGCTTATACTTCTTTTCTGGATTCCTTGGCTACTTTCTAGTTGGTGGCCTATGTTGGATTTCGCATCTAAAAAAAATGAAATGAGATGTTTTTGAAAATCTCTAATTCTTTGAATTTATTTCCACTCTTTCTCTTTTCAAAAAAATATAAAAAAAACAGATTTCTTACTTTGGATTCAAAATTAGGAAGCTTTGATCCTCTCCTATCATTCATTGTGCTTGCAGAAATGTTGAGCCTGTTCGAATAAGGTTTTGGGCCATCGTTTCTCTTCGATGAGTTCATTAGAGAACTTAAAAAAAAAAATCAGATTTCTCAGTTTAGATTCAAAATTGAGAAACTTTGATCCTCTCCTATCGTTCATCGTGCTTGCAATAATGTTGAGCCTGTTCGAATAAGGTTTTGGGCAATCGCTTCTCTTCGACGAGTTCATTAGAAATCTATAAAGATAAAAATAAAAGAAGTCAGATTTCTCAGTTTGGATTCAAAATTGAGAAACTGTGTTCCTCTCCTATTGTTCATCGTGCTTGCAGAAATGTTGAGCCTGTTCGAGTTGGGATTTGGGCCATCGCTTCTCTTCGATTAGTCTATTTGGGATCTAAAAAAAAAAGACATAGACCACTAAGGTTAAACCAATTGCGTTCTTTGATCATGGTTGATTCAAGAAAAGCCTTGTCCAGAGTGTGGAGACTGCTTGACTGTTCTAGGCAAGGGTCCTCCAAACAGGTTTATTAAGTAATCCTACCCTTACTTGGGGGCAATTCTATTAATCGAGATTTCATAAGACCGGATTAGGAGGCCTATGTGTACTCTCTCGTCTTTTAAATAAAAAAATCTTTAAAATAATACAAATTTTAAAATAAAAAATAAATAAATAAATATTTTTTAAAAAAAAATCTTAAAAAAATAAAAAAAAGATATAAAAAAAAACTTAAAAAAAATAAAAAAATATTTTCAAAAAAAATCTTAAAAAAAATTAAAATAGAAAAAAGATTTTTTAAAAAAAAAATCTTAAAAAAAAAAAAACTTTTGTCATTTTTGGGTTCAGATCTGAGAAATTTTGGTCTCTTCCCTTCTGGGCACTGGCGCTCGCGGAAATCGTTGAGCCTGTGTCTAAATTGGAATGCCTTTTGCTCTCTTTGATGAATCCGATATTGACATTTCAAAAAAAAAAAAAAAAAAAACTCTCGTCATTTTTGGGTTCAGATCCGAGAAATTAGGTTCTTCCCCTTCTGGGTACTGGCGCTCGTGGAAATCATTGAGCTCGTATTTGGATCGGAATACCATCTGCTCTTTTTGATGAATCCAATATTGACCTTTCAAAACAGAGAATCTCATCTCATAGATGCGGTCTCCAAACATTTGTGCCTAGCGGTACTGGTACGCCCTTTCAGGGTCTGCTCTATTTGTGACCGGCATATTTGTAACTCCAACGTTATATTCTTCTTACCTCGAGCGAGCTCTGCTTCTCGATAAGTCGAATTTAGGTTCACAATTGCTTCTAGCAGTCACTGGGATGCTCATTCTGGGCTCACCATACTTGCGATCGGAGCAATTGTACTAAATGTGACCTTTTGCCTTCTTCATGTCGCTTGGGTCATGTCCCTTGAGCAATTTGAAAAGACAAAACCATAGAATTTTTCATTTATGATCATTATATTCTTGTGATTACTAATGGATGTTGTCTTGTTTCAGAAATTTTCAAAACTAACAATGGCAGCTTCCTTGACCATTACTTTTGATGAGAACAAGTATCAACTCATGCTTCAACAGAAGCAAACCACGTGCACTTACAAGTGCCCTGTCAGTTGCCGAAGTGTCAGCTCCCACGGCAACTCTCTGAACTCCGGGTTGACCTTGACTCCTCGGCCTATCGTCTTTGCTACGCTGGGACCATTCCCACTTTCCGAAGAACAAACTGCTCCTTCCAAGAAGCAGAAGGTCGCCTCTCAACGTGTCACTACCGTGACACCAAAGGCGAACACCAAAAAGCCTAAAGCCCGTGGCACCCCCGCGAAGCCTCGACCCACAAACAACCAGGTTTATCCCAAGACTTGGTCCCCAAGACCTTCACCAAAACAAAGAACGTCCCAAACATCTACCAAGCTAACATACCTAGCCCCACTCAAGGAGAACCAGTTCTACCTCTTGCTTACATGAAAGAGGAGAGACCCATCTCCAACCTGACAACCAAGTCAACTTAGCATGAGCCGGCTTGTTCCTACGAGCCCAAAATCATGTCATGCATCACTAGGCCTCAACAGGCACCTGCTAAGGCCTGCAATCCTACAGTTTGACCCTTCATCTCTACAAGGGCCAAACTCGAAAAACTCAAAACTTCACTGCAACAAGCATAAGACCGGGTTCGCATCCTGTCCTTGCCCGGTTATAAAGAAGATAGGCTTGGCTGCTACGCCAGAGGGATCACATCCATTGTCAAAGCTCAGCCAGAGCTGACCAAAGCTCAAATTGCTCGTTGTATACGCCGCCGCGCGTCATATCGACAAAAGATAATAGAGAAAAAAAGGACTCAACCTCCTAGACTTCAAGTCTCCCATAAGTGGGTCGAAAAAGAAAGACCCGACCAAATTGCTGCTGTCTATATGGTTGGAAAAACCAGAAGACGCTAAAAGTCAGCATCCAAAATCCATGTCCGACGTCCGGTGACCCGCAGCATCTCCAGGACAAGAAGACATCCTGAAGAATCCCCTGCTCCTTCAAGTCAAGGACGGCGGAGTAATCCTTCCTCAAGCTCTTCATAAAAAAGAATGAGCCCCAGCTCAGTCACCAGGATAATTTCTTCGTTCGATCCCGAGGGATGAACGTCCTGGCTTCAAATTCTGAGCCACCACCTCGCAATCCACCTCAAGATGATGCGATCACATGCATCCAGCAGTTGGAACAATGCCAGCAGAGGATTGAAGCTCTGATGGAAAACTTTCTCCTCGCCTTCCAAAATCAAGCGAACAATGAACCTCCTCCAAATCTTCAAGATGATGAGGTAAATGGAAAAGAAAATGAGTCACGCGCCCTTACTAAAAAGGGCATAGACAGTATCCTCGCCAAAGCAAAACAAGAGGATATACTCAAGGAGCATGGGATGAAGCCACCATATCCTTTATAGATGGACTCGGTCCTGTTCCCCACAAAATTCAAGCATCCTACTCTCCAAACATATATGGGGAAATGATCAGCCAGACAACACGTCATCCACTTCAAAATCCTGACGGGAGCTATCGTAGATCAAGATGCACTCAAGATTCGCCTCTTTGCAAGTACCCTAAAAGGTACGGCCTTTGACTTGTACTCCACTTTGCCGAAGGACTCCATCCAAAACTGGGACATGCCAGAGACACGCTTCCTGACTCACTTCAAAGGTGAGGATCATCCCGCTACTATGGCTCAACTATGCAGCCTGAAACAGGGGGAGAATGAGTCAACATACGACTTCATTCACAAGTGGAAAGCAATGGCGTACAAATGCTCAGATGTACTGTCACAAGCGTCGCAAGTTGACATCTGCCAGAACAACATGAGAGCTAGAATCCGCTCCATGATCATCGGTAACAAATCAAAGAACCTGAGAGAACTCCTAGAAGCTTCCATGGAGGCTGAAACGGTGATCAAAGACCTCAACAGTAAGAAATCATCAAGAAAAGAGCCAACCGCCATTGCAACCTCAAAACTAAAGAAAAAAGAGGTCCTCAATGTGCAAACCAAATCGACTCCTCAGCCACCAAAGAAAGCTGAAAACAAAGCTGCAGGTAAAAGACCTGAACTCTCAGATGCCTTCAAAAAGAGAGTAGAAAAGAAATACATGTTCGATGAAGATGTTGATGAAATCTTCAGGGCCCTCGTGGCAAATGGCAAGCTCACCTTGCCTGAACCGAAAAGACCAGGAGATGTTGGCAAAACCAACGATTCTCGATACTGTCCATACCACTAGATATCTCGCATCCTCTCAATCAATGCTTCGTTATGAGAGAGATAATAAACGAGATGTGGAAAAATGGAGTCACCACCTTCAACAAAAACTATGGGTCTGCCTCCGTCAACATGGTATCATGTGGACAAACATTAAAATCAACGAAAAAGAAGATCACTACTTCCTTCAAGGTGATAAACAGAATTGAAACATCCAAAGAGCTGGTTCCTTACCCGACACCAGACGGACAACCCATATGGGTACATCCCGATCTTCTGGAAGATGAAAACTGGGAGATCGTGAAAACAAAGCCTACAGGTCTACAGCGAAGGCTGGCTAGGAGACATCTTCTCAAACTCAAACGACATGATAAGACCCAACCAAAATAAGAAGTCTATGAAAAGGCAAAGGCCTCCTCTACCGCTTCACTGGGGGCAACAAAAACGTCCCTTCTAGAGACTTCAAAGGGGGTAAGAAAATTCACTCTTAGTGATTTCATGCCACCTCAATTCAAAGAAGTCATGCATGGGGCATCATACTCTTGCAATTCAGTAGTTGGATTCTCCATTGATGGATACGAGTCCAGCGACACCGATGATGGATTCGAATCCAACTACACTGACGAGTGGGAGGAATCTTTTGAAACAGGGGAATATCTCTCCGATGAAGAATGGGTTCCTGAAACTCACCTTATGCCAGTAATCTGGTATAACCCCTTACAACCATAAGGATCCTGGTCTGATGATGAAGAAGACCAAGATGCTGTACAAGAAAATGCTGTTGACCTAGCACCCGTTGTTGCTCCAGTGGAAATCAACCATGTTGAACCACAAAGAACAGACAAAGAAGAACATTTGCCTCCTATGCCTGATCTTGAAGAATACACAAGGAACTTGCAGCATCTCGCTGTAGAACAAGAGCAAGACTGCATCAACGAGCTTCCTCGCAATCCAGAGCCGGAAGTTCCTGAAGACCATCAGGTACCTCCTTCCTTAACTCCTAAAAATGGAGAAAATTACAGGATAGACGATCCTCTTACATCTGAGGATGAGTCTGACTCCGATCAGGCAACGTCTCATGTTAGAGCTTCCTGTAATGTGATAATTCGGGATTATAGCTCTTCCGAAGCATCGTCTGATGAGATCACTTATACTCCGGCAACGCCCAACAATGTATCCTCTGGAGTCACCTCGTCTTACGTGACTTTCACATAGATGGCATCCTCCCAGGCTTCTTCTCCTGAGACTGTGACTTCAGAGCTCACACCCTTCCTGACTGAAGAAACCCTGCTATTGATGCTTGGGACGATGAATTGGTCAACGAAGAAGAAAAGTTGCTGGATGTTGTTAAGGACTTGTTCCCGAAAAATGCTCCGTGCAACACAATTACTGGGGATGGCAACTCTGCTACAGATACATCCTCAGTAAATGAAAAATGACAGCCTCTTGATCCTGAAGACAATCTTCGAAACGAAGACCCTTCTCAAGAAGCTCTCGAAGTTGGTAGAGGCACACGCTCTGGCCGGGACTACCACAAGAATTACAACCATTCTTCCTTTACTTATGTAAATCCTTCGGAAAAAGATATTGTAAGCTCCCCTAGTGGCAACAATGACGAACATGCAGGCTCCAAGGAGGCTTTCAAGTATGACTTGATTGAACATTTCAAGCACATACATTCACGTCTGCACATCCTAGACTTATTGCGAATGTCTCTGCACACTTGTGATAATCTCCTTTCAGAATTACAAAAGCTGAATGAGGATGTCGACAAACATGCCCCGCAAGTGCTCCAAATTGAAATGGACTACCGGGTCAAAAACTCAGAAACTTCCTTAAAGGGAGAAAAGAAGAAGACTGAGGGATCATGCATCGAATGCCTCTCGGTTCAAAAGGCAGCCGGTGCAACCATCGCCTTTACAAAAGAAGGCCTCCTACTTGGCGAAACAAGGCACAACCGACCGCTATACTTCATAGGGTACATCAAGGAAATGCCTATGCATAGAGTTCAGATCGACCCAGGTTCTGCACTCAACCTCATCTCCACTTTGGCTCTCGAAGAGTTGGGCATCCCACCCAGCAAGCTGAGTCACACATCTGTATCTATCTTTGGATACGATCGGAGTACTCGAAAGCCTATCGGCAAAATCAGGTTCAAATTGCAAATCGGTGATCTTATCTCCGAAGTCACTGTGTATGCAATAAAAATCCCTTCATGCTACAACATCCTTCTCGGACGCCCCTAGATCCATGAGAATGGTATTGTCCCTTCAACTCTACATCAATGCATCAAGTTCGTCAGCGACAACGGTATGATACATCGAGTCTTTGTAGACAGAAAACCCTTCAATGGTAAAGAAGTCTACTTCGCAGATTCCCAGATGTATGAAGGCGAAAAAGAATAAGAGGACACAGCACCCTTTGCCGAAAATCTCCAAAAAGATAAAGGCAAGGCTCCTCAACAATCACCGAAATAAAACAAACCCTCCGACAAATCCAAAGAGAGCAATCAATCTCCCTTCGTCATCTCCCTCAAACCTTCAAAGCATCTGGTCACCACAACTAAAGTGAAGAAGGCAAAACAAAGGTCTGGGGGCAAATTTGTTGTCTTTTTCGTGTCTATCATGCAAGACACGAATTCGGATTCAGAGCCAGAAGACGACGCATCGTCAAGACAAGTTAACACTCAGCAAGTTCAACATGCTCTTACTCAAATGGAGACACCTTCTGACATAGAAAGTCCTACGTCAGCTTCTTTTGTTGTTCCAGCAACTTTAGCAAAGGAAAAGCCAATATTTTTCCATAGATCGGATGCTTCTTCATCAAACTCCATGCTTAAACCTTTCCAAAATGAAGGTATGCCTCAGCTATCCTTATATAGTCCTGTGGGACAAGCTATTATGAAGAAAATGGGTATGATGCTCAAAATCCAGTCGGTTTGGGAGAAGGCCGCGGTATTCTCATGCCATTGGGGCCCGCCTTGACCAAAAGCCAACTGGAAGATTGGAAACTCTACGGCTATGTAGAAAAAGTCTTCACATGGGTTAGGATATGATCCCGACACTCCTTTGAGACAGTTGACACAAAGGCTTAAAAGTCGACTTACCAACCACACCTCAACATCTCGTATCCATGAAGACATCAATCTCCCAGGATATCTCTTCGATGAGTCACTTGACAAAGATCCAGGAAGCTCATCCATTTGGTACAATCTCTCTGACGATGAAGAGGAATTATCTGATGGCACAGACATGTAGTTTTCTGACCCAGAAGAACCCTCGTCTCCAAAAGAAATACCCTACTTCGACCCAGTTTTTGAACAGGCGATTGGGGTCATCTCATAGCAAGCCTTGAGAAGATCACCGATCAAGAAGACCCATGGAAAGGAACAAAACCTTGGTCTGGAAATGCCCTTGAAGCTCTAGAAGGTTTCGTTGAGTTGGAAGCCTCCAAAAATATTGTGGAGGAACCACCTACGAACCTTTTAACAAAAGATCCTGCATCCTACAGCGACCTCATGGCCTTTCGAAGCCTGGGGTATGGACATCATAGGTCCTATTTCTCCCCCTTCAAGCAAAGGTCATCGTTTCGTCTTCGCCGATACAGATTATTTCTCCAAGTGGTCAGAAGCATTTGCGCTCAACGAAATGAAGACCTCATCAGTCCTTCAGTTCCTGCGCACCAACATCATTTTTCATTTCGGCATACCCAAAAGATTCGTCCATGATAACGGACCACAATTCCGGGATCATCGATTCTACAGGTTTTGCGACAAATACAAAATCCAAAGCTATCATTCGACTCCATACAATCCGGAAGCAAACAGACTAGCAGAAGCTTTTAACAAGACACTCTATAAAATCCTCAAGAAAATGGTCTCTAGTCACAAAAGAGATTGGAGCGACAAATTGTCTGAAGCTTTGTGGGCCTATCGAACCACCGTTCGAGGACCAAACCATAGCACACCATTCTCCTTGGTCTATGGACGCGAAGCTATCGTACCCTTGGAAGTACAAATTCCTTCCTTCAGGGTATCTTTGCAAAATGACATGACTCAAGAAAGCTATGTCAAATTGACACTCCATGAGCTGGACAATCTCGATGAGAAACGGCTCGAAGCTCAACAAAGCATTGAATTTTACCAAGCACGCATGGCAGGATCTTTTGACAAAAAGGTCAGGCAATGCGCCTACAAAAAGGGCGACTTGGTTCATGCGGTAAAAAGACCAATGGTCTTCGCTCACAAGTTCAAAGGCAAGTTTGAGCCAAAACGGGAGCGACCTTATGTCATCGACAAAGTCTTCTCCAATGGCGCATATGCACTCCTAAACATGGTGGGTGACAGATGTATGCTGCCAATCAACGACAAGTTCTTAAAGCGGTACTACCCTTGAGGACTTACCCGACTGGGTAAGAGCAAATCCTGCATGGCCAAAGCCTATTTCCAGGTACTTGCTCGTCAAACCCCCTCCTTTTAGAATTTTCATATCAAATAATGAAATTTATAAAGAAACTCAAAACAATGCTTACTTTCATCGTTTCATTGTTAAAAAAAAATCCAAGTTTAGGAGCCTTTCCCTTACTTGACCAAAATTCTCGATCCTTGAACCCAAAATTCATGGTTTGAAACAAAAATCCGGATTCAGGGATTTCCACCCTAGTCCACCCTACCTTTTACTGCCGAAATGGTTTCATGTCAAAATTTATGATCCTCGTGTCTTTAAACAAAAAAAAAATGATTTTTCAAAAAACCCGTGAGGAAGCGACGCTTAGTCGATACTCGCACAAATCGAAAGAATGCGAACCGCATTCGACACTTCCAAAATCGCAGGGAAGCGACATTTCATCGATACTTGCAAAACCTAAAATCGTGGAGACGCAACATTCAGTTGATACTTGATATCCCTAACCCAAATTTCAAAGGTTCGAAAAAACCTAAAATCGTGGAGACGCAACATTTCAGTTGATATCCACAATCTAAATTTCAAAGGTTCGAAAAAACCAAGAAATCGTGGAGATGCAACATTGCAGTTGATATCCACAATGTAAAGGTTCGAGAAAACCACAAATTTCAATAATCGTGGAGAAACGACATCAAGTCAGTACCCATAAATTTTTTTTTTGAAAAGCGAGGAAGCGACGTTTAGTCGATACTTACACCAAAATCCGCGAGGATGCGACATTCCATCGATACTCACAACCGAATGAGCAAGGATACGACATTCCACTGATACTTGCAAGACCATTCAGTAGGAAGGCGACTTTTAGTCGATACTTGCATTTTTTAAAACAAAAATCGGCTATAAATGCCACTAAAACCGGCTATAGATGCCACAAACCGGCTATTAATGCCACAAAATAAAACCGGCTATCCTTGTCACAAACCAAAACTTGGCTTTCAAAAACAAATCGGCTATAAATGCCACCAAAACTGGCTATAGATGCCACAAAAACCGGCTATCAACGCCACAAACCGGCTATCAATGCCATAAAAAACTGGCCCTCATGCCAAAATCGGCTTCCATGCCACAAACAAAATCAGGCTCCCATGCCAAAATAATTATTTAACAAAAGATTTTCACAAAATGACAAACTTTTGATCAAATCCCATTTAGCAAGCATCACAAAAAGAGTACCAAAAAATACATGTGGTACCAAAAAAAAAGAAAGAAAGTGTTTACAAGCACTACATAAAAAAAGAGAGTACCAAAAAAATACATGTGGTAACAAAAAAAAAGAAGGTAGAATCTGCTAAAAATCAGGAGCTCAGCCAGAAATGGTCTCCAACCAAAGTTTCAGCTCCTCGAGCAAACTCTTGGCCTCAGCTGTCATAGTTTCCAAGGCACGCTTCTTCAGGAACTCACCATGATATGCTGGAGAAGGCTGTAACCCTTCTTTTATACCGGGAAGTTTATCCCAAGCAGTTTGCCATTATTTGTCTTCTTGAAATTTCCTTTCGAGAACTTAATCAGCATCTGCAACCCGACGAATCAGAGCACTCTCCCTGTCATGAGCCTCTGTTATAGCAGCCCACTTGGCAGCGACTTGTGCCTTCAAATGCTCAAGACATATCCTGGCCTCATTGACCTCCCTATCAAGGATGTTAAGCTCGTGCCTCAGCCCGATTATGGCTAGCTCTTCTAAGTTCTTCTCTCGGACTACCTGCTTCCTGCTCGGTGTAGCCTCATTCAGGTCAGACTTAGCCCTGTTAGCAGGATCCAAGAACATCTCCTTGAATAACTGGTCATTAGGAAAGTGCATGGTCTCAAACCATTTGTCACCCAGTGCAATGATCCTATCAACGATCGCCCTGGCACCTGTGACGTCCAGACCTACTTCTTCGGCATCAGTGAGAATCTCCTGAACATGCTGGATCATACCAAATCCGGCATCCAAGTGTCCAGAAAGGAGAGTCTCGATCCAAGAGCTCAAAACCCGTGCCAGCACCTTCTTCGCAAATAAGAGTGATGGCCCAGATGAAGATTCGCCCCGCTCCGTCGGTCGGCTGCTCATGTCATGCCCCTTTGGAAGAGTAACAAAAGAACTCTTTCCAGTTGGAGCCGCTGGGGAAAGAATCTCAACACGAGGTATCTCCTCAATCGTGTCAGAACTGGTTCTACGAGTCTCTACCTCCAGATCAACCTCTGACATCCCTTGCTCTGGTTCTGAAGGAAGCGATGGACTCTCTTCTGTCACTTCAAAACCTGCCAAAGAAACACAAAAGGTATGAATATGATCCTGTTTAAAAAATCATTATCAGGGTTATCATTACAAAGTACTTTATTCGACGACTGGCAGAACACTTTCTTCCTCCATGAACTCATCGGAAGCATTATCAACATTTGCGTCCATCGATGGTTCAAAGTCATCAGAATTTTGTGGCAAATCAGCTGACACAAAAAAAATGTTAGTAAATCAAGTCACAGATACAAAAAAAAAGAAAGCAAAAGAAGTTATACCAATTGGAGATTCTGGGTTCACTCCAGAGTCCCTCGGTTTTTCTTCAGGTGCCACAGCCGGATCCGTGACCGCCTCATTGGTCGGGACCTCAGGCATCGCCACGTCTTCTTCCTCTGCTAAAAAAAAGAAGAAGAGAAAAGCAGAAGTAGAAAGCAAATCAGAACATGAAAAAATCTCATGAAAAGAACGGAAAGAGAAAGAGGAAGAATCACACCTTCATCCACGGTCTCTTCTTCTCGGCTCTTCTTTTCCGGAGGCTCGTCAACATTCTCTGGTATCTCCTCATTGATAGTGAGAGGGACTTCCATATCAGGAGAGTCTTCGTGTTGCCCTTTGCTGCGATGCTGACTCCTCTTCCTCTTACTTCTACAGGCTTGCTTCCTAGAAAAACCTGCCCCGCTGTCAAAGTCCGGTTTCCCACTTGACTCCTTACTGGATGGTCTACCCTTGTCAGTGGACTCCACGGAAGCTCGCCTCTGTGTCGCTTGCATCCAAGCGTCAAGCACAGCTTCCTCCTGTTCTAGCTGCTCTAAAGCCTCATCAAGTATTTCTCAAACAGCTTCAGAACCAATGACGCCCTAGTCACCGAGAAAGCCTATCTTGTGTTTCTCTCCAGAAAGGAAGGCCTAAACTTCCTCTCGCCGGACGCCATCCGACTTTCCAAGGCCTTTTCCAGACGATAACTTCACATCAAGCTCCTTCTTGGAAAGCCCCCGATATGCCGAAAAGCTCACCGCGAACCACCTCGCTTAGCCAGCAGTCCGGAAAGTAGACAACATAGGATAAGAAATCATGGCAGTAGTGTCTTCAGCACTATAGAAAGCCTATGCGTTTCTCCCGTCCTGCAAACCTCCAAAGCACTTCACCATGCTTGAAGGCGCTCCAACAACGCCTTGAGAGAAGCCCAACTACAAAGCAAAGCGAGAAGGTACATACGGTTGGATGTCGACGAAAGATGTCTGTGGTACACCATCGTGCCGACACGTATGCTGAAAAGCCACTATTTCTCTGCATTTGTCAAGGAGTAATGCCTTCCCGACCCCGCCCTGGTAGAGTCTCGGGAGGCACCAAAATCAAAAGCCTTCTTCCGTAACTCAGGAGAAAGCTTCACTGAAGACTGCCCCATCTCGACGTCCCTAAATCATCGGATCCTCGTGCGGGCAAACAAAAGTGATTCGGACACAGCTTTCTCCTTAGCCAATCGAGTCATCAGAGGATCATCATCCTGTGGAGTACCCAGCCGATGGAAGCCAAGACAGTGGTACACGTACCACAAATAAAAGATGTGGGCAGAAAATACCCTGTTCATGGGAAGCCCAAGCCGAACAAAAAAAGCAGCAGCCTGCAGTTCGGTGCACAAGCAGGAGTAAAGAACAGGTACTAAAGCAAGCTGCTCTCCAAACACCATCTGACAAGCCATAAAAATACAATGCAGCCTTATGTGCGTTACATCTCCTCCACTAAGTGAGGTAAATAGCGATATCTCTCCGCAGTGCAATGTCAGAGCAAATGGCGTCTGTACTCGTGAAGAAACCCCTCAACTCTTCTTACATAGCCGAAGTCTTCTTCGAACCTGGATCCTTTGCCTTGGCTTCCCGGGTCATGCTATCTGAAGACTCCCTCCTGTAAAAAAAGTTGGGGAACGAAGAGCCTAAACTCTTCCAACTGCTGGACCTTACTTTCGAGCCCTCCTTCTCCTTCAAAAAATCATAGAAGGCGACAGGTTGAAAGTACAGGAGCCTGAACCCCTCCGACTGCTCCTCAAGGACGCTGTCGATCGGCATGAACTCCTCGTAGAGTTTGCCAAGGATGGGCAATCTAGTAATGGCGCTCAACTCCTTCAAAGAAAAACCAATCTCACCGTTCGTGACAATGAAGGTACTGGTTTGTGGGAGGAATGACTCCAACATAGCCATGAAGGCCTCGTCGGAAAAGATAACGGTCTCCCTAAAGGCGCGGACCGCATCAAAGATCTCTGCTTCCTTCAAAACGGCGCCACCAATCATTAGGGCACGATCAGTCCACGACTTCAGCTAAGAGTCAGCACTGAAATGGCCACGAAGTCGAAAAGGCTTCACCCAATTGCTGCGTCACTGCTGAAAATACCAAGGCCCACTGGTCCCAAAATGACCGACGGATAATCAAAGCCCTAGTAGCCACTAGCTGGCATCAACATGTCCATGTCGGCAGGCGACTTCTCCGCATATCCAGTAGGACCACAAACAAAAACCCCGGTCTTGATTACATTTGTCCTTCTCACCTAGCTTGGAGTATCTTCCCTCTTAGAGCACGTGGGAGCAAGGTTCATAATCGAGATGGTGCGATCAAACGTCGATTGGGTAACAACGGTTCTCTTCTCACCATTAGCCGTGTAAGAGAACTAAAAACATCTCCTCTGGTATGTCACGACATCAGGGACTGCATCACCAAAGAAGAAGGGAGGCTTGGGCAAAACCCTCTGATCGTCCATCACCCAAGGACGGCCGCTTACCATGATCTTGTAAAATCTCTCTCCCTTGAGAGCGATCAGTCGCTGCCTCATCTCATCTCTGTTGAGGGAGTCCCACTCTTTAAGGTTCTCTCAACATACTGGACCTTCTCCTAGGCCCGCTGAACGGCCGGATTGGAAGATCTAGCGGATCAACGAGGTACGCTTGTAACAGGCTCCATACCCTTGTTCGTTCTGGAGGAACCACCTGCAAAGGTTGCAAAAGAGAAAGATTAATGATCAAAATGACAGTGTTTCATTAAAAAAAAGGAAATATCCCGAAAGAAATAGAAAGTTTGAAGATGTGTTCAACATCATTGCGAGCTCCGAAACTCCAAACTTTCGAAACCACAAAGTCTCCGCAAAATTAGGAAGGGCTCAACATCACTGCGAGCTCCAAATTCTCAAATTTGTAAAAACTTTCAGGTATGCTATCAAATCATGCTTCTAATTCAATTTACAAAAAAATGCATGCATGAACATCTTGGTTTGCCATATAAAAAAAGGGGCATTATCATGTTGAGCAAAAAAAAAAAACATTCTAAAAAAAAGATAGGGGAAAGATAAAAAAAAATTTTTTCTCAAAAGAAAAAAGAGAGAGAGAAAGAAGAAGAAAAAAGGGAGCTGGCCCATAGGCCGTGGCCCACAGTCCATGTGGCTGTACGGCTAGATCAGTACGGATCTGTCCCTACGCCCCCCCCCACCCCCCCCCCAAAAAAAAAAAAAAACGTACAAAAAAGGGAAAAAGCACGAGAAAAAAAAATGTGTAAAGAAACGAAGAAAACACGTGGAAAGAAAAGAAAAGAAACGAAAAGAAAGAAACAAAAAAAAAAGAACTTTCTTTTACCATCCTATCTTCTACATGGAGTTTTCTTGAAAAAGCGAACTTACTTCAAGCCATTGATGGAAAAGAAGAAGAAAAGCTTGAAGATCTTTGAAGAAGAAAAGTTCTTGGTTTTGAAGCCCTTTTGAGATTTTTGCAATAGAAAGCAATAAGAGCAAGAGATCCAACATCCCCTTGCTTTTATAGAAGAGAGCAAACCAAAGAAGGAAAGAAGAAAGAGGTAAGTGATACTAATTAGTAACCTTACCAAAAGAAAGGAATTAGAAAGATCCTTTCCCAAAAGAAAGATATCTTGAGGGATTCTCTCCCTAAAAGAAAGCAATGAGAGATTTTCTCCCAAAAGATAGGAAATTTAAGATATTCTCTCCCAAAGAAAGAAATTTGAGATATTTCCTCCCAAAATAAAAGGAACATGAGAGATTCTCTTCCAAGTAAGGATATTCTTAGATATTCTCTATCCAAACGAGTTATTTTAGATATTCTTTACAAAAAAAAAAAGAAACCATATGAGAACTAAGCATGGTTTAAAAACTCGGCCGGTACCAATACGTATCGGCCGATACGTACCGGTATCGGCCGAGACCGAACCGATATCTCAGCGAGATATCGGTATCGGCGATACCGGACTTAAAATCGCCAATATCTCGCGAGATATCGGCCGATACGAAGTAAATATCGGCCGATATTTTCAAAATATCGGCCGATCTCCTTTTTTTTTTTTTGGGGGGGGCGCTGCCCCCTGGACCCCCGTGAGCTGACCGGTCAGCTCGACCCCCGCCGGGGGATACCCCCGGACCCCCTCTGCGAAGCGCATGTTTTAGAGAAGTGGCAATCAAGAAGACAAGAGAATCCTACTTGACCATGATAGCTAGGACTCTTTTGCTAATTGTCTTTCTTTTTTTTGGTGCTTGGATGTCTATTATTATCATAAGCTGCTAGATATGATATTAAACCTATTTAATTATGTTTGGAATGATATAGTAGTAAAGATTGTGTAATACACTAATTCATGAACCAAAAGGCTTTATATTGAGTTAGATTCGATGTTACTCACTTATTTTTCCCTAGATCTAGTATTTTAAAGTGTAGATCTAAATTTTTTTATTTCCAACATTTGGGGCTTTTCTTGAAATCAATTACATTTTTTCACATTAGTGTTCAAATGCATTGATAATGTGTTAGTTTAAAATAGATCTATACTTTTGGAACAAAAAAGTATGAGTTTTTGCCAAAAATTATGGTTGCATTATGTCAAATTTATGATATTTCATCTCATTGATCATGAGCATCAATAATGGTTGCATTATATAAAATATGGAGAATAAAGCGAACAACGACACAGACATGACTCATAACTTAAGGTGACCGAAATTTTGATTTATTGTTGTTACTAATGGAAAAAAATATTGTTTTCCAACATTTTCTAATATTATGGATTTTTTGAATATTTTTGCGAATTTTTTTGGATTAAAAAAAAATTCACACCGCGACGACCGCGACGGACCGATATCCGCGACGATATCAGCGACGTATCGGTTTTTCAGCCCGGCCGATACCGCGACCGATACTGAGATTTTAAACCATGGATCTAAGTCATCTTTAAAAGCTTAAGGTCCCATGGGTTAGCCTATATGAGTCAGGTTTTTACCACCTAGGCACTAAAAAAAGGGTTTTTAGTCAAAGAGAAATCTCTCTTACCAAGAGCATACAAAAATGGTTCCATGCCTCTTTTGAGTTGATTGGACCATACAAAAAAGAATTCCAAGCCACATGAGCTTCTAAATATCAAACCATCCAGCCTCATATACCAAATTGAGCCAAAATCTTGAAATTGATATTTCACAAAAAACCAAACCACTCCAATGGACCCAAATAGTCCCAAAGAGTGACCAAAAGCCACATCCTGGTCCCCTAACTTGCCACATACAGCTTGTTAGGTCACAAGACCAAAACAAAAAAACCAAATCCTGATCCCCTAACTTGCCACATACAGCCTGTTAGGTCACAAGATCAAAACCAAAATTGACCCCCCAACATTCCACATATAGCTTGTTGGGTCACAAGGTCAAAATCAAACCCGACCCTCTAACCTAGCACATACAGCTTGTTAGGTCACAAGGGCAAAAATAAAAACCCAAATCCGCATCCCCGATGTCATCTTAAAAATTTTTGCCTCGAGATGGTACGTGATCCCTTTCACTACCATAAAATTCCCATGAAAGCTCAAAAGGCCACAACACCAAAAGAAAGACTGCTCAAAGACTCTTGGTCAAGTCACAAACTCTCCTTCAAAAATCTCTTTGAGGCACATCGACTACAAAAGTTAAGCAACTCGTCGCTGTACCTTGAGGGGGCATTTGTTGACACAAAAAGAAAATGTGTCACTTTGCCTCTTCAACATCAAGAGAACTACAAGAAGCTGCAGCCTACCATAAATAGGCAATGCTACTTCTCAAAAATCAAATCTTGTCAGAATCAAACAAAAACTGCAAGATCCTTCAAGATAGCCAAAAGAGGAGTACACAAGAAGTTTCGGGCCATTTGAAAATCATTTGGCCTAACTTCGCTTCTCCGATAGCTAAACAGGAGCTCTCGGCGGCAACAGCATCAGAGACACCAAATCTCCGATCAGAGCCAATGGATAGTCTCAAAATACATCCAAAAGGTTCCACGTCTGGTTCCAAGTCAAACCGACAACGTTTGACCCTACATCAACACTCGAACAGCTAAATTAAGCCACTCGACGGTGAGAACCACCGAGGTCATCACTCATCAAAAAGAGCACATGGGCGGCTTCAAGATGCTTACAAAGGGTTACGCGTCAAGTTTCAGGTCATTTCAACAACATTGGACCATACTTTGACTCTCGGGAGCCAAATCAGGCCTCTCGGCGGTGAAACTCCCCGTGACCATGGTTTCTAAGACAGAGCCTATGGATCATCTCAAAATGACTCCAATAGGTTACCTGTCAAGTTTCAGGTCAATCGGACATCGGTTGACCGCACATCAAAGAGCGACATCATCATCGCGATAAAGTCAAGTCTACTGGCGACAGGACCCATACGGCTTCAAAACTCAAAGAAAAGCCTATGGTTGGTCTTATTTATTGCTCAGGAGGCTTCACTTCAAATTTCAGGTCATTCCGACATCATTTGACCCAATTTCAGCTTCTGACAGAGAATTGGCAGCTCTACGCTACAAAGTCTTCGACTTTTCTGGAAAATTGGAAACTTTGCACTGCAAAATGCAAGGATTCTTTTCAAGTTTTCTATAGGAAAATCAGGCAAACAAATGTACAAAAATGTCAAGAAAAATACATAAGAAAAAAGAATCAGAAAAGACCTCGAAACGACCGCAAAATGGGAAAAAAGGGGAAAATTTCCCCCATGGGTCGCAGCTCGCGACCCTGGCCCATGGAACTCCGGGTCTCCGGATTTCCCCCGGAGAGGCCCGTTTTCCATCCTTTTTCACGTTTTGAAGCGTCCAATCCTGTGGCTTTCTAAAAATCCATACTTTTGAGGCACCGAATCCTTCGGCATCCGTAAAAATCATAGGTCCGTCTTCAAGAGTATCAAAATCAACATTGATCGCCAAACGGTCAACCAAAAAAGTGTGCTTTCTACCCGATCGATCGAGAAATCGACAGGATAGATGGCACCGACCCCCTGTTGAAAATCAGTGCCTGAAATTACATGGTGAACCTCCTTTAATGAAATCACAATCTTAGGTGATATCATAATCACTCAAATAAGAGGTGATTCATTAAACTCAATTCAAGAAATTATATATTTTCATAACCAGTGTCACTTTGGCGGCTAACGAGTTAATCAAAAAATAATTTCCAATTGATATATATGAGAACACTTAATTTATCATTTGATTGTCAAATCCTTAATTACACCAAATTAGTGTCATAAAAAAATTTTATTTGACATTCAGAGATTGCCCATTATGATCTAATAGTTAAGTTTATAATGGCCAAAATGTCCTTAATATAGAAAAATTAAAAAAAATAAACCAAACTTAATCAATGGATCTACAAACTATTATTGCTAAAGAAATAACAATTACACAATAAACCATTATAATATCAAACTTGATGCGGAAAAAAATATTTTAAGAATCTAATTTACATGTTCAATAAATGTACCAAAATATTAGAGAAGTCTAATAATGGATCCGAACTATTTAGATTAAAGATCCAATCAATACGAACCCATAGGAGAAAATACCACGTAATTCTGAGTTCATATGAGTCCAATATGATCAAAATATGTTATGGACCATCCATTTCTGGCCCACACGATCAACTTAGATCTAGATCAATATATAGCCCAATTCATTTTCAATTCTCTTCCTTCCGCTTTTGGAGCTTTTAAGGCAGCTTATAACCAAAGCCCAACGACATGGGACATAAATGAATTAATCGCTAGAGCCGAACAAGAAGAAAGAAGGTTGAAGGCAGAGGGACAAATGATGGTTAATTTTGTCTCTCGATCTAAGTTCAAGGGCAAGGGTAAAGGCAGGAAAGGTGCAAATGCTCAAGCCACAAAACCAGAAAATGTTCAAGCCACAAAACCAGAAAAGAAGGACAAAGGGATAATGAAGAAATTCTTTTTTTCTTTGTGGAAAGAAAGGTCATTTCAAAAAGGATTGCCTGAAACGAAAGAATTCGTTTGAAAGTAAAGGTAAAAGTCAAACTTTTGTTTGTTTTGAAACCAATTTAACAGATGTTCCATCTAATAGTTGGTGGATTGACTCTGGTGCAACCATTCATGTTTCTGGTTGTATGCAGGGATTCCTTTCAAGCCGGAGTCCAAATGATGGGGAAAGGACCATCACCATGGGGAACCGAAAGGAGTCAAGAGTTGAAGCTATAGGCACATACAGGCTGGTGTTGGACACCGGCTTCATTTTGGATCTCCACAATACTTTCCTCGTCCCGGATATTTATAGAAATCTTATTTCTATTTCAAAACTTGATTATGATGGTTTTAAATTTGGTTTTGGTGATGGATGTATGAACGTTCTTAGAAATAATAAAGTTGTTGGAAATGGTTTTTTATGTGATGGATTGTATAAATTAAAGTTAAATTCTGTTTATGAACAATCTCTTCACACACAACACATTAATTGTGGCATGAACATGGGACTTAAAAGAATGGCCATTAATGAGAACTCATCTATGTTGTGGCATGAAAGGTTAGGCCATATTTCAAAAGAAAGAATGGCAAGATTGGTGAAAGACGGATTGTTACCTAATCTGAATTTCACCGACTTTACAGTTTGAGTTGATTGCATTAAAGAAAAGCAAACCAATACAAGTAAGAAAGGAGACACAAGAAGTTCGGGTCTATTAGAAATAATCCATATAGATATCTGTGGGAAAATCCACATACCCTGTTTTACGGGTGAGGAATACTTTATTACTTTTATCGATGATTTTTCACGGTTTGGTTATGTCTATTTAATCAAAGAAAAATCCGATGCTTTTAAATGCCTTCAAAATATTTAAGGCAGAGATAGAAAAGCAATTAGATAGAAAAATCAAGGTCATGAGATCAGATAGAGGTGGTGAGTATTACGGCAGATACACCGAATCGGGTAGTAACTTGGGCCCTTTTGCTAGATTTTTACAAGAGGAAGGTGTTGTTGCCCAATACACAATGCCTGGTACACCTCAGCAGAATGGTGTAGCTGAGAGAAGAAACATGATGCTTATTGAGATGGTCAGGAGTATGGTCAGTAGCACTAATTTACCCGAGTCCATGTGGGGTGAAGCATTAAAGATGACAATGTACATCTTAAACCGGGTTCCTACAAAGGCGGTTCCAAAATCCCCTATTGAGTTATGAACTAATAGGAAACCCAGTTTAAATCATTTTCGCGTATGGGGGTGTCCATCTGAAGTAAGAATCTTCAACCCACATGAACGAAAATTGGACCCTAAAACAATTAGCGGATATTTTATTGGATATCCAAATAAATCCAAAGGGTATAGATTTTACTGTCCTAACCATACAACTAGGATCGTTGAATCGGGAAATGCCAAAGTTTTGGAGGATAATTTGAATAGTGGGAATGGTCAAAATAGAAATATAACCTACGAAGAAATTAGGGTAGATGTTGATCTACCTAATAAAAGGAGTGAATTTGATGTCCCACTTGGTATCGTGATCAACGAAAATAAAGAGGAACAACAACCACAAAATGAACAAGAAGCACAGGAAACCCAATTACCCATTATTGAACCACGTTCAGAATAGAATAATGATCCAGATCCTGAAATTTTAAGGATGTCAACTCGTACGAGAAGACCTGTTATCTCGAATGATTATGTTGTTTACTTAGAAGAGGCCGATATTGGGATAAAAGATGATCCTAGGACATTTAAAGAAGCTATAGAATGTCAGAATTCTGATAAATGGTTAGATGCAATGAAAGATGAGCTAGAGTCAATGGCCACTAATGATGTTTGGGACATCGTTGAACTACCTAAGAATTCCAAGACCGTTGGTTGTAAGTGGGTCTTTAAGACCAAAATGGATTCAAAGGGAAAGGTTGAACGTTTCAACGCCAGACTCGTGGCCAAATGTTTTACTCAGAGAGAAGTGATTGATTACAATGAAACTTACTCTCCGGTGTCTAAAAAGGATTCATTCATGATAATTATGGCTCTAGTAGCTCACTTTAATATGGAGCTACATCAAATGGATGTCAAAACAACATTTTTAAATGGAAATCTAGAAGAAGAGATGTACATGGTACAACCAGAAGGATTTGTAAAACAGAGTGAAAAGAAATTAGTCCGTAAATTAAAGAAGTCGATTTATGGCCTTAAACAAGCTTCCCGACAATGGTACCTTAAATTCAACTGTGTTATTACAGCATTCGGATTCACCGAAAATGTGTTAATCATTGCATCTATCTCAAGATTAGTGGGGGCAAGTTTATTATCTTGGTGTTGTATGTAGACGACATTTTAATGGCTAGCAATGACCTTGGTATGATTCGTGAAACCAAGGAATATCTAATGAACAATTTTGATATGAAAGATATGGGTGAAGCGACCTTCGTAATAGGAATTGAGATTTATTGTGATAGATCTCGAGGATTACTTGGGTTATCACCGAAAATGTGGTTGATCATTGTAATCTAACATATTGCTTCAGTGATAGATATTTAAGGTCCATGTGTTTGGCTCCCTTGGATATCCTGTCATGCTTGGAGAAGAAAGTTGCAGCGTCATTGTCACAGTAAAGAGTTAATTGCTTAGAGATGAATCTCAAAGCTCTAAACTGAGAGATAAAATTACACAACCATGTTCCCTGAATTGCAGCCTCATAACATGGCACATATTCAGCCATCATGGTGGATGTGTAAAGTAACTCGGATTTCTAGCTTTTTCATGATATTGCACCTCTACATAAAAGATACCCATAGCCAAGAATGCAAAACTTGGTGTCAGGACATCCAACAAAATCTGAATCTGAATAACCAGTCACCTGTAGGTGACTTGATTTTCTGTATGTGAGCAGATAATTCCTTGTTCCCTTGAGGTATCTCAGCACTTTCTTTGCAGCTTTCCAATGAGCGATTCCTGGGTTACTTTGAAATCTACCCAGCATGCCAACAGCATGACTAATGTCAGGTCTTGTACAGACCTGTGCATACATCAAACTCCCTACAAGAGAAGCATAAGGATATTTTTCCATTTCATTACGTTCCAATTCGTTCTGTGGACACTGCGTAAGATCAAGTTTGTCTCTTTTATGCAGTGGAACAAGACTAGAGGAACATGTCATCATGCCAAATCTCTCTAGAGCTTTGTCAATATATGCTTTCTGAGACAACCCCAAAATACCAAGTGACCTGTCACGGAATATTTCAATTCCTATCACATAGGAAGCCTCACCATATCTTTCATTTCAAAGTTCTTAAAGGGATAATCCTTTGTAGCATGTAATAAACCAAGGTCGCTACTAGCCAGTAATGTCATCAACATACAGAACCAAAAATATGAACTTACTCCCACTGATCTTGAGGTATATGCAAGGGTCATCCATGTTTTCTGTGAAATCGAAGGCAGTAATGATTTCATGAGACTTTAGGTACCATTGCCTCGAAGCTTGTTTTAGTCCATATATTGATTTCTTAAGTTTGCAGACCATGTCTTCCTGACCTTCAATTATGAAGCCTTCAGGTTGACGCATTTAGACTTCTTCATCCAAGTCTCCATTAAGAAAGGCAGTCTTCACATCCATTTGATGTAACTCGAGGTCATAGTGAGCTACTAATACCATGATAATTCTAAGAGAATCCTTCCTGGACATATGGGAAAAGGTCTCAGTATAATCAATGCCTTCTCTCTGATTAAAACCTTTGGCAACAAGTCTGGCTTTATGTCATTCAATATTGCCTTTGTAGTCGCGTTTGGTCTTCAATACCCATTTACAGCCAACTGGTTTGTGTCATGGAGGCAATTGAACAACTTCCCATACTTGATTTTCATTTATAGATTTCAATTTATTCGTCATGGCATCAATCCATTTACTAGAATTAACATCCTTAATGGCTTGTGAATAAGAAACCGGATCTTTAATTGTCCCTTCTTCAGATTCTACTTGGTAAAGCATGTAATCATCGGAAATAGCTGATCTCCTTTGTCTTTGAGACCTTCTTAATGCTGGTTCCTCGGTGCTTCATCCATATGTCCATTGGCGACAATCTCATTATGGAGTTGTTGATCATTGATTGTGTTTTCCTCATTGTTAAATGGTTCAACAACGGGATGATTTCCAACATCTTTCGGAATAGAGGGTAAAGGGATAGGTACCCTGTTTTCCTGAATGATCACATCTTGAGGTTTATTACTCCCACTGATTTCGCCATTCTCAAAGAATCTAGCATTGCCGGTTTCAACAATTCTCGTACTATGGTTAGGGCAGTAAATCCTAAATCCTTTGGACTTTTTTGGGTAACCTATAAAATAACCACTGATCGTTTTAAGTTAGTATCAGAGCCTAGGTTGTGGATATAACAAATAATCGTTTACTTTTTATGTATTTTTTTTTTCTTTTGGGGGCTTTCTGGTTTATCCAGAAATTAAACCCAAATACCCAAATTAATGAGATTTTGGATATTTGATAAAAGATATTCAAGTTATTGAATAAAACTCCTCAGAAAATGAGGATTACAGTGCCCAACCCAATCTGAAAGAGATGGGAATAAAAGATTTATTTCATGTTCTTATTATTTTTTTATTCATTTTTTTATGTAAAAGAATATAATAATAAAAAATAATAATCACAGGAAGTGTCCAGCGCACCGTACAGCGAGTCGGACAGAAACTGTACAGCGCACTGTACAGTATGCTCCACTAACCCAGCCTGTGCTGCTGGGCCGGGCCAGAAAGGTCAGGCCGACCCGACCTGCAACTACCCAGCCCCGCTAGCCCAGATCCGACCCATGGCTTAGAAAATGACCCAGATTTCTGTACATACTGGTATTGACTGAAGCTTCAGTGTGACCTGTTGCCTTGATCATTCTAGATATATCTATAGTCCATGTAAAGATGTAAAAAGATATATCTAAGTGTAAATCAAATACCGGTAACATATATAGGTCCCTGATCTGATCAAATCAAGGGGGTATAAATTGATCAAGTAAATGTCAATTTAATCTTTGGCACTATTTAATTTATCAAATCAGAACCGTAAAAGTCTTTCATCGGCATTTTAGTAATTTCTGGAAATCACTGATCAAGATCTAAGTTGATCATGTTGGCCAAAAATGGATGGTCCGGAACATATTTTGATCATATTGGACTCATATGAACTCAAAATTGCATTGTATTTTCTCCTATGGGTTCGTATTGATTGGATCTTTAATCTAATTAGTTCGGATCCATTATTAGACTTCTCTAATATTTTGGTACATTTATTGAACATGTAAATTAGATTCTTAAAATATTTTTTTCCGCATCAAGTTTGATATTATAATTGTTTATTGTGTAAATTGTTATTTCTTTAGCAATAATAGTTTGTAGATCCATTGATTAAGTTTGGTTTTTTTTTTTGCCATATTAAGGACATTTTGGTCATTATAAACTTAACTATTAGATCATAATGGGCAATCTTTGAATGTCAAATAATTTTTTTTATGACACTAATTTGGTGTGATAAATCTTTGAATCTCTGCCTCTCTTCCTCATCCTTCCTACTGTTGAGTCGTTGATCTGACTTAAGCATCGGAGGGCCTTGCGCTGCCTACAGCCAGGGTCTTTGACGATTGTCTTTTTCTCTTCTTCTCTTTCAGGTTCAAGGCATCTTATCTTCATTAAGGAGTCTCAAGGAGATCCTAATCCTCTATAATCAAGTATGTAATTTTTAGACACTTATAATTGGCATCGTCTGTGGGAAACGATTCAAACATCTTTCCTTACACCATTCAAACCAAAACCAAGAAAAGCAGAAAATCATCAAAGATGATGCCATCACTGTTCGCTCCTCCTCAGAGGGAGCCTGGGGCGAAGTCTGGTGCAGCTGAGGTCGAAAAGCATCCCAAAGAACATCTCTTTGTCCCGATCCAAAGACGCCAGGCTCAGCCGGATTCGCCTTCAGAAGAAGAGGTGGCGCTTACCCATCGGGATGATCTCCAATGGGAGCCTTCCCGGGGGAAAGGTCCTTTAATACAAGAGAGGTCCAGGCGGGACGCATCTCCAGCAGTGGATGGACCACACCAATCTCATCGCCAGGCTGACCAAGACTATGATGATGGCAATCCTTATCTTGCGGATATTAGGGCCCAAAACCTTCTTATCCAGGAGAAGGATAAGTTGACTCAACTGCTCCAGCAACAGCTCTAGAAGGGAGCAAAACCTACTAGCCCACCTCCCAAAGGCAAACAAGCCCCTCAAACTGAGCCGGATCTGAGGCAGATGCTGAAAGCAAAGAAACGTAACCTTGCTCATGATGAGAGCTCTAGCAACAACCATTCAAATAAAAGATCAGAAACCATATCAGAGGTCAAAAACAACCTTAGAGAATGGCTTGATCAGCATGTCAAGCAGACAGTCTTACGCAATATGGAGGTAGCCGATTTCACCCGAGACCAGCTAGACGCTTGCGATTATGAAGTTCTCGGTGCATCCCCCATATCTCGGGAGATAAGAAACTTTCCTCTCCCAGAGAAGTTCAGTGTCCCAAGGTTCGTCCTTTAAGACGGAGCCTCAGACCCAGCGGCACATCTGCGACATTTTACATAGAGAACGTCGATTTGGGGTGACGTCGGTCGCCTGAACTGTAGAGTATTTTCCTCCAGTTTGAGAGACCTCCCCCTAAGGTGGTTCTGCGCACTCCCAAAGGGATCGGTTTCGAGCTGGTGACATCTCCGGAGCTCCTTCCTGGAGAAGTTTCAAGCACATAGAGTCATCCCCAGAACAGATGCCGATATAATGGCTCTCAGGATGAGGCAGAACGAGAGCATCACTCGATTCGCTAAAAGATTCTGGACGATCTATAGCCAACTTGAAAACACCACTGAGGAGGTAGCAGTTACATCTTTCCAACAAGCTCTGCTGCCAGGCAACGAGCTTCGGAAGGACTTGATCCAGAATCCTATGGCCTCGATGAAAGCTCTCATGGCCAGGGTAAACCGGTTCATCGAGCATGAAGAGGACGAGATCTAAGTTCGCGAGACTTTCGGTTTCTCACGCGAAGACAGAGCCTACAGGAAGGAGAAGTCGTCACGGAGGGAGAAGACGGACCGAAACCAGACTTTAACCAGCTCGGCAAAGGTCTCGTTTCCCAACTCGGGAGGCGGCAAAAAGTTCAAGCAAGCTCACCAAGCCAAAGAAGGGTAGCCAGCCATCAAAGCCTTCAAGGCAGTCAATACAATCTTCAAAGAGCCGATCTATATGCTCCTCAACAAGATCAAGACGCAGCCTTACTTCAGCTGGTCGCAGCCCATGAGAGGCGATCCTTCCACCCGCAACCAAAGTAAGTTCTGTGCCTACCACAAAATGAATGGGCACAAGACCGAAGACTGCATGTCCCTCAAGTCGCACCTTGAGAAGCTCGTTAAGGATGGGCATTTAAAGGACTATATCAAGGAAAGAGGCAATGTGAATAACAGCCGAGCTTAGCGCCAAAATGACAAAGGTCAGGAAAGCGATGAGTCAGAAAGAATCATCAACATCATTCACATGCCCCCCGCCCCTAAATGGAGTAACTAGGCTCGTGCCGAGGCTAGGAGGGCTTCACACGGCAAGGAGGTGATGACGACCGAGCTCGGACCTACCTCGAAGAAAGCTCGGGAAGAAAAGCCCAATATCTGGTTCTCTGAGAAGGACCTGGAAGGAGTCCAACTCCCCCACAACGATCCGCTGATCGTAACTTTGAAGCTGAAGAACTACAAGGTGCAGAGGATCCTCGTCGACCCCGACAACTCATCCGAGATCCTCTACTTCAACTGCTTCAAGAAGATGGGCCTCACAGAACAAGACTTGCAGGAGGCACGAACTCCCCTAGTGGGTTTCAGCGCCAAGCTCGTATATCCCTGGAGGAAAGTCTCCCTGAAAGTCCAATTCGATGGGGCCTCTATGATGGCCGACTTCCTCTTGGTGGATGCACAAACCCCGTACAATGCCATAATGGGGAGGACTTGGTTGCACAACATGGAAGCTGTTCCTTCCACTCATCACCAGAAGATCAAATTCCCCTTGGAGAACGAGAACGGCAGGATAGAAGTGGTCATGGTCAGAGGCGACTAATAAATGGCCAAGCAATGTTTGATGGCCATTGTACCTGGCGAGGAGGAGCCATAGCAAGTACACATGGCTGAGCTGGAAACAGAGCTGGGAAAAGTTGGCAGGGATCCCGAACAGAAGAGCATCGAATACCTAAATGGAATCAGGATCGACCGCAATGATCCCGAGAGATATTTCCTGCTCGGGAGCCAGCTCGCCGAATCAGAAAGAGCCGAGCTCTTAGACTTCTTACATCAGAACAAAGAAGTCTTGGCTTGGACACCCTACGAGATGGCAGGCATTGACCCCGAGGTCATGTGCCACAAATTGAATGTGAACCCCAAACACAAACTTGTTGTCCAGAAAGCTCGCAGAATAGGGGTGCCGCAAATAGAGGCTGTGATCGAAGAAGTCGAAAACCTGCTAGACCCCAGCGCAATCAGGGAAGCCTAGTATCCGGACTGGCTGGTGAACACAGTGGTAGTCAAGAGGAAGACTGGCAAGTGGAGAGTCTGCATAGACTTCACCGACCTCAACCAGGCATGTCCAAAAGATGTTCATGTATAGGCAAGGATATATAAGCTTCTTATTAAAAAGGGAAAATTTCCGTACGGTCACCAACAATACTGGAAATCTCTCCCTTGTAACCAAAGAGGAAGTTTTTACCAAGACGTTCCCCGTACATTCCGTACCAACGCACATACCATTTTTCCTTTTTTCTTTGCGATATCACAACAAATGTTGCGATATCGCAACTTAAGTTGTGATACCACAATTTTTTAGTTGCGATATCACAATTTAAATTGCGATATCACAACTAAAAAACCCCATTTCATCTCCCTGGTTGACTATTCCTCTCTTTCACTGTGAGAAAAACCCCCTTTTTATCTTCATGGTCGACTATTCCCCATCTTCATTGCGGTAACTCTCTCCCTCAGCCAAATTTGATCGTCCTTCTCCCTCGCCAACCTATTTGCAAATATGTAAGGTTGCCAACGTCGACGAAGCATCATCGTCTCCATTGTCTAGGAATTTTGGCCACCATTTCCATTGTCTCCATCAAATAGGGTTTTTCACAAATTCGAGTGCTGTTTGAGGTATATATGCCCATCTCTATCTATCTCCCCTTCTTCCCTATGCAGTACGATTGAAATATGTACATGACTCCATCATCCCTTTGGAATGTTCTGTTATTTTTTGCTACAGACGAATGTTCTGTAGGTCCACAGACAAAAAGTGGCTTAACGATTGAAATCTGCAAAACGTGTTACACTCAGTAGGTTTCTCCAAAGCAAAGGAATTTACAATGTTATGTTATTTTCTTTCAATCTCCCATTAAACTTGCATGTGCCACCGTTTTTTCCTCTTTTTTTATTTTTCTGGGATGGGGCTGAGAGAAGGGGGATGGATACAAACCAATATGATTGATTTTAATTTTTGGGAGAGGGGGCACTGATGCAGTTGACTGACTCTACTAAAACTCACCACCAATATAATGTCGCCTCTTCTTTAAAAATGATTCACAGGTTTCTATTATGTATTCTTTTTTTCCTAAATTGCAATGCCTCACAACCAAATCACCTAAGTCTCATGAAAGTACAAAAGAAATCTGACCCTGTGTAGAAGAAACAAATAAAACCCCAGTAATTCCTATTCTCTCTTTAATACATTGTTGATCTTTATTAAAAAAAAAATTGAATCACATGTTCTGTTTGTGCTTCTTGGTTTTGATAGACAGGGGCCTTGCTAATTTCTTGTGAGTAGAAAAGAAGTATTGATTATGGTCATCATAGAAAGATGTTGTTTGTGATGAAATGAAACCAGTAAAAAAGAAGGAATATCAATTCATTCAACTTAGAAATCAAGTAAAGGATAAGAGGATATCTTGCATCAAATCATCCATGTCCCACTCCCTAATCCTCAAGTTTTCATCCTACATCAAATCATCCAAGTCCCACTCCATGATCCTCAAGTTTTCTCCTACCCAATGATTCCCTTCCTCAGCAATATTATTTCTTTGAACATTGTTGTTATTGGTGTTTTGGTGGGTATGGTGTTTTTAAGGGCATTCTCTTCAAAGCTGGTACTCTGTAAGGGAGGAACATACAGCTTCCCTTGAATACTCGTGTGACCACCACATTGGTGAATTAAAAATACAAAAAAAGGATACAAACCCATATGAGAAATAACTTTGACATAGGTTTTTCCATTTACTACCATTTTGATTTGATAACAGCATGGTGTTCTTGTGTTTTGAAGTTGACGTATTTTATTTTGATATTCTGAAAATATCATAATATTATTGGGATGTATTGTTTTAACTTTATCAATTTTGTATATGCCACTTTCACAATATTGCCTATATAACATTGGAGGTTTACTCACATAATGCCAGATCAAATGTTTAGAGAGATACGAGCATCAAAGTAAAAATGAAAAGATAAGATGAAAATTATTACACCCCGAACCCTTTTTAATCTTGTTTATGCTTAATTATTTATGTTTTATGTAAATTAATTATATTTAGATGCTAATTAAGTTATTTTATGTCTAACTAGTCTTATTATAGCTTAAGAGTTAGACCTTGAGTCTTGGGTAGGTAGATCTAAGCTTAGCTCTTTTAGGTAGAGCCTTGGACTTTTTCATAAATTCATATTTTCTTATTTTGCATCATATGCACATCATCTTGGCGTCATCACGTGCATCTCGTCGAGCACGTCATCTTTCATATTGGGCATTTTCTCATTTGACCTCAAACTAACCATTTAGGCTTTCACTTGACTTGAAATGTAATTGTCCAAAGAATTCTAGACTTTTTATAAAACTGTGAACTATATCACTTAAAACAGGCACCCACTTCATTCGTTCAGTTCATGTTGGCAACTGTAGGAAGCTCTGGTTCTTTACTCCTTCCATTTTCTCCTTCCCTCTTCTCAAATCTTCAAGGGAAGCATATGCATGTACAAATCAATGAAGGAATGAGCTTCACCATCCTCTCCTCTACCTTTGTATCTCCATAACCTTAAAAGAAATTTCCTCCAACCTCTTCAAAGTGCTAAATCAGGTGAGGAACTATTCTTCTCCTTCACTCTTACATAATATCTGATGTCAAGGGACTCACTATCTTACATGCATACATTTTAATAGTTCTTTTGGTCTATCATCTGTCGAAGACCTCTTCACCCAATGAATCTTAAAAATGCTGTACATTGCAAATTTCCTCAATGCGGTCCTAATTGATTCACGAGTCTGAAACCGTCTTCCATTCCACATTTCACAAAAAGATGCCTCTTGGTGATCCACGCCAATATGGTCATCATTGGGAACTAAAGTGTCAATAACGTCTTCTACTCCCACAACCTTTGATGCATAACCGAATCCTTCTTGTGCATGCGATGTTCTTCTAGGTCTTATGGCAGTTTGCAATTCATATTCTCTAGGGTCAACATCAATATCAAATTCATCTTCATCATTTTCAGCGCGCTCCTCCACTACATTGCACCCTCCATCGAATCCAGGAGTTTTGGGTGCTGCATCTGTTTCCATCCAATCCATGACAAATTCTTCCCTTATATTAGAGAATTTCCATTTTCATCTTCTGCAAGATTAGTGGGAGCTATTAGATCTTCAAGCATGGCCTCCACAAATGGGTTATCATAAGGTACAACAGGCATGTTCAGGTCAAACTGGTTTCAAACAGGAGAAAATGACACATCACACCTGCATGGCAAACAATCAATCATATATGAATTTAATAGTATTATCAAATCAGATGTGTAGCAAACCGAACCTGTAAACATCCTCTCTTGTTGAAGGGCCACATGTATCCTTTTCACCGTTGGAAAAGTTTGTGGTATTTGTATATGTCATCGAATTCCCTCTACGTGAATCACCATGTCATAAAACAACTTTGTAACATGATTAAAAGAAGATATTAAACAAATCAACAGTTACTACATTTGTTATGAAGGTATGTGGTGGCACCTGTTCAAATTGAATGACGGTCTATTCGCTCGCTGGCTGCTAGGCCGGGCGTCTGTACACACATAAATATTTCAGCAGTTATAGTTTTCAGTAGATATAGTATATTCTCTCGCAATATATGTTTAAATTATAGTTTACAGAAACCTTTGCAAACAGAAGAGGGTTATCGATTCAAAATCAGTACACACATAAATATTTCAGTAGGAATAATTAGGTTGCATGCATTGCATTTTAAGAACATGCTTGTGAAGCGATGGTGGCCAAAACCTGTAAGAACTAAGAACCAGTGGCAATCCGATGATGCTTCGTCGACGATGGCGACCTTACGTATTTGCAAATAGGTTGGCGAGGGAGGAGGATGGTCAAATTTGGCTGAGGGAGAGAGTTACCGCAATGAAAATGGGGAATAGTCGACCATGGAGATGAAAATGGGGCTTTTCCCGCAGTGAAAATGGAAAATAGTCGACCATGGAGATGAAAATGGGGTTTTTCCCGCAGTGAAAGGGAGGAATGGTCGACTGGGGAGATGAAAGGGGATTTTTTAGTTGTGATATTGCAATTTAAATTGCGATATCGCAACAAAAAAATTGCGGTGTCGCAACTTAAGTTGTGATATCGCAATATTAATTTGTTGTGATATCGCAAAAAAAAAAAAGGAAAAATGGTTTGCGCGCTGGTACGGACTGTACGGGGAACGTCTTGGTAAAAACTTTGTCTTTGGCTACAAGGGAGAGATTTTCAGTACTGTTAGTGACCGTACGAAAACTTTCCCTCTTAAAAAACCTCCCACCACATGACTAGAATGGCTTCATATCGGATACGTACGATAGGAAAGAGATGGATTTTACACATTAGAATTGAAGCATCATTATCATATCTGTGTCACTATTTTAACTTTAGTATAAATTTGAGCAGAGCTGCGTGACTGGCTCACACCAGAAGTTGTATTACAAGCTGACGAGGGATAAGAGGCTAAAGTCATGAAGCCCTTTAATATATTCAACATTATAAGGTGGGAGTGTGAACGGGGTTCAAGATAGAATCTGTGATAGAGAAATGAGTGTGAATACGGTTACACTAATGGAATCTTTGTTCTTTGAGCTCGAAACCATGTTGCTTTGCATGAGCTTGCACATGCAAATCATATATAGTTGTGATCTTCTTAAAATAAATTAGTCGAGTTGGTTGTGGTCAATATTATTTGGAGGGAGTTATAGTAAAATCTTCCTTCCCTTTATACTCTAGCTCTATGGACATGTGTTCTTTTCAGGATGGATTCAAGTGGTTCCCTTTCACTGCATAGAAAGTAGCCAAGTAGGGGAATTCGACTATTGTGATATCGGATGCAAAAAGGAATGATTTGAAATTACATTTCCTCGTTTTTAGTACAAGCACGAAGATGATAAAAGTGTTTTGAGTGCCAGTTAAATCAGATTCTTAAGGCAAATTAATGGTCAAAATCCCATTAGAAAGTCATGATTATTTGAAAATAAATTTTTTTTTTATTGGCTTGATCATGCACTAAACTCGAAGGTGAATGTTACCTTGGTGAACGTGGATCTTGGATCCATTTGGCAATAAATGAGTAGAAGCATCAAATAAATGGTTTAGAACTTTAAAAGGTAGCACCCATATGAATTGATTTTAGTTGACCTTGCCGATGACATCAATAACTTCTCAACCACCACTCAAACCAAACGCAGCCTTGATCTCACGGGCAACAGTTGTACTAGAAGTCTAGAATGCGGGGAGCAAGGGCACTATGGAGCCTACTTGACAGATCATTCAAGGGCAAGGATGATAATTGGAAGTCTATTCATGGACCGTAGTGTGATACAAAAATCAACACCATCAATTGGTGGAGATACGAAGAACCAAAGATCAAGGGCGAGAAAGGTTGAGAACATCTTCAAGGCCAAATGCTTGAGTGGATCCTGCATGGATGAACTGGATTTTGTTCCATTCATTGGGAAGTGGGATTGTAAAATCCCCCCTCCCCAAAAGCTTATAAAACTATCAGGGATATGAATCCAATTAAACCTGGAATTGATTTTCAATTCGGCCCTAAACAGGGGTCTATACAAGAGCTTTTGGGCTGGGTCGTTATATAGTCACCAACACACTCAAACGCAAGGATGTTCATTATTATGTATCTAATATAGAATGTTGGGCAAATCTTCCTCTGTCCAGAGAAAAATTGGTAATCGCAATAACAATGACTGTATTAGCATATTAATATCTCACTCAAGTTAGGACCGAACAAAACTGGACCGCAGACCGGACCGGACCACAAAACCGGACCGGACCGGACTGGCTTCGTGGTTTTAATTAGTGGTCCAAATCCGGTCCGATCTGGACCGGATTTGGAAAACCGGTTATATCCGGTCCGGTCCGGTCCAGGCATTTTTGGATCTGGTCTGGACCGGACCGGACCTGATTTATTATTCTAAGTAATAAGTATTTTTTTTATTTTTTTAATATAAGATGATCGAGTCTATTTAGAAATGAGGAGTTCAAGCCTGGGTCAGAATTTAACACGGAGCCAACTCCTTTGATTCAATTACACCCATTTAAGGCCCATTACATGTGTGGACATGAGTCTGGTCTTTAGGAATGAGCCCAAATTGATGAAAAAAGAAAATCTCAAACAATCATAAAATATTACTTTTACTATGGCATATATACGTTGTATATTAACGTTGTTTTATTTCATATATACTGTATAAATAAATATAAGATACAAATTATAAGCATAATGAGTCCACTGATCTAAATACCCAAGGCCCAGATGTGAGCCATTATGGGTTTCGAACCCTTAACCTAGATCCAGGTCCACCCTGATGGAACCGATTGAATGTCCAGACCAGACTTAAACGGATCCAAATGCAGGTTGAACAGGGCCAGTTCAGCCTCATTGGCTGCTTTAGGTTACGGCGTGAGCTCAGACCAGATTATGAAGTCTGAGGCCTAAGGTAGACTTGGGCTGGCCTCAGGTGCCTAAATTGGCTGGGCCCATTCATCGGATCTATGCACAGAGTTTGGGCTTTTCAGCTCGGTCATGACTCACTGCGACCAGATCCTCAGGCTTCTCAACTGCGGCAGTAGCACATATCTCAACTTTTTATTGTTTGATTCTCTTCAACCCGAAGTGGGCTGTGGCATGAGCACATATCTTGAAATCTTAGAAAAATCGACATGAAAAAAAAGCTTAGAAAAAATAAAAAGGAAGCCGATCTGGACCACTTATATATAAGTAGTCCAACCGGATCTGGTCCGGTCCTTCATTTTAAGACGGACCGGAAATCCGGTTGTGCAGCCCTAACTCAGGTACACATGGCCTACTAATATTGGTGATTGGTGGCTGCTTCATCCCTAGGAAGTCAAATGAATGAGATTAGTGATGGCAATGGGTGGAGTTTTATGTGAAATGGGGCAAAGCATATGTGCACCCGACTGACATAAGTCCTACCTTAAACCCCACTTTAACAAGGAGGAGAAAACACTTACAACACTCAGTCCCAGCCAAGAGGGTACGGGCTCCCAAGCGTAGCAAAACTTAGTAAGCATATGTGCATCCCCGTTAATATTACAAAATAAAGAAGCCAAAGCTTTATTGTCTAAGATAATGGAACTAATGGACTAGTCATAATCTCCCTTCAAAACTTGCATCACTTTTTTAGCATCCATCAAAATACGGATCTTGGTAAAAACCTGGTTCTTGCCTTTTTCAACGTAGTTAATACTGCATTCGTTTCGACCTCTTTTGAAGTGGTGACTTCGGTTCCTTGGATAGTACCTGCATCCACAACAACCCCATTTAGCATTATAACAAATCCAAAGGAGGCAAACCCCTCCTTATATTAAACCCCACTTATTTTGCCATAAGTCTAGAATATATGATAGCAAACCCCACTCCTTAATGATAAAAGTCAGGTCAAAACAAGGGCTTGCTCATTTGGTTAGCAACCCAGCATCTCACCTGGCCGCTTACGGAATGATCTTTGAGTATGCCACTCTTTCCACCTTTGAGGGCTCTCCTTACCACGTGTGTGGGCTCTCTTCTAGCCTCCTTGTCTGGGGATATCAAAAAAAAAAAAAAAAACTAATAATAATAGAAGTTAGGTCAAGTTTGATATTGATCCTACTTTAGTAATTTTCAAAGCTTGATACCTTGTGGATCTCTATATATTCTCAAAAATATTTCGGCCATTGATGTAATATGCTCAATATTGGATTAATTTGTCCCTGAGCAATAACATTATTTTATTTTATTTTTATTGTTTCTGGGAGTGTAAATCAAGATCCAAACCGTTGAGAATGTTCACAGGATCAAACACGGCCATGAGACCAGATTTCAGCCGTTGGAGCATAACCAATCTCGAGATATGTGAAAAAATGTGAGCCATTAGATGCAATTTTTTGGATTATATGTGGGCCCCAAACACAAGACCCAATCCGTTAGATCTCTTTGGAAGGCTAAACGCGACTATAAGATCAGTTTCCTAGGCTTGATACCTTGTGGATTGGTGTGATCTTTATCAATCATATAATACCGCAAGTGCACGGGTGTCTAGATGAGACAGTGGCAAGAACGGGTCGAACCCACAGGAAGCTAATTAAAGAAATTTTTAGATTAAGAAAACTAATTAACTAACAATTAAGAAAATTTTTGATTATTTAGAAATAAAAGAAAGCAACTAATTTAGAAATATGAAAACTACCAATTAATGAAAGTGATTAGAGCATATGAATCCAATAAGCATCCACCAATTATTTATCAAGTAATCCTAACTTGTTCCAATTTTTACTTCAAATCAAAGACAAATCAATATTTTTAATTTGGAAAATCTAACTTTTAAAATCCCTTTTTAATCATAAAAGTTCAAAACAAAAGACTTCCTTCATCTCATAAAAGAATAAAAATAATTTAAAAACTACCCTCAAAGATAAGTATAAACCATCAAAAGATCTAAATCCTAAGCATGGCCTATCAAACCTAAGCATGAATAGTCAAAAATCAAAATTTATTTTTAGAATTAAAACTAGAGATTTACCTAGGGCACGAAGACAAGCCTATTCATCGTTAAGCACATAATCATGGAACATGAATTAGATCTATTAAATAAATAAAAAGGCGATTACTTACCTTCATCCATAGCTCTAATCAAGAAAAAACTAGCCAGCCATTGCAAAGAATACTTCTTAATTTTTTCATTACAAATTGCATCTTTACAACTTCTCCTTCACAAAAAAAAAAAAAAAAAACTAACGGAAAGGTAGAAAAAAGAAGAGAATTAGAGAGAGGGTTGAACATAAGATGCTTCTCCATCCCCGTTTTGGGTTTGTTTTATAGTTGTTGATGCCTCCTTTTAAGCAAAGAATATCATCTCTTTTAGGACTTGTTTCCTTATTTGTAAAGATTTCTTGCTTAGGACTCAAGGTAGACTTCACACTTGGAAAAAATTTGAATTGGAGAGGATTAGTTACTAGGTGTGGTCTCTTGAGCTCTAAGTCTTGCCAAATTGAACTCCTCAAAGATTTCTCATGCTGTCAATTTTAACAACTTTTTGCAATTCCCACATAGAATTATATCAGCCAACTTTCCGAGGCCATATCTCCATCAATATAGCTTCAATTTATGAAATCTTGGGCTCCACAGAAATCTACTCGAAAAGAGCTTTCCAACGGTGTATAGATTGTGCTATTCTGATACTCGGTTTGAAAGTTATGGCTATTTCAATTTGCTGCCCCTGAAAATTCCGAGAATAATGGCAATTAAGGGAACTTTTATGTTTGGCATGTAATGGGGTGTGTGGGACCCATGTTTGACATCCAAGGCATGCTTGGACTCTTTCTTTGCTTGCTTATTTGATTCTCTTTCCATATTTGACATGCTCTTACAACTTTGACTACTCAACTCCCCTTGCAAAGTTTCTAATTTTCTCTCTCTTTCTTGATTTTGGTTTCCAAATTTTGCAGGTTAACACCATCTTTCCAAATCTGAGTTTCTTCTTTCTTCTTTGAGAATTTTCAACCTTTCCAACTCCACCAAGATGTCAAGATATGTGGGCCCACTATGAAGGGTGTCCCGCCTTTGATCTCTCTCAAGTTTCACCAATGCAGGTCCCATTCTTGATTTCTCCTACATAAATAAAATTAAATAATGTCAATAATAATCAAGTGTGAGGAATCTAGATGGACTATGCATGGGACTCTACATGCCTACTTAATGCACCAAAAATACCCAACTTTTAAAAAATAACACATGGTGTCAAAATTAGCAGGTATGCATTAGTGAAGCAAAAAAAAAAAAAAAAATAAAAAAAAACTAATTTTGGGTGATGAATTAGATGAGAACCCTAATTTCACAAAAGTCATGCAATGTAATGAATTTTGACCAAATTTGACTAAGATTCCAACTATGATGCTCAAATGCATGGAATTATGAAATTCTATGAAATTGAGTGTAAATTACCCTAATTAAGTCCACAAACTAATATAAAATGATGAATGAGAACTACAATTTTGTGTACTTATCACACCCCCAAACCGTTTTTTTGCTAGTCCTCGAGCAAAATAAGTGAAGAAAGAGAAGTTTATTACCAACTTAAGAAAAAGACAAATGCAGAAAAACAAAAATAATGCCACTTTCGCTGGCCCTCTCGATTGCATTTAGCATATGCAGCAAGCCCTTAAACCCCTAGGTTCCCCCTAGTGGACAAGTTGTGCCTCGTGAGGGTTTGCAGTGAATTTACCTACAAAATTCTTTTTTTTTTTTTTTGCGAAGAATATGTGCTTAAAACAAACAAAATCCACCCACAAAATTCTTTTTTTTTTTTTTTGCGAAGAATATGTGCTTAAAACCTAACAAAATCCAGGGAAACTCCTTCAAGAGAAAATTTATAGATACCAACTATTGGTTCACCAATCCCATCTTTTGGTCAGAAATTCTCGAAATCATCCTAATTGATCGTGCACGGTGAAAAGTATGTATACATAATAAGCATCAAATGTTTCACTAAGAGTTTCCGTGAAAATAATAATATTCTTTTTTTTTTAATTCTGGGCCACCTAAACTTAGTAAAGAAAAACAGTATACATCTCAAGACAATAATGACGGCTTTCGCACTATTGTTTTTCAAAGGGTGCAAATTTTTTTTTCTGTCTTTGTTTTTCAAGCACACATATGTATGCAACGCCTAGTTCCCTTAAGCTTTATAATTAACCCATGTAACGAGCATTCGGCCAATGACTCCCCCAGATGGCTTTAGGGCACTAGGTATGTAAATACCCCCAAGGGCTTGCTGGCTCGAGTTAAAAAGGCTATGAACCCAAACTACTCACAATTTTTTTTTTCAAGACTGAATGTTTTGTTTTGGAGTCCCCAACAATAGGCAGCCCTTTCCATGTATATACCCGTCGAACCAGGGAGCTCTGTAACACTAAGGGTCGATTTTTCTTATTCTTGTTTTTTTTTTTTTTTTAAGAAAAACGGAAATTAAAGCTTCACATTCAACCTTGGAAACATATACAACCTGTGTAAAGTGAGGGATCAAAATTCAGCATTTTTCTAAAAACCTTTTCCATAAATAAAATAGTGAACCATTGTTTTCTTTTGCCCAAAATAAATATCTCCAGCCAATAAAAATTCCCTCGAAAGTTTCCCTCTAACCTAACAATAACAAATCTTTATTTTTTTTTTAAATCTCCTAAAAACCAAAGCAAAGTAAAAAAGAAAATGTATAATGAAAATTGAGCAAATGATCACATGTCAAGTTCTAACTCACACCCCCAAACCTAAATGCAACATTGTCCTCAATGTTATGAATGCACGTATAATGTGAAAATGAACAATAAGGAAAATTAGAATATCTTACCATGTGGGGTGATTGCAAAAGAATGCGATCAACCAGCTCAATTACCTTCCAAAATTGGGTTGCCTCTCAAACAACGCTAAGTTCAACGTCGTCAGCCCGACGTGACAAAAAATGATTAGTCCTGGTAAATTGGGTCTTCCAGAAGGATATCCTCAATGTTTTTATCCTTCAGTTCTAGAAACGGTTTCAACCGTCCCATTCTTGGGATTTTCAATTTCCACAGCCCCATGAGGGTAAATAGTACGCACAATGTATGGGCCAGACCATCGAGATCTCAATTTCCTTGGAAACAGGTGTAACCGAGAGTTATATAAAAGGACTTTCATACCTGGTTCAAAAGATTTTCTTAAAATTGACTTATCATGGTTCAACTTCATTCTTTCCTCGTAGATCTTGGCATTCTCATAGGCATCATTTCTAAGTTTTTCCAACTCATTGAGTTGCAATTTGCGCAAAGTAGCCGCAGTGGGTAAGTCAAAATTGAACTTTTTAATGGCCCAATAAGCTCTATGCTCCAATTCTACATGCAAGTGATTTGCCTTTTCGTAGACCAACCTATATGGGGACATCCCAATAGGAGTCTTGTAAGCAGTTCGATAGGCCCATAATGCATCCAATAGGTGCAAAGACCAGTCTTTCCGATTTGGATTGACCGTCTTCTCTGAAATTTGTTTAATCTGCCTATTCCAAACTTCTACCTGGCCACTGGTCGGTGGGTGGTAGGACGCAATAACCTTATGAGTAACAGAGTACTTTTTCATCAGATGGTCAAAGGTGCTATTGCAAAAATGGGTTCCACCATCACTGATAATTGCCCTGGGTGTACCAAACCTAGAAAATATGTATTTCTTCACAAATTTGATTACCACATGGCGATCATTCTTTCTGGTAGGTATTGTTTCCACCCATTTAGAAATATAGTCCACCGCAAGTAAAATATACAAATTGCCAAAAGAGCTTGGAAATGGCCCCATGAAGTCAATTCCCCACACTGTTGACACCAAAAATGTCACTTTGCCTTTCCAAGATACAAAGAGCTACATGAAGTCGCAACCTGCCATAAATAGGCAATGCTGCTTCCAAATATCAAATCTTGTCAGAATCAAACAAAAACTGCAAGATTCATCCAGACAGCCAAAAGAGGAGTACACAAGAAGTTTCAAGCCATTTCAAGATCATTTGGCCTAACTTCGCTTCTCCAACAGCCAAATCAAGCCTCTCGGCGGTAAAGCTCTCCGGGACCATGGTTTCCAAGACAGAACCTATGGATCATCTTAAAATGACTCCAATAGGTTCCCTGTCAAATTTCAAGTCAATCGGACATCGGTTGACCGCACATCAAACCGCGACATCTTCATCGCGACAAAAAGCAAGTCTACAGGTGATAGGACCCCAAACGGCTTCAAAACTCAAACAAAAGCCTATGGTTGGTCTTATTTATTGCTCAGCAGGCTTCACACCAAATTTCAGGTCATTCCAACATCGTTTGACCCAGTTTCAGCTTTTGACAGAAAATCGGCAGCTCTGCGCGACAAAGTCTTCGGCTTTCTCAGGAAATTGGAAACTTTGCAAAATAAAATGCAAGGATTCTCATCAGGTTTCCTACAAAGAAATCAGGCCAATAAATGATCAAAATGTCAAAGAAAAGTACAGAAGAAAAAAGAATAAAAAAAGAGCAAAAACGGACGCAAAACGGGACCAAAAAGGGGGAAAACCCCCCAGGGTCGCAGACCCCTGCGACCCTGGCCCAAGGTCGCAGGCCCCTGCGACCCTGGGCCAGGGTCGCCGGCGACCATGGACCCCGGGGTCGCCGGGAAAGCCCCGGAAACCCCGGTTTTCGCCGTTTTTTCGCGATTCGAGGAGCCCAGCCTCTGGTACTTTCAAAATTCATGCTTTTGAGACACCAAGTCCTCTGATATCCGTCCAAAACACGGGTAAATCATCAAGAGTATCGAAGACAGTATTGATCGCCACCCGGTCAACCAAAAAAAGTGTGCTTTCCACCGACCGATCGAGAAATCGACAGGACAGATGGCACCGACCCGCTGTTGGCAACAAGCACCTGAAATTACATGGTCATCGGATGTCGATCTACATGGAGATCCATCGATGATCATCGACAGAAGAATTCCAAAAGACGTGGCACGACCCGCGACTCTTCAGCTGCTCGGCGACCACTTAATGCGATTAATTGACTAGCTTTATTACAGTCATTAATCCATTTCTTTGGACGGCCCAATCAGAAGCAAGCATTTGGGAGTTACAAGTCAAGAGATTCATGGCATTTAACCCATGAAACTCCTCCCATCATGGCGATTAAAGGCGATTAAATGCCCTCAATCTCCTCCGGCCAATCAGAAGCCAAGAAAAAGGAGTTACAAAATAAACAATTCAATTTTGTAACTCCTCCCATTATGTGGCTTAATGACATTAAAAGCCCATAAGCTCTCCTAAATGGCTACCAAGAGCCTATAAATAGGAGAGCACTCCAAAGGAATCCAGATCGGAAAAACACACAACAAACATCAGACAGCAGTCAGAAATCCAGAGAAAAGAAAAAGAGAGAAAACTCTGCGGAAGTTCTACACGGCCACCGCAACAAGGTGACAAAAGTCCCTTGGGGGGTACCCCCCCCCAAGGTCCTTGCCTTCTCCTCCTGCCTCCAATGGCTTAGATATGGCTTTTCACACTACAACAAAATACAATTTTGCCAACGCAGTCACCGCGTCTGGAAAGGTAGGTTTTGCGTCGGCAAAAGACTTCCCAACGCATTTCAGTGCGTCGGCCGCGCGTCGGCAATTATGTGTAGCCAAATCCATAGCCGACGCTGTTTTAACTGCGTCGTCAGATCCCTGTACAATTACCAACGCACTGCAGCGTCGTCCAATACGTCGGCAAAAAGATGTGCGTCGGCAAAAAGTATTGTTTTCCTGATTCGAAAACCATATTTGCCAACGCAATACCAGCGTCGGCAAAATAAATGCCGACGCTGGCAGTGCGTTGGGAATTCATAGTAATGGCCGACGCTGGCAATGCGTTGGGAATTCCTAGTAATGGCCGACGCTGGCAGTGCGTTGGAAATTCATAATAATGGCCGACGCTGGCAGTGCGTTGGGAATTCCCGGTAATGGCCAACCCTACTAATGCATTGGGAGGCCGACGCACATATCACGTCGGGAAAGGTTGTAATACATTTTCTTTTTTGCGACACACATTGGTGCGTCGGGAAATATTATTTTTTTAAAAAAAATTATATTTGTATTTTTCCCTGTATATATACCACAAATAAAATCTGAATACATGTTCAAACCAACAAACTTGATGCACAAACTAATTTAAAATAGATTCATCAATAATTCCAAAATAATATCCATCACCAAATATCCGACATCCATAAACCAAAATAAACCCACATATTTCTAAAATATACAAATATTACTACTTCATCATTTTCAAAAGATTCTAACATCCACAAATGTCTGTGACCAAAATAAACAAGGTAGATCCCTAAGAGTCTACAGCCAGCACGATAAAATCCAAAACCAATCTGCAAAACAAAAAACGAACACCATTAGATACAAGTTTAATAAACTTCCTACACAAGAGGATTTTGAGATCTAACATCAGAACACAAGAGTTTGGAGCAAAAAATGTTGGTTCCATAACTCATACAACAAGATCAACAAGTAATCAATACTACATCAAACTTTTTGTGAAATCTCACAAAATGGAAGACTTGCATAACTCATACAACAGGATCAACGAGCCACACATTGATTTCATACTCATATAGCAGCAGATGCAATACTTACCCAATGCATTGATTTCATTAAGATAGTAATTCATGCCCAATGCTAAATTAAACACTGAATTCGAAAAGGATACCATGTGCTTGGGACATTGGCAACCATAAGCTTTTAATTTCTGAAAGTAAAGTAATCTTCTTGGAAATCCATGTTGCCAAACCTAGCCTTATTTTGTGATAATCTGATGCATACTTGAGATCATTATCTAATATGCTAAAAAAAATTCAGAATCATAGCAAGCTTAGTGACAACAAATGCACAGAATGTTACTAAATCATAAAAATAAGGAATGCAGAGATACCAATATTCAAGACTGGGCTCAGATGATTTATCCTCCTCTAACAATATGAAATAAACAAAATCTTCATATCCCATCTTTCAATCAACCTTGCTAGTAAATTTCCTTGGAGTCTATAACAAGAAAAAAAAGTAACAATATTAGAAAAAAAGAGAGAGAGAAAAGAAATGGGGAGCAAACAGAATAATTGATTTTGCTAGAAAAGAGAAGTTGGTTTACACAGTGTGCATTAAATAAAGTACAAACCTACGAAAATATTCTATCAACAATCCTGTAAGTGAGAGCGTGGTTACCATATCTAATAGGCTTCTCTTTATCGATAAAAAAATCATGATCTGTATCCAGCTCCCAAAATTTGCAGCATATCGCATAGAAGTGTTCATAAGAAAAATACCTGTAGGAGAGGGGGAAAAGGAATTTAGTGGAAGTAGTCTCATGTGCCACTGCAATAATGAGTCAACACTAAATCGCGTAGCAAGAATGATCACCTTATTTGACAGCAGCCATGGTATAAAGGAGTTTTTAATCAATTTTCATGTGCTTCCCAAGATCATGAAATGTGTTCATCACCATTTTAGGGGTTAGGTTAAAGAGCTCTACTATTTAACTAGAAAGGCTACATAATCAGTCTTCTTTTTGGTATCAAGTGCAAAACTAAACCATTATGGCCGTATCATTGTTTCTCTTAGATCTCTATCAAGTGCAATACATACATAATCTATGTTTTCCCCAATAGAAACCCTAAATCCTTCCCCAAGGTTGTATGGTTGTCTGCCCCATCCAATTAGGCCCCTATAAATAATTTATGTATATTCACCGCTTATACCTATGTGAATCGGTTCCAATAGAAAAGTACTATCTATAGATAATGCAGATACTCCGAGCAAGGGTATCCACTTCTGTCTGAAGGCAGAACTGGTACAGGGAAACCCTCAGGGCAATCCCTTGCAATTATCAAAAACCCCACGCGCCTATTAAAAGTCCAAGCACATCGAAGCGAAGTACCACTATATCAGGGACATGAAGGAAAAGATAAGATATATCGTTGACTATCTAAAACTTCTATGGCCAACCCATCCACGAAATCTTGGACTCAGTGATGTGTTCATGAAACTACCAACTCTGAGCTCTTCCCTGTCAAAGTATCCACATTCCAAGAGGCCACTTGCAGTAGCTTGTGGTCTACCTTCTATTCTACCAAACCAGCCCTTAGTGCAGGACTCCATACCTTATTTCTCTCTTATAAAGTACTTATATTGTAAGCCTTAGTACCCTTGCTCACTTGACACCATAACAAAGTTCTTTTTTTTTTTTTTGGCTCAAAGGGGGAAGACAGTTCTATCTCGGTGCATTACTTGAACATAACTCTCTACCCTAGGAATAGATACAAGTCTTACACCCATGCACACCACACATCTCAAACAGAGGAGCAGGCAGGGATAATTATGATGAAGTATGCCATTTTTTTATAGGCAACTATCTGCTGATCTAATTCAACCCATCTTTCTCCGGGCTTGGGACTCGCATGTGGTGATGAAAAAATAACACAGTGGTGGAAATTGTTACCATCACTCTCCACGTGTACAACTCAAAGTGGGAAATTCACCATCAACATGCCTTTCCAGACATAATCAGCATTTCATTATAATATCCCAGCAAACAACTTAGAAAAGTGTCCCTACAATTACAATCAAAAGGTACTCTTTAATAAGAAACTGAAATTGGATGTCAAATGATAAAGTGGCACAAAACAGATACAGGGCATCATTTTGAAAAAAAGAAGAAAACTGTGGGTGTCTTCTATGTCAGAAGCATAATATCACAGTTTTTCTATAAGAAACCTTAACACCATGAGCTTTGCATTGTTAAGTGTCATTTTTTAAGCATTGGTACCATGGGCATTGTTACATATGATGATTTTTTTTTTTTTTTTACATTTTAAATGGAAAAGTTACAAAGAAAATATTAGACATCATAAACAACAATCAGTTGCTTGTTTAGCTGGCTGATCAGCCTACTGATTTCTGGCCTAAGGGCATTTAAAGCATCCAACCCTCTCAAGCTAGCAATTTACTTTCACCAATCCAATCCATTGCTTGCTGTAGACGTGAACATTCTGTGGACCCCAACATATGCATCAAAATTAATTGCCCTCAATAGCAGCACTAGTTTGCACTCAAGAAGCTTCGCAATCTATAAAGATAATGTCATTTACCTCCTCTTCTTTGGATTTAGTCCCAAGCATTGGCCCTGAAAATCTCCCAGGCATATCTCACACTAAAATTCAACTTAATCGACCTAGAAGGATTGATGAAAATGCATGATTCCTTGATGCCATATGACCAGAATAAAAAACATTCCTTCCAAGCATAACCGCAAAGTAGATGCACATAATCCCCCTACCTACCAAGATAAGCCAATATGTTTACATCACCCGGACATATTCAGAAAGAACATGAATTTCTTTTCAACCCTTAATTACCAAAGGACAGGCACAATAGAAAAGCTTTATCTTCTGCGCCCATGTTGAGAATGAAATATGAACCTCATTCGCCAAGAAGTTCATTAAGACAATGGGGTAGGGCTGTCACCCAGAGCACAAAAATAAGTTGTAGAGTTTTTTTTCGCATAACAACGGAGAAGATGAGTCACGTCTTGACCAAATCTTTTATGCAGAATACAAAGATAAACCCATCAATCGTAGTTATGTCATAGAAAGGCATTGCCTAGAAGTCTTTTAAGTATTTGGATACACAATTAAACAGGGTCCTTGAATTCTTATTCCATGGAAGAAGTTCAGGGTTGCTCCCATCTCTTGAAAACATTGGGAATCTTTTTTTTTAGTTCCTATTATGTTAAGAAAATTGGAAAATTCTAAACACTAGTTGTTAGCCCATGAAGATTAAGGTCCATGAGAATAGTGTAGAGCCCATGGGGTTCGCATTTTCTTCACCTTTTTGCCTTTTTCAGGATGATCTTTTTTAGTTGTGCATAGATTTCCAGGTGAAAGCTTCCATCAATAGGGGGCACTACCACACTGCCATAAGTGACATATCAGGCCTGAGAAATCAAACACCCTGCCATGAATCACAACTTCAGGGGAATTGGGTAAAACAGGACAAGAAAATAGATGAGTGTGGAACCTAAATAATTTAGAGCTTCAAAATGTCATTCAATCAAGAGAGGATTAGGGTTTTCTGACATGTATCGATCTGGGCTAGAAATTGAAAGGGTAAAAATCTAGAAATGATATCCTTGACCTTGTAATAAAATCTGGAAATATTTGCTTCCACACTCAGATCAGATCCGAGATACAGGCAGATCTTTGCCTTTGGACACTGCTCACTCGGATCAAAGAAGGAGACTCTGGATGACCTTAGAGAACGTGATCTGTTGAGAAACAGAGAGGATCAAGAAAGACGCAGAGGGGCTGAGTTGCTGAGAAGGAAATAGATCAGAGACGAGTTTCCTATGGTGCAGAAATCGGGATGCTTGTAGTGGGCAAGGAGAAAGAGATCGGCAGTGCCGTCACTGCTTGCTAGAGTAGATCTTTTTCAGATGAGGGAGATGAGGGATAGCCACCTTTACCAAAACTCAAAGTAATGTGAAAGACAAAAGTAACAACCAAATGTCTATTGAACCTGTAAAAATAAATAAATACACAACAAAAGCAAAAACCCTGGGCATTAAAGAATAAAGAAGAAGACTGAAGAGAGAATCAGGGAATGAGAGCTGACCTCGGTGCAACGCTGAGAATGTGCCGAAGGCGGACTGCCCCCGCCTGCCTGAGCCTGATCGGGGAAGAAGGGAAGCGATGAGTGTGAGAGATGGAAGGGACGACGCGAGAGAGATGGAGGGTTGCAGGGGAGAGACGGTGAGATGAAGGTGCTGCTGCGTGCGAGAAGATGGCGTGAGACCTGCGCTGCGTGGAAGAGAGATTGAGAGAGGGATGTAAGAGTAGAATGAGAGACGTTGAGGGAGATGAGCTAGAGAGGGATATTAGAGTGAGAAACTCGAGATTAGGTCATAAACGAGGGTGAATGTACTATAACTTTTACCGGGGCCACTTATGGCTGCTGAAACAACTACTTTTTAGCGTCAGCCATCCCATACCAGACGCTAAAACCTCTTTTTACCCTTGAAAATATTTGCCGCCTTAATAAATTCGACGGTACAAACAAAAAAAAAATAGATTTTCAAGTGGTGCTTATGGGATCAAAATATAGGCCTTATGTGTTTTTTTTTTTAAATTGGGTGGAGCCTTTTCTTATAAATGAAGCTGACCCTCTATGAATAACCACTATACATTTATAAGGTATCGTCAAATCTCATTTTGATTGGAGGTTATCTCGTCCTACGATTGAACACACAAAAAAAAGTTAAAAAACAACATTTTTTTAGCCATGGTTTTTTGTTTGGTCAATCTTACAGTGGTTCCAGCTCAATTCTAAATAAGAAATTGGGATACCCCATAAATAAATGCATTTGATCATTTTGAACGACTCTGATTAATATGGGCACGAGTGGGACCCATCCAAAAAAGTTCTCAGCAAACTCCGCTAGAAGATATTGTAGTTGCCCCCAGAATTTAAAAAAAAAAAGACATGAAAGAGGCAGAGAGTTGGGAATAAATCAAAGTGAATAAAGCGGTGTGCTCATATTATTTTGGCAAAAAAAGAATTTTACTAAATGGGGCTTTGCAGACACTGCGCAGTCCAAATATGCATCGGAAAAAGGACTTTTACCAACGTCAATTTTCACTGCGTCGGCAAATAGTGTCGGGAAAGTTTTTCCACAGATTTTGCCAACGCGATCTTACTTGCGTCGATAAAGTAGTAGCAATTCTCAGTGACTTTTGCCAACGCGGTCTTACTTGTGTCGATAAAAGTATCAATTCTCTACGACTTTTGCCAACGCGGTCTTACTTGTGTCGGTAAAAGTAGAAATTCTCTGCGACTTTTGCCAACGCAGTCCAAATATGCATCGGAAAAAAGACTTTTACCAACGCCAATTTTCACTGTGTCGGCAAATAGTGTCGGGAAAGTTTTTCCATAGCTTTTGCCAACGCGGTCTTACTTGCGTCGGTAAAGTAGTAGCAATTCTCAGTGACTTTTGCCAACGCGATCTTATTTGTGTCGGTAAAAGTAGCAATTCTCTGTGACTTTTGCCAACGCAGTCCAAATATGCATCGAAAAAAAGACTTTTACCAACACCAATTTTCACTGCGTCGGCAAATAGTGTCGGGAAAGTTTTTCCACAGCTTTTGCCAACGCGGTCTTACTTGCGTCGGTAAAAGTAGCAATTCTCTGTGACTTTTGCCAACGCAAATTTTCACTGCGTCTGAAAATAGTGTCGGAAAATGTAAGTTTGTCATAGATAGGGATTTGCAGTCGCAACTCATGCGTTGGCAATGGAGCGAATAAAAAATCAGATCTTTCCCAACGCACATCTGTGCGTCGCAAGTAGGCAAGATAATTACCAACGCATTATTGCGTCGCCAATAGAAAAACACGCGTTGGCAAAACTTTTCCTCTCTTTTGTGGGGATTTTTTGTTAGCGCCATTGTGATTACTATAGCTTTTGCCAACGCGGTATTACTTGCGTTGGTAAAAGTATCAATTTCTATGACTTTTGCCGACGCAGTCCAAATATGCGTTGGAAATGAGACTTTTACCGACGCAAATTTTCACTGCGTCGGCAAATAGCGTCGGGAAAAGTGCAATTTGTTGTAGTGTCAGCCCGTCTACTCGGTTTTTTATTGGACATAGGACCTTCCTTTGGTCTTTGTCTTCTAAAAACCTGAGGTTATAGCCAAGCCAAGCGAATCAAATAGCATCCTCTGTTCTCATCTGCATGGATGATGGCGAAGCCCACATATGGCTTGCGACCGTCAATCTAAACGAGTCCCCCACAATCTCCTGAGAAGTTAGATCCTCCTTTTCTTGCTTTTCATTGTAGTTTGTATTTTTTTTAAAAGAGACAAAAATCACAATTCTTGTCTTTCATTGTTGATAAGGATTGTAAATCGGCTATAAACGCCAAAGTTGGCTATAAATGCCAAAAATCGGCTATAAACGCCAAAATCGGCTATAAATGCCAAAAAAATCGCCTTTCACGGCAAATCAAGAAAATGTCTCTTTTCTTAAATATATGTGCAATGGAAAACTTGAAAGAAGTTGATTTCCTTTTTACTTGCGAAGGTTGATCTCCGGATCACCACTTGCAATTCCAAGTAAAATAGAAAATCTGGCACACCCACAAAAAAAAGAAATGTTGATGCACGCCCTTTTTGCCCCCCGGTTACGAAAGGGTCGGAACCAAACGGACTCCCACGTCCGCCGACCTCGGTAGGAACCCGGGCATCGGGAGCGCGGTCCATCAAGCTGGCACACCCGGTGGGACTCGTTTATTTGAGAACACGATGCTAGAAATGAAATATTTGCATATCATATATTTTGCTCTATGCTTATATTTCTTTTCTCAATTCCTTGGCTACTTTATAATTGGTGGCCTATGTTGAATTCCGCAAAAAAAAAAAAAAAAAAAATGAGATGAGATTTTTTGTTTGGAAATTTCTAATTCTTTGAATTTATTTCCACTCTTTCTCTTTTCAAAAAAAAAAAACAAAAAAATTTAGATTTCTCAATTTGGATTCAAAATTGAGAAACTTTGATCGTTTCCCTTCTGGGCACTGGCGCTCGCGGGAAATCGCCGAGACCGTGTTCGGATCGGGGATTGGGCCATTGTTTCTCTTCGATGAGTTCATTAAAAATCTAAAAAAAAAAAAAACAAAAAATTTTTCAGATTTTTCATTTTTGGATTCAAAATTGAGAAACTTCGATCCTTTCCCTTCTGGGCACTGGCGCTCGCGGAAATCGCCGAGACCGTGTTCGGATCGGGGGTTGGGCCATTGTTTCTCTTCGATGAGTTCATTAAAAATCTAAAAAAAAAAAAAAAAACAAAAATTTTTTTCAGATTTTTCATTTTTGGATTCAAAATTGAGAAACTTTGATCCTTTCCCTTCTGGGCACTGGCGCTCGCGGAAATCGCCGAGACCGTGTTCGGATCGGGGGTTGGGCCATTGTTTCTCTTCGATGAGTTCATTAAAAATCTAAAAAAAAAAAAAAACAAAAAATTTTTCAGATTTTTCATTTTTGGATTCAAAATTGAGAAACTTTGATCCTTTCCCTTCTGGGCACTGGCGCTCGCGGAAATCGCCGAGACCGTGTTCGGATCGGGGGTTGGGCCATTGTTTCTCTTCGATGAGTTCATTAAAAATAAAAAAAATATATATATATATATATAAAAATTTTTTTTTTCAGATTTCTCAATTTGGATTCAAAATTGAGAAACCTTGATCTGTTCCTATCGTTCATCGCGCTTGCAGAAATGTTGAGCCTGTTCGACTAAGGTTTTGGGCCATGGTTTCTCTTCGATGAATTCATAAAAATAAAAACAAAATAAAAAATATATATAAAAAAAAAAGACATAGACCACTAAGGTTAAACCAACTGCGTTCTTTGATCATGGTTGATTCAAAGAAAAGCCTTGTCCAGAGTGTGGAGACAGCTTGACTGTTCTAGGCAAGGGTCCTCCAAACGGGTTCATTAAGTAATCCTACCCTTACCTGGGGGCAATTCTATCAATCAAGGTTTCATAAGACCGGGTTAGGAGGCCTATGTGTACTCTCTCGTCTTTTAAATAAATTTTTTTTTCAAAAATAAAATTTTTAAAATAAAAATTTTAAAATAAAAAATAAAAAATAAAAAAAAATTTCAAAAAAAAAATCTTAAAAAAAAAAATAATAAAAAAATAAATAAAAAAATAAAAAATAAAAAAAAAGATTTAAAAAAAAAAATCTTCAAAAATTTTCAAAAAAAAAAAAAAAAAAAACTTCCGTCATTTTGGGTTTAGATTGGAGAAATCTTGGTCTTCTCCTTTCTGGGCACTGGCGCTCGCGGAAATCGCCGAGACCGTGTTCAGATTGGAGTACCTTTTGCTCTCTTTGATAAACCCGATATTGGCTTTTCAAAAAAAAAAAAAAAAAACTCGTCATTTTTAGATTCAGATCCGAGAAATCATGGTTCATTTCTTTCTGAGCACTGGCGCTCGCGGAAATCGCCGAGACCGTGTTCAGATTGGAATACCATCTGCTCTCTTTGATGAATCCAATCTTGACCTTTCAAAACAGAGAATCTCATCTCATAGATGCGGTCTCAAAACATTTGTGTCTAGCGGTACTAGTACGCCCTTTCAGGGTCTACTGTATTGCGACCGGCACATTTGTAACTCCAACTTTATATTCTTCTTACCTCGAGCAAGCTCTGCTTCTCGATAAGTCGAATTTAAGTTCACAATTGCTTCTAGCAGTCACTGGGATGCCCATTCTGGGCTTACCATACCTGCGATCAGAACAATTGTACCTTCTATGGCATTTTGTCTTCCTCATATTGCTTGGGTCATCTACCTCGAGCAATTTGAAAAGACGAAACCATAGAACTTCCCATTTATGATCATTATATTCTTGTGATTACTAATGGATGTGGTCTTGTTTCAGAAATTTTCGAAAAAAACTAACAATGGCAGCTTCACTAACCATTACTTTCGACGAAAGCAAGCACCAACTCATGCTTCAACAGAAGCAAACCACGCGCACCTACAAGCGCCCCATCAGCTGCCGAAGCGTCAACTCCCTCGGGAACTCTCTAAACACCGGGTCGACCTCGACTCCCTGGACTATCGTCTTCGGGACGCTGGGACCATTCCCACTTCCTGAGGAACAAGCTGCTCCCTCCAAGAAGCAGAAACTCGCCTCTCAACGTGTCACTACCGTGACACCAAAGGCGAGCACCAGAAGACCTGAAGCCCGTGGCAGCCCCACGAAGCCTCAACCTGCAAACAACCAGGTCTACCCCAAGACTTGGTCCCCAAGACCTTCACCAAAACAGAGAAGGTCCCAGACATCCACTAAGCCAGCATTCCTGGCCCCACTCAAGGAGAACCAGTTCTATCCTCTTGCTTACATGAAAGAGGAGAGACCCATCTCCAACCTGACTTCCAAGTCATCCCAGCATGAGCCGGCTTGTTCCTACAAGCCCAAAATCAAGTCATGCATCACAAGGCCTCCACAAGCATCTGCTAAGGCCTACAAATCTGCAGTTCGACCCTTCATATCTACAGGGGCCGAACTTCACAAATTCAAAGCTTCGCTGCAACTGGCGAAGGATAGGGTTCGCATCCTGTCCTTGCCCAGCTACAAAGAAGACAGGCTCGGCTGCTGCACCCGAGGGAGCACATCCTTCATCGTCAAAGCCCAGTTAGAGCTGACCGAAGCTCAAATTGCTCGTCGTATACGCCGCCGCGCGTCGTACCGACAAAAGAGACTACAGAAGCAAAGGACCCAGCTTCCCACACTTCAAGTCTCTCCCAAATGGGTCGAAAAAGAAAGGCCCAACCAAGTTGCTGCCGTCCATATGGTTGGAAAAACCAGAAGGCGTCAAAAATCAGCAACAAAAATCCATGTCCGACGTCCAATGACCCGCAGCGTCTCCAGGACAAGAAGACATTCAGAAGAATCCCCTGCTCCTTCAAGCAAAGGACAGCAGAGTGATCCTTCCTCAAGCTCTTCTTCAAAAAGAATGAGCCCCAGCTCAGTCACCAGGACAGTTTCTTCGTTCGAATCACGAAGGATGAATGTCTTGGCTACAAATTCTGAGCCACCACCCCACAATCCACCTCCAGAAGATGCGATCACCCGCATCCAGCAGTTGGAACAGAGCCAGCAGAGGATTGAAACTCTGATGGAAAACCTTCTCCTCGCCTTCCAAAATCAGGCGAACAATGAACCTCCTCCGAATCATCAAGACGACGAGGTAAATAGAGAAGAAAATGAGTCACGCGCCCTTACCAAAAAGGACGTAGACAGTATCCTCGCCAAAGCAAAAGAAGAGGATATACTCAAAGAGCATGGGATCAAGCCACCATATCCCTTATGGATGGACTCGGTCCCGTTCCCCACCAAATTCAAGCATCCTACTCTCCAAAGATATACGGGGAAAGGATCAGCCAGACAGCACGTCATCCACTTCAAGATCCTGACGGGAGCTATTGCGGATCAAGATGCACTCAAGATCCGCCTCTTTGCAAGTACCCTAAAAGGTACGGCCTTCGATTGGTACTCCACTCTGCCGGAAGACTCAATCCAAAACTGGGCCATGCTAGAGACACGCTTCCTGACTCACTTCAAAGGTGAGGATCACCCCGCTACTATGGCTCAGCTGTGCAGCCTAAAACAGGGGGAGAATGAATCAACATATGACTTCATTCACAAGTGGAAAGCAATGGCATACAAATGCTCTGATGTATTGCCACAAGCGTCGCTAGTCGACATCTGCCGAAACAATATGAGAGCCAGAATCCGCTCCATGATCATCGGCAACAAATCAAAAAACCTGGGAGAACTCCTAGAAGCTTCCATGGAAGCTGAAACGGTGATTAAAGACCTCAACAGTCAGAAATCATCAAAGAAAGAGCCAACCGCCATTGCAACCTCTAAACCAAAGAAGAAAGAGGTCCTCAATGTGCAGACCAAGCCAGCTCCTCAGCCACCAAAGAAAGCTGAAAACAAAGCTGCTGGTAAGAAACCTGAACTCTCTGATGCCTTCAAAGAACGAGTAGAGAAGAAATACCCGTTTGATGAAGATGTTGATGAAATCTTCGGGGCTCTTGTGGCAAACGGCAAGCTCACCTTGCCTGAACCAAAAAGACCGGGTGATGTTGGCAAAACCAACGATCCTCGGTACTGTCCATACCACCAGATGATCTCGCATCCTCTCAATCAATGCTTCGTTGTGAGAGAGAAAATAAATGAGATGTGGAAAAACGGAGTCATCACCTTTGACAAAAACTATGGGTCTGCCTCCGTCAACATGGTGACATGTGGACAAACATCAAGATCACCGAAGAAGAAGATTACTACTTCCTTCAAGGTGATAAACTCAATCGAAGCGTCCGAGGAACTGGTTCCTTACCCGACACCAGACGGACAACCGATATGGGTACATCCCGATCTCCTGGAAGATGAAAATTGGGAGGTCGTGAAAATAAAGCCTACAGCTCAACAGCGAAGGCAGGCTAGGAAACATCTCCTCAAGCTCAAACGGCAAGAGAAGACCCAACAAAAACTAGAGGTCAAAGAAAAGGCAGAGGCTTCCTCTACCGCTTCACTGGAGGTAACAAAAACATCCCTTCCAGGGACTTCAAAGGGGGTAAGGAAATTCACTCTCAGTGATTTCATGCCACCTCAATTCAGAAAAGCCATGCAGGAGACATCATACTCTTGCAATTCGGTAGTTGGATTCTCCATTGATGGATACGAGTCCAGCGACACCGATGATGGATTTGAATCCAACTACACAGATGAGTGGGAGGAATCCCTTGAAACAGGAGAATATCTCTCCGATGAAGAATGGGTTCCTGAGTCTCATCTTATGCCAGTAATCTGGTATAACCCCCTACAGCCACAAGGATCCTGGTCTGATGATGAAGAAGACCAAGAGGCTGTACAAGAAAATGCTGCTGAACCAGCACCTCTCATTACTCCAGTAGAAATCAACAATGTTGAGCCACAAAGAGATGATGAAGAAGAAGATCCGACTCCCATGCCTGATCTTGAAGAATATGCAAGGATCTTGCAGCGACTCGCTCTAGAACAAGAGCAAGAACGCGTCAACGAGCCTCCTCGCAATCCAGAGCCTGAAGTCCCTGAAGACCATCAGGTACATCCTCCCTTAACTCCTGAAAATGGAGAAAATTGCTGGATAGACGATCCTCTCACATCCGAGGATGAGTCTGACTCCGATCAGGCAACGTCTCCCGTCAGAGCTTCCTGTAATGTGATAATTCGGGATTATAGCTCTTCCGAAGCATCGTCTGATGACAGCACTTACACTCCGGCGACGCCTAGCAATGTATCTTCTGGAGCCACCTCGTCTCACGTGACTTTCACTGAGATGACACCCTCTCAGGTTTCTTCTCCTGAGACTGTGACTTCAAAGTTCACACCCTTCCTGACTGAAGAATTCCCAGCTATTGATGCTTGGGACGATGAATTAGTCAACGAAGAAGAAAGATTGCTGGATGCTGTTCAGGACTTGTTCCCGGAAAATGCTCCATGCAACACAATCACTGAGGATGGTAACTCTGCTGCTGATGCATCCTCAGCAAATGAAAAACGACAGCCTCTTGATCCTGAAGACAATCTTCCAAACGAAGACCCTTCTCAAGAAGCTCTCGAAGTTGGTAGAGGCACCCGCTCTGGCCGGGACTACCACAAAAATTACAACCAATCTTCCTTTACATATGTAAATCCTTCGGGAAAAGATGTTGTAAGCGCCCCTAGTGGCAACAATGATGAACATGCAGGCCCTAAGGAGGCTTTCAAGTATGACTTGATTGAACACTTCAAGCACATACCTGCACGTCTGCACATCCTAGATTTGTTGCGAATGTCTCCGCACACTCGTGATAATCTCATTTCGGAATTACAAAAGCTGAATGAGGATGTCGACAAACATGCCCCGCAAGTCCTCCAAATTGAAATGGATTACCGGGTCAAAAACTCAGAAGCCTCCTCAAAGGGAGAAAAGAAGAAAACTGAGGGATCATGCATTGAATGCCTCTCGGTTAAAAAAGCAGCCAGTGCAACCATCAGGCATAACCGACCCCTGTACTTCACAGGGTATATCAAGGAAATGCCTATGCATAGAGTTCAGATCGACCCAGGTTCTGCACTCAACCTTATCTCCACATCGGCTCTTGAAGAGTTGGGCATCCCACCCAGCAAACTGAGCCACACATCTGTATCTATCTTTGGATACGATGGGAATACTCAAAGGCCTATCGGCAAAATCAGGTTCAAATTGCAGATCGGTGATCTTATCTCTGAGGTCACAGTGTATGCAATAAAGACCCCTTCATGCTACAACATCCTTCTCGGACGCCCTTGGATCCATGAGAATGGTGTTGTCCCTTCAACTCTACATCAATGCATCAAGTTTGTTGGCGACGACAGCATGATACATCGAGTCTTTGCGGACAGAAAACCCTTCAAAGGTAAAGAAATCCACTTCGCAGACTCACAGATGTATGAAGGTGAAAAAGAAGAAGAGGAGAAGCATACAGCATCCTTTGCCGAAAATCTCCAGAAAGATAAAGGCAAAGCTCCTCAACAATCACCGGAAGAAAACAAACCATCCGGTAAATCTGAAGAGAGCATGCAAACTCCCTTCATCATCTCCCTCAAATCTTCAAAGCCTTTGGTCATCACAACTAAAGTGAAGAAGGCAAAACAAAAGCCTGGGGGCAAATTTGTTGTCTCTTTCGTGTCTATCATGCAAGACACGGACTCGGATTCAGAGCCAGAAGACGACACATCGTCAAACCAAGCTGACACTCAGCAAGTTCAGCCTGCTCTTACTCCAATGGAGACAACTTCTGACATAGAAGATCCTACGTCAGTTTCCTTCGTTGTTCCAGCAACTTCAACAAAGGAAAAGCCGATCTTCTTCCATAGATCGGATACTTCTTCATCAAACTCCATGCTTGAACCTTTCCAAAATAAAGGTACGCCTCAACTATCCTTATACAGTTCTGTGGCACAAGCTATTATGAAGAAAATGGGCTATGACGCTCAAAACCCAGTCGGTTTGGGAGAAGGACGCGGTATTCTCACACCATTAGGGCCCATCTTGACCAAAAGCCAGCTGGAAGATTGGAGACTCTACGGCTATGTAGAAAAGTCTTCACACGGGTTAGGGTATGATCCTGACACTCCCTTGAGACAGTTGACACAAAGGCTTAAAAGTCAATATACAGACCAAGCCTCAACATCTCAAATCCATGAAGACATCGATCTCCCTGGATATCTCTTTGATGAGTCACCTGACAAAGATCCAGGAAGCTCATCCAATTGGTACGATTTCTCCGAAAATGAAGAGGAGTTGTCCGATGGCACAGACGTGTGGACTTCTGACCCAGAAGAACCCTCATCTCCAAAAGAAGTAGCCTACTTCGACTCGGTTTCAACAGGCGATTGGGATCATCTCATAGCAAGCCTTGGGAAAATTACCGATCAAGAAGACCCGTGGAAAGGAACAAAACCTTGGTCTGGAAATGCCCTTGAAACCCCAGAAGGTTTCGTTGAGCTGGAAGCCTCCGAAAATATTGTGGAGGAACCACCTTCGAACCTTCCAACAGAAGATCCTGTTCAAAAGATAGACTTGGGAACACCAGATAACCCACGTCCTGTATTCATAAGCAAGAATATAAAGGATGATGAGTTACCCGAGTATATCGCTTTTCTTCGTGAGTTCGTTGATTGCTTTGCATGGTCTTATGCTGAAATGCCAGGCTTAGACCCCAAAATAGCAGTTCACAAACTCAATCTTCAAGAAGACATCAAGCCTGTCAAGCAAGGCCAAAGAAGATTCCGTCCAGATGTGATGGATAAAATTGAACAAGAAGTTCAAAAACTCAAAAGCGTCGGCTTCATCCGTGAGGAACAACATCCTGAATGGTTGGCCAACATTGTCCCCGTGACAAAGAAAAATGGGCAGATCAGGGTCTGTATTGACTATAGAGACCTGAATGGCGCATGCCCAAAAGATGAATTTCCGCTCCCCATACCAGAGGTAATGATTGATAATACCTGTGGATTCGAGCGAATGACATTCATGGATGGTTTCTCTGGCTACAATCAGATAAAGATGCATCCTGAGGATGAAAAACATACATCCTTTCGAACCCCATTTGGCGTGTATTGCTACACTGTCATGCCATTCGGTTTGAAGAATGCTGGTGCCACATATCAGAGGGCTATGATGAAAATATTCCAAGATATGCAGCACAAGACGGTTGAATGTTACGTTGATGACCTCGCCGTCAAAAGCAAAAGAAAAGAAGATCATCTCGAAAACCTTCGAGAAGTCTTCCTCCGGCTTCGCAAACACAAACTGCGAATGAATCCATTGAAATGCTTCTTCGGCGTCTCGTCGGGTAAGTTCCTCGGATTCTTAGTTCGGAAAGCTGGAATAGAGCTTGACCCCATAAAAGTCAAAGCCAATCTAGAAATGCCCTCTCCAAGAACCTTGAGAGAACTCAAAGGGCTTCAAGGGAGATTGGCCTACATCAGACGGTTTATCTCCAATCTTTCGGGGAAATGCCGTCCATTCTCCCGGTTAATGAAAAAAGGTGTAAACTTTGTCTGGGATGCTGACTGTGAAGCTGCTTTCCAAGACATCAAGTCATACCTGACAAAACCTCCAGTGTTAGCTGCTCCTACCACTGGAAAACCATTCATCTTGTACACAAGAGCCCTTGATCACTCTCTGGGAGCTCTGCTTGCGCAAGAAAATGATCAAAGAAAAGAAGCTGCTCTATATTACCTCAGCCGCATGCTAGTAGGTGCAGAGCATCGCTACTCTCCAGTCGAAAAAGAATGTCTTGCAGTGATGTTCGCCGTGCAAAAGCTGCGTCACTACTTGCTTTCCAACACAGTCTACCTGGTCTCGAGGGTCAACCTCTTGAAGGTCCTTGTCACAAAGGCAGGTTCTCTCAATGCTCGACTGGCAAAATGGTCCATCCTTCTGTCACAATTTGATATTAGGTATGTACCACAAAAAGCAATCAAAGGGCAAGCTCTAGCAGACTTCCTCGCAGAGCATCCATTGCCTAAAGATTCTCCACTCAGAGATGATCTCCCAGACGAACCAGTCTACAATGTGGAGACTTTCTCACAAAGTGCCTCCTGGGACATGTACTTTGACGGTGCAACCAGGACAAATGAAAAAAGACAGCTGATCTCGGGAGTTGGCATCCTCTTTGTTAGCCCCGACAAATACATGATTCCACACGCTTTCTCGCTACTGGAACCATGCACAAACAATGCAGCTGAATATCAAGCTCTGATCTTAGGATTAGAACTCGCCATCGAATCCGGTATCACCATGCTGGAAGTCTTTGGAGACTCTCAACTGATCGTCAACCAGATGAATCAGAAATTTGAAGTCAGGAAGCCAGATTTGCTGCCCTACTACAACAAGGCACAATCACTTCTGCAAAAAGTTTGACATCTGTCACATCACCCACATTCGTAGAGGTGAAAACATACGTGCAGATGCCCTAGCCGGACTTGCCGCATCCATGGCAATCCAGGAAGGGGAAAACATGCAAGTCACAGTGTGCGAAAGAAGAATCCTTCCTCCTCTTAACACACACCAAGCAGTTGCTGAATGCCACCAAGTGGTCGGAAGTCGGATTTCAATCCTGCAAACTTCAATTGGCGACTGGAGGGATCCGTTCATTGATTACATTATGTTCGGAATCCTACCTGAAGATCCAAAAGAACGGGTAAGCATCCAAAGGCGAACCCCAAGCTTCCATTTGGATATTCCTTCAAAAATCCTTTACAGGAAATCCTTCAACGGAGTACTTCTACGCTGCTTATCACAACAAGAGGCTGAAGAAACACTCAAAGAAGTTCATGCTGGTCTTTGTGGAGCTCATCAGGCTGGACCTAAGCTCTATGATCAGATAAAAAGGTTAGGATATTACTGGCCTACCATGGTAGCTGACGCAATGCAATTTGCTAAACGCTGCCAACAATGCCAAGTTCATGGAGATTACATTCACATGCCTCCAGAATGGCTACATCCTACAGCGATCTCATGGCCTTTCGAAGCTTGGGGTATGGACATCATAGGTCCTATTTCTCCCCCTTCAAGCAAAGGTCATCGCTTCATCTTCGCCGCTACGGATTACTTCTCCAAGTGGTCAGAAGCATTTGCGTTTAACGAAATGAAGACCTCATCAGTCCTTCAGTTCCTGCGCACCAACATCATTTGTCGTTTCGGCATACCCAAAAGATTCGTCCATGATAACGGACCACAGTTCCGGGATCATCGATTCTACAGGTTCTGCGACAAATACAAAATTCAAAGCTGTCCTTCGACTCCATACAATCCGGCAGCAAACGGGTTAGCAGAAGCTTTCAACAAGACACTCTGCAAAATCCTCAAAAAAATGGTCTCTAATCACAAAAGAGACTGGAGCGACAAAATGTCTGAAGCTTTGTGGGCCTATCGAACCACCGTTCGAGGACCAACCCATAGCACACCATTCTCCTTGGTCTATGGATGCGAAGCTGTCGTGCCCTTGGAAGTACAAATTCCTTCCTTGAGGGTATCCTTGCAAAATGACATGACTCAAGAAAGCAATGTCAAATTGCGACTCCATGAGCTGGACAATCTCGATGAGAGACGGCTCGAAGCTCAACAAAGCATTGAACTTTACCAAGCACGTATGGCAGGATCTTTCGATAAAAAGGTCAGGCAACGTGCCTACAAAAAGAATGACTTGGTTCTTGCGGTAAAAAGACCAATGGTCTTCGCTCACAAGTCCAAAGGCAAATTTGAGCCGAAATGGGAGGGACCCTACGTCATCGACAAAGTTTTCTCCAACGGCGCATACGCACTCCTAAACATGGAAGGTGACAGATGTATGCTGCCCATCAATGGCAAGTTCTTAAAGCGGTACTACCCTTGAAGACTTACCCAACTGGGTAAGAGCAATGCCTGTACGGCCAAAACCGGTTTCCAGGTACACGCTCGCTAAACCCACCCTTTTTAGAATTTTCATATCAAATGTTGAAATTTCTAGAAATCTAAAACAATGCTTACTTTCATCATTTCATTGTTCAACAAAAATCCAAGTTTAGGAACCTTTCCCTAACTTGACCAAAATTTTCAACCCTTGAACCCAAAATTCATGGTTTGAAACAAAATCCGGTTCAGGGATTTCCACCCTAGTCCACCCTGCCTTTTACCGCCAAAATGGTTTTAGGTCAAAACTTATGACCCTCGTGTCTTTAAACAAAAAAAAAAAAATGGTTTTTCAAAAACCGCGAGGAAGCGACGCTTAGTCGATACTCACACAAATCGGAAGCAAACGAACCGCGTTCGACACTTCCAAAATCGCAGGGAAGCGACATTTCGTCGATACTTGCAAAATCCAAAACCGTGGAAACGCAACATTTCAGTTGATATCCACAACCCAAATTTCAAAGGTTCGAGAAAACCACAAATTTCAAAAATCATGGGGAAACGACATCAAGTCAGTACCCGCAAAACCAAAATTTTTGAAAAGCAAGGATGCGACATTCCATCGATACTTGCACCCAAATCCGCGAGGATGCGACATTCCATCGATACTCGCAACCGAATGAGCAAGGATGCGACATTCCATCGATACTTGCAAGAACATTCAGCAGGGAGGCGACTTTTAGTCGATACTTGCATTTTTTGAAAACCAAACAGGCTATAAATGCCACAAAACCGGCTATAAATGCCACAAACCGGCTATAAATGCCACAAACCGGCTATAAATGCCACAAACCGGCTATCAATGCCACACAAACAAAAAACTTGGATTTCAAAAAAAAATGGCTATCAATGCCACCAAAAACAGGCTATAGATGCCACAAAACAACCGGCTATCAATGCCACCAAAAACAAAACCGGCTATAAATGCCACAAACCGGCTATCAATGCCACCAAAAAACCGGCTATAGATGCCACAAAACAAAACAGGCTATCAATGCCACCAAAAACCGGCTATAGATGCCACAAAACAAACCGGCTATCAATGCCACCAAAATTGGCTATAGATGCCACAAACAAAAAAAAAACTCGGCTATCAATGCCACAAGAAAAGCTGGCTCTCATGCCAAAATTGGCTTCCATGCCACAAACAAAAACCTGGCTTTCATGCCAAAACAATCATTTGACAAAAGATTTTCACAAAATGACAACCTTTTGATCAAATCCCATTTAGCAATTACTTTTATCACAAAAAGATTCAAGTGAGCGTAGGGATAACAAAAAAAAAAAAAAAAGAGAGCATCCCATTTAGCAATTACTTTTATCACAAAAAGATTCAAGTGAGCGTAGGGATAACAAAAAAAAAATCAATCCCATTTAGCAATTACTTTTATTACAAAAAGATTAAAGTGAGCGTAGGGATAACAAAAAAAAGTGTTCACAAGCACTACAAAAAGAAAAGAGTACCAAAAAAAATACATGTGGTACCAAAAAAAAAAAAGAAAAGAGAAAGTGTTCACAAGCACTACAAAAAATAAGTACCAAAAAAAAAATACAAGTGGTACCAAAAAAAAAGAAAGAAGGATAGTTTCTGTATACAGGAGCTCAATCAAAAATGGTCTCCAGCCAAGAGTTCAGCTCCCCAAGCAGGCTTTTAGCCTCAGCCGTCAAAGATTCCAAGGCACGCTTCTTCAGGAACTTGCCATGAGATGCTGGAGTGGGCTGTACCCCTTCTCTCACACCAGGAAGCTTACCTCGAGCAGCTTGCCATTGTTCATCCTCATCAGACTTCCTTTTGAGAACCCGTTCGGCCTCTGCAACCTGGTGAATCAGGGCACTCTCCCTGTCGCGAGCTTCTATTATGGCAGTCCACTTGGCAGCGACTTGTGCCTGCAGATGCTCAAGACGTTTCCTGGCCTCATCGACCTCCCTATCAAGGATGTTAAGGTCATGTGTCAGCTCGATGATGGTTAGCTCTTCTCTATTCCTCTTTCGGACTGCCACCTTCCTGCTTTCTGTAGCCTCATCCAGGTCAGACTTAGCCTTATCAGCAGGGTCCAGGAACATCTCCTTGAAGAACTGGTCATCAGCCAAACTCACGGTCTCAAACCACTTGTCACCCCAGTGCAATGATCCTATCAACGATCGCCCTGGCACCTGTGACATCCAGACCAGCCTCTTCAGCATCACTGAGAATCTCCTGCACATGCTGGATCATGCCAAATCCGACTTCCAAGTGCCCAGAAAAGAGAGTCTCAATCCAAGAGCTCACGACTCGCACCACCACCTTCTTCGCAAAAAGAAGAGATGGCCCAGCTGAGGATTCGTCCCAACTCCGTTGGTCGGCTACTCATGTCATCATCTGTTGAAAGAGTAACAAAAGAACTCTTTCCAGTTGAAGCTGCTCCTGCTCGGGAAGGAATCTCAGCGCGAGGAATCTCCTCAATATTGTCAGAGCTGGTCCCAGGAATCTCTACCTCTGGATCAACCTCTGGCATCTCTTGCTCTGGAAGCGACGGATCCTCCTCTGCCACTTCAAAACCTGCAAAGGAAACATAAAAAGGTATGAATATGACCCTGTTTTAAAATCATTATCAGAGTTATAACTACAAAATACCTTCTTCGACGACTGGCGGGACACTTTCCTCCTCCATGAACTCATCGAAAGCATCATCAACATTTGCGTCCATCGATGGTTCAAAGTCATCAGAACCCTGTGGCAAGTCAGCTGGCAACAAAAAAATGTGTTAGCAAGCCGAGTCACAAACAAAAAAAAAAGGGATCAAAAGAAGTCATACCAATTGGAGATTCTGGATTTACTCCAGAGTCCCTCGGTTCTTCTTCAGGTGCCTCAACAGGATCCTCCACCACCTCATCGGTTGGAACCTCAGGCATCACCAAGTCTTCCTCTGCTAAAAAAAAAAAAGAAAAGAAGAAAAGCAGAAACAAGAAGCAAATCATAACATGGAAAAATCCCATGAAAAGAAATGGAAAGAGAAAAAGGAAGAATCATACCTTCACCGACGGTCTCTTCTTCTCGGCTTCTCTTCTCTGGTGGCTCGTCAGCATCCACTGGCACATCCTCATTGATAGTAAGAGGAACTTCCAAGTTAGGAGAGTCCTCATGCTGCTCCTTGCTGCTATGATGACTCCTCCTCCTCTTACCTCTGCGGGCTCGCTTCTTAGAAGAACCTACCCCGCTGTCAGAGTCAGGTTTCCCACTTGACTCATCACTGGATGGTCTGCTCTTGCCAGTAGACTCCACGGAAGCTTGCCTCTGCGCCGCTTGCATCCAAGCGCCAAGTTCGGCTTCCTCCTGTTCTAGCTGCTCCAAAGCCTCGTCAGGTATTTCTCGAACAGCTTCAGAACCGATGACGCCCTGGTCACCGAGAAAGCCTATCTTGTGCTTCTCTCCAGAAAGGAAGGCCCAAACTTCCTCTCGCCGGATGCCATCCGACTTTCCAAGGCCCTTTCCAGATACCAGCTTCACATCAAGCTCCTTCCTGGAAAGTCCCCGATATGCCTAGAAGCTCTCCGCGAACCACTTCGCAAAGCCGGCAGTCCGGGAAGTCAGCAACACAGGATAAGAAATCATGGCTGTAGTGTCTTCAGCACTATAAAAAGCCCATGCATTTCTCCCGTCCTGTAAGCCTCCAAAGCGCTTCACCATACTTGAAGGCGCTCCAACAACGCCTTGAGAAAAGCCAAGCTGCAAAGCAAAGCGAGAGGGTACATACGGCTGGATATCGACGAAAAGATGTCTACGGTACACCATCGTGCCGACACGTATGCTGAAAAGCCACTCTCTCTCTGCATTTGTCAAGGAATAATGCCTTCCCGACCCCGCCCTGGTAGAGTCTCGGGAGGCACCAAAATCAAAAGCCTTCTTCCGCAACTCCGGAGAAAGCTTTACTGAAGATTGCCCCATCTCGACGTCCCTGAACCGTCGGATCCTCATGCGGGCAAACAAAAGTGATTCGGACACGGCTTTGCCCTTAGCCAGTCGAATCATCAGAGGATCATCATCCTGTGCAGCACCCAGCCGATGGAAGCCAGGACAGTGGTATACATACCACGAATAAAAAATATGGGCTGAAAATACCCTATTCAATCTATGACGGATTCTTTCCCAAAAGAAAGATATCTTGAGATATCCTATCCCAAAATAAAGGGATATTGAGAGATTTTCTCCTAAAATCAATCTATGACGGATTCTTTCCCAAAAGAAAGATATCTTGAGATATCCTATCCCAAAATAAAGGGATATTGAGAGATTTTCTCCTAAAATCAATCTATGACGAATTCTTTCCCAAAAGAAAGATATCTTGAGATATTCTATCCCAAAATAAAGGGATCATGAGAGATTCTCTCCAAGTAAAGATATTCTTAGATATTCTCTATCCAAATGAGATATTTTGGATATTCTTTACAAAAATGACACCATATGAGATCTAAGCCATTTCAAAAGCTTAAGGTCCCATGGGTTAGCCCATATGAGCCAGGTTTGACCACCTAGGCACAAAAAAAAAAAAAAAAAAAAAAAAAAGAGAAGAAAAATTTTTGGGCTTTTAGTCAAAGAGAAATCCCTCATACCAAGAGCATACAAAAATGGTTCCATGCCTCTTTTGAGTTGATTGGACCATACAAAAGAAAATTCCAAGCCCCATGAGCTTCCAAAAATCAAACCATCCAGCCTCATCTACCAAATTGAGCCAAAATCTTGAAATTGACATTTCACAAAAATCAAACCAAATCCTGGTCCCCTAACCTGCCACATACAGCCTGTTAGGTCACAAGACCAAAACCAAAAACCAAAACCTGATCCCCTAACTTGCCACATACAGCCTGTTAGGTCACAAGATCAAAACCAAAATTGATCCCCCAACATTCCACATACAGCTTGTTGGGTCACACGATCAAAACCAAACCCGACCCCCTAACCTGCCATATATAGCCTGTTAGGTCACAAGGTCAAAACCCAAAATCCACATCCCAGATGTCATCTTCAAAACTTTGCCTTGAGATGGTACGTGATCCCTTTCACCACCATAAAATTCCCCTGGAAGCTCAAAAGGCTACAAATACCAAAAAGAAAGACTGCTCAAAGACTCTTGGTCAAGTCACAGGCTCTCCTTCAAAAAATCTCTTCGAGGCACATCGACTACAAAAGTTAAGCAACTCGCCGCTGTACCTCGAGGGGGCATTTGTTGACACCAAAAATGTCACTTTGCCTTTCCAAGATACAAAGAGCTACATGAAGTCGCAACCTGCCATAAATAGGCAATGCTGCTTCCAAATATCAAATCTTGTCAGAATCAAACAAAAACTGCAAGATTCATCCAGACAGCCAAAAGAGGAGTACACAAGAAGTTTCAAGCCATTTCAAGATCATTTGGCCTAACTTCGCTTCTCCAACAGCCAAATCAAGCCTCTCGGCGGTAAAGCTCTCCGGGACCATGGTTTCCAAGACAGAACCTATGGATCATCTTAAAATGACTCCAATAGGTTCCCTGTCAAATTTCAAGTCAATCGGACATCGGTTGACCGCACATCAAACCGCGACATCTTCATCGCGACAAAAAGCAAGTCTACAGGTGATAGGACCCCAAACGGCTTCAAAACTCAAACAAAAGCCTATGGTTGGTCTTATTTATTGCTCAGCAGGCTTCACACCAAATTTCAGGTCATTCCAACATCGTTTGACCCAGTTTCAGCTTTTGACAGAAAATCGGCAGCTCTGCGCGACAAAGTCTTCGGCTTTCTCAGGAAATTGGAAACTTTGCAAAATAAAATGCAAGGATTCTCATCAGGTTTCCTACAAAGAAATCAGGCCAATAAATGATCAAAATGTTAAAGAAAAGTACAGAAGAAAAAAGAATAAAAAAGAGCAAAAACGGACGCAAAACGGGACCAAAAAGGGGGAAAACCCCCCAGGGTCGCAGACCCCTGCGACCCTGGGCCTAGGGTCGCAGGCCCCTGCGACCCTGGGCCAGGGTCGCCGGCGACCATGGACCCCGGGGTCGCCGGGAAAGCCCCGGAAACCCTGGTTTTCGCCGTTTTTTTCGCGATTCGAGGAGCCCAGCCTCTGGTACTTTCCAAAATTCATGCTTTTGAGACACCAAGTCCTCTGATATCCGTCCAAAACACGGGTAAATCATCAAGAGTATCGAAGACAGTATTGATCGCCACCCGGTCAACCAAAAAAGTGTGCTTTCCACCCGACCGATCGAGAAATCGACAGGACAGATGGCACCGACCCGCTGTTGGCAACAAGCACCTGAAATTACATGGTCATCGGATGTCGATCTACATGAAGATCCATCGATGATCATCGACAGAAGAATTCCAAAAGACGTGGCACGACCCGCGACTCTTCAGCTGCTCGGCGACCACTTAATGCGATTAATTGACTAGCTTTATTACAGTCATTAATCCATTTCTTTGGACGGCCCAATCAGAAGCAAGCATTTGGGAGTTACAAGTCAAGAGATTCATGGCATTTAACCCATGAAACTCCTCCCATCATGGCGATTAAAGGCGATTAAATGCCCTCAATCTCCTCCGGCCAATCAGAAGCCAAGAAAAAGGAGTTACAAAATAAACAATTCAATTTTGTAACTCCTCCCATTATGTGGCTTAATGACATTAAAAGCCAATAAGCTCTCCTAAATGGCTACCAAGAGCCTATAAATAGGAGAGCACTCCAAAGGAATCCAGATCGGAAAAACACACAACAAACATCAGACAGCAGTCAGAAATCCAGAGAAAAGAAAAAGAGAGAAAACTCTGCGGAAGTTCTACACCGGCCACCGCAACAAGGTGACAAAAGTCCCTTGGGGGGTACCCCCCCCCAAGGTCCTTGCCTTCTCCTCCTGCCTCCAATGGCTTAGATATGGCTTTTCAGCCCGTCTACTCGATTTTTTATTGGACATAGGACCTTCCTTTGGTCTTTGTCTTCTAAAAACCTGAGGTTATAGCCAAGCCAAGCGAATCAAATAGCATCCTCTGTTCTCATCTGCATGGATGATGGCGAAGCCCACATATGGCTTGCGACCGTCAATCTAAACGAGTCCCCCACAATCTCCTGAGAAGTTAGATCCTCATTTTCTTGCTTTTCATTGTAGTTTGTATTTTTTTTAAAAGAGACAAAAATCACAATTCTTGTCTTTCATTGTTGATAAGGATTGTAAATCGGCTATAAACGCCAAAATCGGCTATAAACGCCAAAGTTGGCTATAAATGCCAAAAATCGGCTATAAATGCCAAAAAAAATCGCCTTTCACGGCAAATCAAGAAAATGTCTCTTTTCTTAAATATATGTGCAATGGAAAACTTGAAAGAAGTTGATTTCCTTTTTACTTGCGAAGGTTGATCTCCGGATCACCACTTGCAATTCCAAGTAAAATAGAAAATCTGGCACACCCACAAAAAAAAGAAATGTTGATGCACGCCCTTTTTGCCCCCCGGTTACGAAAGGGTCGGAACCAAACGGACTCCCACGTCCGCCGACCTCGGTAGGAACCCGGGCATCGGGAGCGCGGTCCATCACACACATCAAAAAGTTCCACCACAAGTATGGGATTCAAGGGCATCATGTTCTTCCGATTGAGCTTGCCAAGCTTTTGACACCTCTCACATTTCAAACAGAAAGTGTGGCGATCTTTAAAGATTGTGGGACAGTAAAATCCACACTGTAAAACTTTTGCAGCTGTCTTTTTCGAACTAAAGTGGCCCCGACAAGCATGATCATGGCAGAATGAAATGACCGAGTAGTGGTCAGGATCAGGAATGCATCTCCTGATGATCTGGTCTGGGCAGTACTTAAAAAGATACGGGTCATTCCAGAAAAAGTATTTGTCCTCAGCAAGAGATTTTGATTTATCCTGTTTTGACCAATGGGTGGGCATCTCCCCTGTAACAAGGTAATTGATTATATCTACAAACCAGGGGATTTGGGAAATACTGAGCAATTGTTCATTAGGAAAGTTTTCATTCAAAAGAACCTCATCTGATGGTTCTAAAGGTAACCTCGAAAGATGGTTTGCTACAACATTCTCACATCCTTTTTTATCTCTTATTTCCAAATCAAACTTTTGTAGCAGAAGGATCCATCGAATCAATCGGACTTTTGCATCTTTTTTGGACAGAAGGTATCTCAAAGCTGCATGGTCCGTGTAGATGATGACTTTGGATCCTAACAAGTAGGACCGGAATTTCTCCCAGGCAAAAATCACAGCGAGTAATTCTTTTTCAGTAGTTGTGTAATTTAGCTGTGCATCATTGAGGGTCCTACTTGCATAGTAAATCACATGAGGTATCTTCCCAACCCGTTGACCCAAAACAGCTCCAATAGCGGTATCGGATGCATCACACATTAGCTCAAATGGAATGGTCCAATCAGGTGGCTGAATTATAGGGGCTGAAGTTATTTCTATTTTCAGTCTCTCAATGGCCTTTAGACAATTTTCATCAAATTCAAACGGGGCCTCTTTTGTCAGCAATTAGCATAAAGGTTTAGCAATTTTACTGAAATCCTTGATGAGTCTACGATAAAAACCAGCATGGCCGAGAAATGATCGAATCTGCTTAACTAATTTTGGTGGTGGCAATTTGGAGATCAAATCAATTTTTGCTTTGTCCACCTCAATCCCATTATCAGAAATAATGTGTCCTAGAACTATGTCCCTTTTGACCATAAAATGACATTTCTCCCAATTTAAAACTAGATTCTTTTCTTTGCATCTTTCAAGCACAAGGGATAAATGATGTAAGCTCCTCAAAAGAATTGCCAAAGACCAAAAAATCATCCATGAAAACCTCAATGAATCTTTCTATCATGTCATAAAATATGCTCAACATGCATATTTGAAAAGCGGCCGGTGCATTGCATAGCCCAAAGGGCATGCGTCTATAAGCAAAAGTGCTAAATGGACAGGTGAAGGTCGTTTTTTCCTGGTCCTCATGTGCAATTGGAATTTGATTGTGACTGGAATAACCATCAAGAAAACAATAATATGCATGACCAGCTAGCCTTTCGAGCATCTAATCCATAAATGAGGGGAAAATGATCTTTCCGAGTGACTAAGTTCAACTTCCTATAATCAATGCATACCCTCCATCCAGTCTGTATCCGAGTGGGTACTAATTCATTGCCCTCATTTTGAACCACTGTTATTCCAGATTTCTTTGGTACCACTTGAACCGGTCTCACCCATGCACTATCAGATATGGGGTAAAGCACCCCTGCATCAAGTAATTTTAAAACTTCCGACCTGACCACTTCCTTCATTGCAGGGTTTAGTCGCCTCTGTGGTTCACTAGAAGTTTTAGTATTTTCTTCCAAATGGATTCTATGTTGGACTACAGATGGGCTTATTCCTTTAATATCTGCGATGGACCACCCTATAGCTTCCTTGTGTCCATCCAAAATTTCCAAGAGTTTTCCTCTTGGACAGGGTCCAAGTCTGAAGCTATAATCACTGGAAGGGTTTCTAGCGGGCCTAAAAATACATATTTCAAGGTATCCGGCACTTGAGTTCTAACTTAGGGGGCTCTACAATTGATGGGATAGGTGGGGAAGCAGATGAGTCAAAATCTCATGCTTTGGTTGCCACCTGGAGCAGTCCATGGAAGGGGTTAAGTCTAATAGTGCATTGACATCCTCAATATGTCCATCTACATCAAAATCACTTCCAAAGTGGGCTAGACAAGCCTCTAGCGGATCTTCAAGTTTCAAATGGGGTAAGTGATTTTCCACCAATTCATGAATGTAACTAACTTAAAAAACCCCCATCAGCCTCATGAGGAGGTTGCTTACTGATATTAAAAATGTTCACTTGAACTGTCATGGTCCCAAAAGATATTTGCATCACTCCATTCCTACAATTGATTAAGGCATTTGAGGTGGCTAGGAATGGTCTTCCCAAAATTACTGGAATTATTGGTTCAGCCCCGGATGTGTGGTTGGTATCCAAGACAACAAAATCGACAGGAAACACAAAGTCTCCGACTTTGATAAGAACATCTTCGACTACCCCCTTGGGGTATCGAATCAATGCATCAGCCAATTGCAAGGTCACATGGGTCTTTTTCAACTCCCCCAAACCTAATTCTTCATAAACAGAGTATGGAAGAAGGTTCACACTAGCACCCAAGTCTAGCTAAGCTTTCTCTATGTGATGGTCCCCTATCTGGCAAGAAATGGTAGGACACCTGGGCCCTTATACTTGATTGGGGTTGGACAGAAAATGATTGAGCTAGCTTGTTGGGCTAGAAAAGCCTTCTTTGGCACATTGGTAGTCCTTTTGAAGGTGCAAAGGTCCTTCAGAAATTTTGCATAGGCCGGAATCTATTGGATAGCCTCAAGTAATGGGATATTGATCCTCACTTGTTTGAATACTTCTAGCATTTTATCTAACTGAACAGTTGATTTTGTTGGGCCTAACCTCTGTGGGTGTGGTGCCTTGGGAACATAGGTCCTAAAAGTGGGCTCACTACGTGATGGTTCAACATTGACTGGGTTCTCTGGTTCTAATATGGGTTCAGCATTCACAATTTGTTCCTCACTTTCCACTTTCTCACGTGATTCTTCTTCAGGTTCCTTGGTTAGTTCCACCTTGTTATTCACCTGTGTACCCGACCTAAGAGTGATAATGGATTGGACTTGCTCTGGGCCTTTTCCTTTTATATCATGAACGACTTGGCCCTTGGGATTGGGTTCAGATTGACTAGGGAAGGTTCCCTTGTCTCTGGTATTGATGGAGTTGGCCAGTTGGCCCATTTAATATTCAAGTTTTGCAATTGATTGTGTGGTAGCATTTAAGCTCTGAATAGTACTTTGCTGGAGCTAGAGAGTATTATGAGCTAACAGTTTCATGGTTTCCTCAAGAGAATCTATCCGCCGATTTTGCGGATTGGGAGTGAAATTGGGCTTTTGGAAACCGGGTGGGGCATTGGACTGAGATTGAATGGGCTGAAATTGATGTGATTGTGATGGGCCACCCTGAGTTAGACCCTTGGTCCAAGAAAAATTTGGATTATCCCTCAAACCTGGATTGTATGTGTTGGAGTATGGGTCATACCTCTGACGATTATCAAAACGAGTGTTTTGATAAAGCACATTCACCTCCTCAATAGACCCGGTCTGACCCAAAGTTGTTGGGTCAATCCCGACATTTATGGCCTGAGTATATTTCAATGACTCCAAAGTGTTTGTGGTAGGCTTTTGGTTAAGTTCTAAGGCCTCTATTCTCCGCACCAATGTGGCCAATTTGGCCTCTGCCTCAATTTTGGGTTCAATCTTGAACATCCCCCCTTTTTCAGGAATGGTGGGTTTGAAGGGCTCCCTCTTGATAGGGGCCCACTGCAATGTATTTTCAGCGGTTTCTTCCAAAAATGTTCATGCTTCATCCGCTGTCTTCTGTGTAAACTACCCACCACAAAAAGATTCCACTATTTGCTTAGTAGGGTAATCCAAACCCTCATACACGATTTGGACCAATCAATTTTTTTCAAATCCATGGTAGGGACACTGGATTAAGAGGTCCTTGAACCGTTCCAAATAACTGCAAAGTGTCTCCCCTTCCATTTGATGGAATCCATTGATGGCCTGCCTAATCGAAGCGATTTTCTGCTTAAAGTAGAATTTTTTGTAAAATTCTTCGACTAGCTTGTCCCATATAGTGATGGACCCGGCCTGTAAGGCATAAAGCCAAGCTTTAGCCTTTTCTTTTAGGGAGAAAGGAAATAATCGAAGTTTAAGGGCCTCCTCAGTCATGTTATTGATTCTCGTGGTCCCACAGATGTCCTCAAATTCCCTAACATGTTAATATGGGTTTTCCTGGTCTGGCCCACGGAATACTGGGAGCATCTGGATCATGCTAGATTTTAGCTCAAATGTAGCATTAGTCTGAGGTAGGGTGATGCGGGACGGTTGAGTTGTCCTGGTGGGGTACATGTAGTCCTTCAAAGTCATGGGTGGGTCCACTTGATCAGCCATCCTAACAATTTCTTCAAAGATTGAAGACTTTCCGACGACGGTTAAGACTAATTCGGGCTCTATCCTGACTAACCTTTTACTCTTGCGTACCCACAGTTTATCTCTCTCAGGTCTAGAGCGCATGCATAGGGTTTAACCTTAAAGAAATGCAAGCCTAATCTATGTGCAGGGCCCTAATGGTCTTACTAGATGATGCACAAGCAGTCAAGCACAAAGATTGAGCACAAAAAATTATCCTAGGGTTAGCCTAACTCTCTAGACAGCTCCTAACTGGTTTGAAGAGTGCACTAAGGCCTCCAATCCGGTCTTATGAAGCCAAATCGACCAGGTAAGTCCCCAGGATGAGTGGTGGGGTCACAATACACTTGGCAAGGGTCCCGCTTAAGAATCAAACTCCTAGAATAGAGACTGCCACCCTTTTTGGTAGGGACAGGACTTACCTAGACATTAACTTGACCAAAGAGCGTAACTGGTGCAACCTTTTGTGGTCTTCGTCTTACTGAGCTCGAGTTCTATGGTCTCATTGCTATTGATTTTAATTAAAGTTAGGATATTAATGTGAGAGATGGTTAACCTAAATGGGCAAGAATCTGGTGATGAAATCCAGTCCTTATCTTTTTGGGGTCGATTGCCTTTAACTAAGTGTGTGTCCAATTAGATGGTGTGTCAATCAAGCATTCACACTTTGCTAAAACTAAATCATCCAAGCCTCACTTGCAAGTAAAAGATTCGTGGGGTAAATTTTAGAAATTCTTACAGCGGGTCCATGCAAATTCTTTAAACTGTGCAAGCTTAACCTTTTTTTTTAGCAATTTTGCAATTCTAAGAGCAACTTGTTTGCTTAAAAGAAATTCCCGTGATTTCCTTCCCCTTTTAGAGTCCTACAAAACTCAGATTGTAACCTCAAAGAAAACAACTAAAGTGTTAGATCTAAATAAACTACTAAAACTAGCTAAAAATTGTTAATGAAATCCCTAAATTGAAAAATCATACTAATCTAAATTTTAAAAACCTAAACTACGGCAATTTGAATGAAAGAAGCAATTCTAAAACTCCTAATGCAGTCCTAAGTTAAATGAACACATTGCTGTCAAGTGCTGAAAAAAATTCTAATTGTTGGAACCTGTTGCACGGGCCCAATTTTACAGATCTGTACGACCACCTTTATTGATCAAAACCTTAAAACAGTGACTGGGATGTAATTTCCTAATATGCAAGAATAATAAAAAAAAACAGAGACTAAAAAGGATAAGAAACAAAGAAGTTATGCTATCATGAAGTTGGCTACTTGAACCAGTTTTGCTGCTGAATGCAGAATTTGCCTGACAGACTGGCTTTGTTCACGGCACCAAAAGTTGGACTTCCAAAATGTATTTCTTTTTGGGATTTTTATGGTTCAAAATCAATACACCAAAGTCCAATTCAGCAAAATTTCAAGTCCAAAGGAGTTCGTTTGATTGGTTTTAAAAGTGTGAACTTTTGGGCAAAAACCAGGCCAAATCTGTCACAAAATTAATGCAGAAATTTATTTTTTATTCACCCACTAGCAATCAGTCCGAAAATTATTGAGAAATCAGCAACCAAAACATGAAAAAAAGTAACCACAAATATTAAGAAACACAAAAACTAAACCTAATGCAAGCTATGAATGAAACATACTACAAAAATATGCCATGATATGCAAAAAATAATGCTAGAAATCCTAACTAAAAGACTCTTTTCAAATTGGCTCCCCGGCAACGGCGCTAAAAACTTGATGTGATCTTTATCAATCATATAATATCGCAAGTGCACGGGTGTCTAGATAAGATAGTGGCAAGAACGGATCGAACCCACAGGAAGCTAATTAAAGAAACTTTTAGATTAAGAAAACTAATTAACTAATAATTAAGAAAAATTTTGATTATTTAGAAATAAAAGAAAGCAACTAATTTAGAAATATGAAAACTACCAATTAATGAAAGTGATTAGAGCATATGAATCCAATAAGCATCCACCAATTATTTATCAAGTAATCCTAACTTGTTCCAATTTTTACTTCAAATCAAAGACAAATCAATATTTTTAATTTGAAAAATCTAACTTTTAAAATCCCTTTTTAATCATAAAAGTTCAAAACAAAAGACTTCCTTCATCTCATAAAAGAATAAAAATAATTTAAAAACTACCCTCAAAGATAAGTATAAACCATCAAAAGATCTAAATCCTAAGCATGGCTTATCAAACCTAAGCATGAATAGTCAAAAATCAAAATTTATATTTAGAATTAAAACTAGAGATTTGCCTAGGGCACGAAGACAAGCCTATTCATCGTTAAGCACATAATCATGGAACATGAATTAGAACTACTAAATAAATAAAAAGGTGATTACTTACCTTCATCCATAGCTCTAATCAAGAAAAACTAGCCCGCCATTGCAAAGAATACTTCTTGATTTTTCATTAAAAATTGCATCTTTACAACTTCTCCTTCACAAAAAAAAAAAAAAAAAAAAAAAAAAAAAAAAAAAAAAAAAAAAAAACTCTCCTTCAAAACAAGTCCTTAGACATGGCATAAGCTACAAAAAAAAAAAAAAAAAAAAAAAAAAAAAAAAAAAAAAAAAAAAAAAACTAATGGAAAGGTAGAAAAAAGAATAGAATTAGAGAGAGGGTTGAACATAAGATGCTTCTCCATCCCCGTTTTGGGTTTGTTTTATAGTTGTTGATGCCTCCTTTTTAGCAAAGAATATCCTCTCTTTTAGGACTTGTTTCCTTACTTGTAGAGATTTCTTGCTTAGGACTCAAGCTAGACTTCACACTTAGAAAAAATTTGAATTTGAGAGGATTAGTTACTAGGTGTGGTCTCTTGAGCCCTAAGTCTTGCCAAATTGAACTCCTCAAAGATCTCTCATGTTGCCATTTTTAATAACTTTTTGCAATTCCCGCATATATTTATATCAGCCAACTTCCCGAGGTCATATCTCCCTCAATATTGCTCCGATTTATGAAATCTTGGGCTCCATGGATATTTACTCGAAAAGAGCTTTCCAACAGTGAATAGATTGTGCCAATCCGATACTCGCTTTGAAAGTTATGGCTATTTCAATTTGCTACCCCTGAAAATTCCGAGAATAATGGCAATTAAGGGAACTTTTATGTTTAGCATCTAATGGGGGTGTGTGGGACCCGTGTTGGACATCCAAGGCATGCTTGGACTCTTTCTTTGCTTGCTTATTTGATTCTCTTTCCATATTTGGCAAGCTTCTTTATTTGCAACTTTGACTACTCAACTCCCCTTGCAAAGTTTCTAGTTTTCTCTCTCTTTCTAGATTTTGGTTTCCAAATTTAGCAAGTTAACACCATCTTTCCAAATCTGAGTTTCTTTTTTCTTCTTTGAGAATTTTCAACCTTTCCAACTCCACCAAGATGTCAATATATGTGGGCCCACTATAAAGGGTGTCCCACCTTTGATCTATCTCAAGTTTCACCAATGCAGGTCCTACTCTTGATTTCTCCTACATAAATAAAATTAAATAATGTCAATAATAATCAAGTGTGAGGAATCTAGATGGACTATGCATGGGACTCTACATGCCTACTTAATGCACCAAAAATACCCAACTTTTAAAAAATAACACATGGTGTCAAAATTAGCAGGTATGCATTAGTGAAGCAAAAAAAAAAAGAAAAAAAAACTAATTTTGGGTGATGAATTAGATGAGAACCCTAATTTCACAAAAGTCATGCAATGTAATGAATTTTGACCAAATTTGACTAAGATTCCAACTATGATGCTCAAATGCATGGAATTATGAAATTCTATGAAATTGAGTGTAAATTACCCTAATTAAGTCCACAAACTATCATAAAATGATGAATGAGAACTACAATTTTGTGGACTTTTCATGGATCTCGAGAAATTTGTAAAAAACTTTCAACCTTTGATATTCAAAAAAGTCTATTTAACATAGATCTTTACATTACCGAACACTTATTTTGATTCTAGCCTCTTTTTTATAACTCTTTTTTAATGACTCTATTTTGATGGGTCTATTAAAAAAAGAGTAAAGATACAAAACAAGGCCTAAGTAGTGCACACTATAGAGCCTCACCACAGGTTATTGGCTTCTTAGAAGAAATCGACTTTTGTTCTTTTACGATATGTAGGCAGTTATTTTTAAAAAGTCCCTCTTGCTATTGAATTCAATTACATGGAAAGCAAGTTTTAATTGTCCTTGTGCTAGTAGACCAACGCAATTACAAGCGTGATTTGTGTCACAAATTTTCCTTTTAACATGGTCCCTTTGTAATCCATCCAAGACGAATCATCAATCAACGTATAGGGTGAGATATAGAAATCTAGCTATCAATTTAAGGGTCGTTTATTTGCTTGGATGTGAAGAGGTGGAGTATAAAGGATATTATGTGAAGATGTAGATGGGACCTTTAGTTCCATAGGATTTGATTTATTAAGTTCCATATGATTTGATTTATTACGGCAATGGTGGGTATTTATTAAATATCCCACCTTGTATTTTTTTCATTAAAGGGAAATTTATGTGATGCCATTGATGGATAGTTATTTCTTCAAATTTAACCACCTTTAAGAATACAATTATTAAGGTTTATAGGAATTCAATTCTATGCAAAAAAAATTTTAGCCCATGGCATATTTCTGCAATGTGTTCTACGTGGAAAAGAAATAAAAAGTGCTGCGTACTTCATTTTCCATCATTTAATTCCAAGAGTTTTCCATGAGGAAAAGCGACTTTTTTAGCTTAGTATTTTTTCCCCCACAAATCCTTATTAAAGCCTTTCCAGTTTCCAATGAGGGTACACTAGGTGAAGCGTTCCATATAAAACTAGAAGTCCTCATACTTCCATTCCTACAGTCACCATATAAACATGCCCTAAGCCTATTTGTTTGCACTTGAGTGAAGTAAAAGGAGTGGAATTTACCCCAACAATAGGAAATTCTACATCTTGGGTTTGGATGGCCAACCCGTTTGGAAACTTTACATGTAGAATGAAGTGAAGTAAAGCCTCAAATAAAGAGATAATAAAATATAAGTGGGTTAGGATGGTATTTTGTCTTTAATTGCTTCATTGAGAACCTTTTTTACTTTTTATATAAAAAGTATATATTTTTTATCATTTAGTGGAGAAAGGAAGTTTTTTTACTTTAACCTTTTTTTTTAAAAAAAAAGGAGGAAGTTTTGAATTTATGTACTTCTAATATGATCCCTAGCCTTTTCCTGTTTGACAAACGGAGGCTTTACTTCACCTTAACCTGATTAGTAAATTCCCAAACGGAGGTGGTCTGCTATGGATCTGCTCGAGCCTGGATCTGATACATTGATTTCGGACTGATCGTTGGGCCCAATGGGTTCAACCCAAACGCAAGTTTTGGGTAAGAATCCTTTTCTAGCCAAGACCATGCCCGGGCATCGTCATTGGACTGTGATCTTTATTAGACTATAGGCACTATTGGGCAAATTTGGGCTCTTTGTAATTTTTATTAGGCACGTCAGTATCTTGGTTTCTATGCTTATGTTGGGAATACGCTATGAATTAGGCCTTGTACTCTTTACCAGAGTCAGGCCCAAGTAAGATGTTTTGACAATCCTAGATAATGTACCCCCTTCTTAACATGAGTAATTTTGGGCCCTCAATTTAAAGGACCTGGATTGTTGTTCGTCAAAACTGGGACAAATGGGTCAAAAGGAAATATTCACTGCACAGCGCGTCGGGAACATGGGCCAAATGTGTCTAAATGATCTTAGTCATTCTACACAACTCTTCGACACATTTTAAAACACCGACCTAAATTCTAAAATGTGGAACAGTCTTTTCAGGCCCACCAAGATGCATGCTAATCACAAGAAAAATGTGTGATTGGATAGTGTGGGATGTATGGAGGTAAGAAAATTACTATAATTTGATGATCCTAACCATCCATTTTAGGGGCTAAAACTCAACATCATTATTTCTGTGTGGGGAGATTTCCAGAACTACGGGATTAAGCTAATCACAGCCATCAGATGGGGCTAAACATCCTCACGTGCCATCCGCGTGCCATCTACGTGGCACCAATCCCACCTCGGCTACCGGGACAGGAGGTCCGGCCGAAGTCAGGCAGCTCCGGGCCCTTAGCGCCGAACTGGACCACCTCGGGCATCATCTCGGCAAGGAGTCCACGTTGGCAGGGCCACCCCGGATGCCATCTCCTCAGAGAGCCCTATCTCGGCTGAAGCCGCCTCGGCTGAAGAAGCCAGGACAATAGCCGAAGGGCAGAAAGAACCTTCATTTGCGCCCCTCATCCCCCACGTCATCAGGCACGTGGAGGGATAGGGTCACGAGCTAGTGGGACAGACATGACATCCAGCCGCCCGCTATCTTCACCAGATCGCTGACATGGCAGCATCCAGCGGCTGAGGCCCCATCAGGGCAAGGCCCGAGGGCAGATCCGCTGATACTCCAACCGCCAAAGGCGCCCAACACAACCTGGCCCAACAAGACATGCATTTAATGCATTGTGGGCTGACCCGACTAGCATTAAATGCTGAGTGGGCCGGATTAGACTGCATTTATTACTTTGTGGGCTGATCATGACTTCCCAGTCAAATCATGGGACCCACACCAAAATATCCTCTGAAGGATACGATCCAAACCCCTATAAATAGAACTTCATGCAACATGCAAGGTATGCACAATTCTATTCACAGAGCCCTTACTCTGTCTCTCTTCTCCCTCTCCTTCCATTGTTCCAGCTCCCATACTGACTTTGCCATCGGAGAGCCTTGCGCCGCCCAGGCCAGGGTCCTCTGACCGTTTGCTATTCCCTTTCAGGCTTCCGGACGGCATCCAGACATTCCCAGACACCATCATCTTCACGGATAAGTCCTATAAGGCTCCCTCTTATTGTGGGTCGTTATTTTCTGCACCTACAATTGGCGCCGTCTGTGGGAAAGTAATATCCCAGCCTCTCAAAACCTTCCCAACCTTCTTAACCTCATCCTCCCAGAAGCCATGCCTCCGAAAGCGAAGAAGGGCGTAGAATCTTCAAGAGCAGCGCTCGAGCTGCCACCACCGCCAACGGACGTCCCTCCTCAAAGACGCTCCCGTACGGTGCATGGCACGACTGCAGGCGGAGGCCGCTTAGGCTCTCAGCTCTTTATCGAGTTCCCACTCCAGGAGGGACTCGAGGCCTCGATATCGTCAGAAGAAGTCGCGCCACCCAGACACAATGAGCGCCAGCATGAGCGTCCCCGGAAGGACAAAGCCGTGGCCGTAGGAGAGACGCGCCACGTCCAACCCCCTGCCACTGGAGAGGTTCCTGAAGCTGCTCTCCTCCAGAAGCAACTCCAGAAGCAAGGGCAGCTGATCCGCGAACTCCAGCAGCAGCTGAGGGCAGTGCAAACTGCCTCCTTGAGGGAAGTCTTTGAGCCTCAGGGGAAAAAGAAGGACGCTCCCAGCAGGGCAGCCCAGCCTCCTCGTGAGGACCTCAGACATCATCTGGACCAGAAACGGGGCCAGATTCGTGACGAAGGCTCGAGCAACAGCCGAAGTCACCATAGCCGCGATGGCCGAACTCATAGCCATCGTAGCCCGAGCCATCCCAAGCGAAAGCACCGAGCTCCGACTCCAGAGAAGGACGACGAGCAAGAGCAATTTGACAAACGTGTCAGATTGGCTCTCCAGCACAACTTGGACATGCGGGACCAGAAGCAGATCTGCGGTCACGTTGATCTGGGGGGCTCTCCCTTCACGAAAGAGATCGAGCGCACCCCCTTGCCCAGGAAGTTCTCCGTCCCGCGGTTCGTCCCCTATGACGGACTGTCCGACCCATCTGCACACCTCCGACACTTCTCCCAGAAGATGTCTATCTGGGGAAACGAGGGTCACCTAAACTGCAAGATCTTCTCCTCCAGTTTGGGCGACCTCCCCCTGAAGTGGTTTTGCTCTCTCCCGGAGCAGTCAGTTTCCAGTTGGAAGGAGCTCCAGCTCTCCTTCCTGAAGAAGTTCCAAGCATACACCGTCGTCCCCAAGAAGGAAGGGGACCTCATCGCCCTGAGAATGAAGCAGGGCGAAACTCTCGCCAAGTTCACCCACCGATTCTGGGCGATCTACAGCCAGATCGAGGGCGCAAGGGAGGGGATATCCATCTACGCCTTCCAGCATGCCCTGATCCCCGGCAGCGACTTGCGAAAGGACTTGGCCGGGGACACCCCAGAGTCCATGTCAGAGTTAATGTCCCGGGTGAAGCGCTTCATCGCCCGGGAGGAAGACGAGATCCGAGCTACGGATCAGGACGGGCATCCGGAACCCGAACAGAAGAATGACCAACCTCGGCAGAGAGGTGGGAGGCCCTCCCAGAAGCAGGAGCCCAAGCGGGACTGGGTCTCCAGTTCCGCAAAGCCTCCGTCGTCCAGGTCTGGGGGCACTTGGAAGCCCAGACCTCCCTCCAGCGCCAGTCAGAGCGTCAACGTCGTCTTCAAGGAGCCGATCTACCGCATCCTGGCCAAGATCAAATCCGAGCCGTTCTTCAAGTACCCTCCGCCCCTGAAGAGTGAACCCACCGAAGGCTCCCGGAGCAAGCTCTACTGCGCCTTCCATAAGGGCAACGGGCACAGGACTGGAGAATGCAGGACCTTGCAGGGGTATCTAGAGAAGCTGGCCGAACAGGGCCACATCCAAGAGTTCGTCAAGGCCGGTGATGCCGGCGGCAGCGAGGGCCGGGTTCACCAGAGCACGGCCCAGGCTCAAGACAGCGAGGACTCAGAAAAGATCATCAACGTGATCCATCTGGCGTCCTCAGCTCTCGCTTCCTCATCCCGGGGAAGCTCCCAGACCCGTGCCGAAGCCAGGCGGGCTTCGCACGAGAAAGAAGTGATGAAAGCCGACCACGCTCCGGCATCCAAGAAAGCCCGCCGCGACAAACCAGCCATCTCGTTCTCAGATCAAGATCTAGAGGGAGTCCAGGTCCCTCACAACGATCCCCTGCTCCTCACCATGAAGCTGAGAGACTTCACCGTCAAGAGGATCCTCGTCGACTCCGGCAGCTCCTCCGAGGTCCTCTACTACGACTGCTTCAAGAGGATGAAGCTCTCCGAAGCAGACCTCACGGAGGTCCGAGCACCCCTGCTAGGGTTGTCCGCCACACCAGTCTACCCCAAGGGTAGAATCACCTTGGAAACCCGAGTTGGCGGGGCCTCCGTGTCGGCCGACTTCCTGGTTGTGGACGCCCCTTCTCCCTACAATGTCATCCTGGGCAGAACGTGGCTCCACAAGCTAGAGGCAGTTCCATCTTCCCTCCACCAAAAGCTGAAGTTCGTCCATGAGAATGAGGAAGGCAAGATGGAGGTAGTCACAGTGAAGGGAGACCAGCAGCAGGCTAGGCAGTGCATGCTTGCCGCAGTCCCAGCTGTGAAAGAGCCAGAGCGCGTCAACCTGGCCGAGTTCGAGAAGGGCCTCGACGAGATCGGCAGGGACCTCGAGAAGAAGAGCATCGAGGACCTGGCCGAGGTCAGGCTAGACCCGACAGACCCAGACCGTTTCTTCCTGATAGGCACCCAGCTGTCAGACGAAGAAAGGGCCGAACTTTCTCGGTTCTTGATGCAGAATGTGGACGTCTTCGCTTGGAGCCCAAGCGAAATGCCTTGGGGTCGACCCTGAAGTCATGTGCCATAAGCTCAACGTCGACCCCGACCACAAGCCAGTAGTGCAGAGGGCCCGCAGGACTGGGCTCCAGCAGACAGATGCGGTCATCGAAGAGGTCGACAACCTGCTAAAAGCAGGGGCCATCCGGGAAGTCCAGTACCCGGTATGGCTGGCCAACACGGTGGTGGTCAAGAAGAAAACTGGAAAGTGGAGGGTATGCGTGGACTTCACTGACCTGAACAGGGCTTGCCCTAAGGACAGTTTTCCCCTCCCGAAGATTGACCAACTGATCGACGCCACCGCCGGTCACGACCGAATAAGCTTCCTTGACGCCTACCGAGGCTATCATCAGATCCCTCTCTACGGGCCCGACGAGGAGAAAACCTCATTCATCACCCCCCGCGGCACATACTGCTATAAGGTGATGCCCTTCGGGCTGAAGAACGCGGGGGCGACCTATCAGCGCCTCGTCACGAAAATGTTCCAGGCCCAGCTCGGCCGATCGGTAGAGGTGTACATCGACGACATGGTCGTCAAATCTGTGCGCTCCAGCGACCACCTGGCGGATCTCGGACAAGTCTTCGACACCCTTCGCGCGTACAAGCTCAAGCTCAACGCTTCCAAGTGCGCCTTCGGCGTAGCCTCTGGCAAGTTCCTCGGCAGCTTGGTGACGCGGAGGGGGATAGAGGCCAATCCGGACCAGATTACTGCCATCCACGACATCCAGAGTCCCTCTACCACAAAGGAAGTTCAGAAGCTTACAGGAATGGCCGCAGCACTCAATCGCTTCATCAGCCGTTCATCAGATAAGTGCAGGCCCTTCTTTCAGCTTTTGAGGAAAAATTTGAAGTTCCAATGGACCCCTGAGTGCGACCAGGCATTGGCCGCACTCAAAAATTATTTGATGTCACCCCCATTACTCTCCACCCCAACTCGGGGGGAGATTCTGTATTTATACCTTGCGGTCTCGGATCACGCAGTGAGCTCCGTCCTCATCAGGGAGGACGAGGGAGTTCAAAAGCCGATCTATTACACGAGCAAGACCCTGCTCGATGCCGAGACCAGGTACCTCCTATTGGAGAAGCTTGCGTTGGCTCTCGTCACCGCCTCCCGCAAGCTCTCCCACTATTTTCAATCCCACACCATTGTGGTGATCACGGAGCACCCACTCCGTTCATTATTCAAGAAAGCTGACTTTTCAGGGCGCATATCAAAGTGGGCAGTTGAATTGGGGCAATACGACATACAGTACCGTCCCCGAACTGCGATCAAAGCCCAGATCCTGGCAGACTTCATAGTCGAATTCGTCTCCCCCAACTCGGCTCCGACCCAGCTCGGCACGGCACTGGGGGGCACAGGGCAAGAGCCAGTAGAAACAGAAGTCCAGCAGTCTCCCACCTCGGCATGGAAGATCTTTGTCGACGGGTCGTCCACCTCCAAGAGAGCTGGCGCCGGCATAGTTCTCCAATCGCCAGAGGGACTGGTCATAGAGCAGGCTTTCACCCTCGACTTCAAAGCGACGAACAATGAGGCGGAGTACGAAGCACTGATTGCAGGGTTGAACAGCGCCCGAATCCTCGGAGCCCAGCACCTGGAGATCTTCAGCGACTCTCAACTGGTAACTAGCCAGCTCGCTGGAGACTACCAGGCCAGGGACGACAGGATGGCGGCCTACTTAGCCCTGGCGAAAAAGCTACTCTCCCAATTCCAGAAAGCCGAGGTCAGGCAAATATCCCGAGATACCAACACGCATGCAGATGCGCTTGCAAACCTGGCCTCCGCTGTTGAAGCGGGAAAGAAGAGGACCATCGAGGTCGGGTCAGTATCAAGGTCAAGTCTAGAACTCCCTTCATCTCGGCTTGTCCTCTGTGCTGACCTCGGCCCCAGCTGGATGGATCCAATCGTCGCCTACCTGAAGGATGACCAGCTCCCCGAGGACAAGACTGAAGCCCACAAGATCAGGCTCAAGGCAGCCCGGTTTTGGCTCTCTCCAGAAGACAAACTCTACAGGAAGTCCTTCACAGGTCCATACCTCCAATGCGTCCACCCGACCAAGGTGGACGACTTCCTGTACGAGATCCACGAAGGAATCTGCGGCAGCCATATAGGAGGTCGGTCATTGGCCTACAGAGCAATCAGCCAGGGTTACTGGTGGCCCTACATGCAGAAGGACGCCCAGGTCTACGCCAGAAAATGCGAGAAATGCCAGAAGTTCTCCCACTCCCTCCATCAGCCAGCGCAGGATCTGAGTCCCCTCTCCAGTCCATGGCCCTTCGCTCAATGGGGCCTGGACATTGTGGGGCCTCTTCACCGAGCTCCAGGGAACAAAAGATGGCTGATAGTGGCTACGGACTACTTCACAAAGTGGATAGAGGCTGAACCATTGTCTTCCATCACGAACAGGGACTCCAGGAACTTCGTCTGGAAAAACATCCTCACGAGGTTCGGCATCCCCCGGACCCTGATTTCAGATAACGGGACTCAGTTCGATTCCAAATCCTTCAGAGATTTCTGCCAAGAGCATGGCATCAGAAACCATTACTCCACCCCGGCATATCCACAGAGTAATGGCCAGGCAGAAATCTCAAATAAAGTGATCCTGGACGGCCTGAAGAAGCGACTGGACAAGGCAAAGGGCAGATGGACAGAAGAGCTCCCGAGCGTGCTGTGGGCGTACAGAACAACTCCAAGGAGGTCCACCTCGGCGACACCATTCTCTCTGGCCTACGGGATGGAGGCGGTCATTCCCTTGGAAATCGGCCTTCCTACCCTGAGGACAGAGCTGGTCGACCAAGGTCGGAATGAGACGAACCTGGCGATGGAGCTGGAGCTGGCGGACGAACGACGTGAGGCGGCAGCCCTGAGACTAACCGACTATCAGCAACGGTTAGCCAGGGTGTACAATCAAAATGTCAAGGAAAGAAGGTTCACCACGGGAGAGCTCGTTTTAAAGAAGACCCTGCCAGCTGACAGAGAACCAAACGAGGGGAAGCTTGCCCCGAACTGGCATGGCCCGTTCAGGGTAGTTTCACTGGCAGGAAAGTCAGCCTACAAGCTCGAAGACTTGGAAGGCAAGCCGTTGCCGAGACCGTGGAATGCATCCCACTTGAAGAAATTCTATTTCTAAAGATGTAATGAACTTCAGAATCAATAAAAGCAGCTTTTGCCTTGTCGTCAATCTGTCTCTCTCTGGTCGACTCCGGCAACTCAGGCTCCACGCCTTGGAAACGGCTTCGAATTCCTACACCCAGCCTTTCCTAAAATCCCGTGTCTTGGACACACAGGCTCCACGCCTTGGAAATGGCTTCGAGTTCCTACACTCAGCCTTTCCTAAAATCCCGTGTCTTGGACACACAGGCTCCACGCCTTGGAAATGGCTTCGAGTTCCTACACTCAGCCTTTCCTAAAATCCCGTGTCTTGGACACACAGGCTCCACGCCTTGGAAATGGCTTCGAGTTCCTACACTCAGCCTTTCCTAAAATCCCGTGTCTTGGACACACAGGCTCCACGCCTTGGAAACGGCCTGCAGTTCTTACACTCAGCCTTTCCTAAAATCCCGTGTCTTGGACACACTCAGGCTCCACGCCTTGGAAATGGCTTCGAGTTCCTACACTCAGCCTTTCCTAAAATCCCGTGTCTTGGACACACTCAGGCTCTACGCCTTGGAAAAGGCCTGCAGTTCCTACACTCAGCCTTTCCTAAAGTCTGGGTTCATAAACCCCTCAAGGCAGTCCGGCCAAGGACAGTTTCCTGAAGTCCGGGTTCATACACCCATCAGAAGGCCATTGCCGAACTCACTTTCGCCGAGCCGAGGCCAACGGAATGGGTCCATCTCGGCACAATGCAGCTCGTCTCGGCCAAAGCCAGCCCTTTCGGCCGAGGTCAGTTCCAGCATTCAAACACAAAAATCCAAGCATTCCGGAACAGCGCAAAGTAATGAGAAAAAGAACTCAGAAGCACTGTACACAGCTTGGGTAATCAGAAAATTCCTTTTCATTCATTGCAAACTGCTTCGTTACAAGAAATACATAACAGAAAGCAAAGTACAGAAAGGAGGACCACAGTCCTCTAGAAACAGAAAATAGAGAGAGGCTAGGAGACTCTGATCTTCACCGACTCTTCAGGCGGAAGGCTCGAGGACGCCGGATCGCCACCTGGAGGTTCTGAGCGATCCTGGACCTCACTGAGCTCTGCAAACACCCTCGGCGGCCAGTGGGACCAGCCAAGCTTGAAGAAACCTCCCGGACCTGCGGGGCCTCAACCCGCCTGCCGTACGACGGGCGCACAGGGCCGTGTGGGACGAGAATGCGCCACCGTCCCCTTGCAGCGCATCCTCACTCTGTCTGGCCAAGGGCCAATGGCCATGGACCCGCGTTCAGAGAGCGCGTGGCCCACGGGGAGTTCCTTCAGAGAGCGCGCAGACCACGACAGCCTTCCCCCCTCGGGGGCAGCCGTCCAACGGCGCAGGGTTTTCCCCCGGATCAAGTAATTTCAGGCACCTCCCAGACATGGATCCTACAACTATGTTCCTTCCTTCTCCCATGGCGAGCCTGCTCCCCCTATTTATAGGATGGAAGAAGGCTCAGTCTCCAAAAGGAGTTATAGGGCGAAGTCTCCCACGCGTTGTTGGGAAGGCGCGACTGTCGACCAGTGATCCCTATGGCGCCACGTGGAGACATCCGTCAGACTCCCTCGTCAGCCGCGCCACCATGTTTATTGCTGTTCAAGATCGCCCAAGATACGGAGGATCAGCGCGAATACCAATGAAGATCACCTAAGATACGAAGGATCGGCGCGAATACCAAAAAAGATTACCTAAGGGAGCATTCTACCGAACTCAAGCAATCGAAGAACTCAAGCTTAAAAGAGAGAAGCACAAGTATTTCAAGAAACCTTCAATTGTATTAAAGTCTCACTCATTACAGTGTTCAGCAAATACAAATTGAAGAAAATTACAAAGCATAAAGCAAAAGAGCAAAAATCCCGAGGTCCCGAGGTCCCGAGGTCATGACCGGTCAGTTGCACGGGCTGCGGCGTCAGAGGCTTCGCCGGATGGACGGGCAGAGGTCGGCACCGGAAGCGTGTACGGAGGAGGCTCCCGAAAGGAGGGGTGGCCCTCCGAGATCCCGACCTCCTTCAGGCCGGCAAGCCACCCTTTCGCCCAAGCCTTATCCCTCACCACAAGAACCCTTTCCTTGTAGTGGGCGGTAACCTGCACTTTGGCATCCTCGAATGCAGCATCGCACTCGGACTCGAGCTTCGCCTCAGCTTCATCCGCCCTCTTGGACTCGGATTCGAGCTTTGCCTCGGCTTCATCCGCCCTCTTGGCCTCGGCTTGAAGCAGGGCCGCGTAATCGTCTCCCATCTTCGAAATGGAGACCTCGAGCTCGGCCGACCTAGTCCTCTCCGCCTCGGCTTCTTCCTTCGCCTGCTCGAGCTTCGCCGCGTACTCCTCTTCCACCCTGGCTAACTTCTGGCTAACGGCGTCCAGGGATTCCTGCAGGCCGTTCTTCTCCACGGACAGCTCGGCAACGTCCGCGCTGTACCTGCGGATCCTGTCAGCAACGGCCATGGACTTCTGTGCCGCCTGTCAAAGAAACGAAATGTACGTGTTAGATCAAAAGTGCGCCAGACGCTAAATCGCTGGTTTGACGAAGGGAAATGAAGATTTACCACGAAGTTGGACTGCAACATCGACAGGATCAGCTTCTGGTCGCTGTACTTGTCCAGCCGCTCCATGTCCCGGGGAAGGGCGCAGGCTCGCCCTAAGGCCTCGAGGACCGGGAGTTCGATCTTGTGAAGAATGCAATCCTCCATCGTCATCGGCCTCCCCGGCCCAAGCATGAAGCTCGGCTCCCATAACGGCGGCCCCTGGGGCAACGAGGCATCAGCCGAGCTAGGGCCCGCGTCGGTCCTCGCCATCTTCAGCGGCCGAGTTTCCTACTGCTCAACCTCAGCCGGGGGCAGGCGTACCTCTGGATCAACAGGGCCAGGGGGCGCGGGAACCTCCGCCACCTCTGCAGGAGAAACCACCCGAGCCCTCGGAGACGGATGCCTCGGAGAATTTACCGGCTCCTGGGGGGCTCGGGCGTCCTCCACTCCAAGCGCCAAAGCCTCGAGGTCCTCGAAGGACAAACGCCTGTTGTGCCTCATCTCGGAGCTTGGCGAGGGAGATCGGGCAGGTTGACTCGATTCCCTTCCTGAGACCTGGGGAAGTCTCGATCCCGATGTGGAAGCTAGGGTTCCAGACGCTGCCCTAACGTCAGACGCCTGCGGGGGCTCTGCGACCTCCGGACCGGCTTGCTCCTGCCCGACCTCGGGTCTGGCACCTTCACCCTGTATCGGCTCTACGGTGCCCCTCAAATATCCACGGTACTTTGGCCGATACCCTAGCAGCGACCAAGCCGCCCTGCCGTCATGACCGCTGTATCGCTTCACCAGGCGGAGCCAGGCATCGTTCCTCTTCCAAATGTACCTGGCAGCCCGTTTCCTCTCCTTCAAAGCTGCAGCAATCAGAAGCATAAGCGCGGCAGGACAACAAGAAACTTATGAAAGAAAAGAAACGAAGGATGTTTACTTGGGATGGTACCGAAGTGGCGAGGGACCTGGTAGCCTCTATCGGTGTCGGCCTCCCTAAACTCCCAGTTCCCCGAGACGTACAGCAGATCGTCTCCAGCATACTTGCTCGAATCCTCCAAGTATCGGACGAAGCCGTCCCGGCCCGGCTTAGCCCGGAGATAATAAGAATCTCCGGACCTGCATATGTCGTAGACATCCTCAAGGTCGAAGACGCCGAAGTCGGTGCCCAGGACCTCATTCAACTTGACCGTGCCCATCACGATCTTGAAGGCATTCGGCAGCAGTTGGCAGGGGCAGAGACACCACTGACTAAGGCATCTCCTAAGGAGTGGGTGAAGTGGAAATCGGACCCCGCCTTCTATCACAGCCACCAGCGGAAAAGGCATCCAGCCTCCCGAAAAGTCGCGAGAATTGTAGCCACGGGGTTCAGCACCCCTGACTTGGACATCAGCAGGGATCCTAAAGGCTGACCTGAAGCCCTCGATCGCTGCCTCGCTCTCTAACCAGTGGCTATAAATCCCCATTCCTATCCCAGTCTAAAAACAGAGAAACCCGCAAAAGAAGAGGCAAGGCAGAAGAAACTTACGGAAGCAGAACGAAGATGCCGGACAGCGAAGAGACTCAACTGCAGCAGCGCACCACTTCTCAGATGAAGCTCCCTCACAGAAGCTTGCTCACCTCTGATGCTCGCCTCTGATTCAGAATCGCAAACGAAGGGTAGAGCGGACCTCGACTGCCCTATATATAGCAGAGAGGTCCCCTTTACAGAAACCCTAATCGGGCGTCCCAAGGGGCGCCCCCCTGGGATTTCGCGCGAATCATTTCAAAAATTTATTACGCCCCCCTGAAGCGGCGCGCAAATCATTTCAAAAATTGATTGCGCCCCTGACGAGACGGCGCGTACGACCTCGAAGAGACAGAACTAGCCAGATGATGACGCGTGGAGCCGTCAACCTGTCTTCAGCATTGAATAGGAGACGCCATTTATTACCTCGAACGTCCAAAGCGACAGCGAGTCAGGGCCGAAAGGGGCCTTCTCCTTCTCCTTCAGATAGACCCGGCACATAGCTCCCGACCTCACGGCACTGATGTTCTACGCGAGACCAGAAGCTAGGGGGCAATTGTGTGGGGAGATTTCCAGAACTACGGGATTAAGCTAACCACAGCCATCAGATGGGGCTAAACATCCTCACGTGCCATCCGCGTGCCATCTACGTGGCACCAATCCCACCTCGGCTACCGGGACAGGAGGTCCGGCCGAAGTCAGGCAGCTCCGGGCCCTTAGCGCCGAACTGGACCACCTCGGGCATCATCTCGGCAAGGAGTCCACGTCGGCAGGGCCACCCCGGATGCCATCTCCTCAGAGAGCCCTATCTCGGCTGAAGCCGCCTCGGCTGAAGAAGCCAGGACAATAGCCGAAGGGCAGAAAGAACCTTCATTTGCGCCCCTCATCCCCCACGTCATCAGGCACGTGGAGGGATAGGGTCACGAGCTAGTGGGACAGACATGACATCCTAGCCGCCCGCTATCTTCACCAGATCGCTGACATGGCAGCATCCAGCGGCTGAGGCCCCATCAGGGCAAGGCCCGAGGGCAGATCCGCTGATACTCCAACCGCCAAAGGCGCCCAACACAACCTGGCCCAACAAGACATGCATTTAATGCATTGTGGGCTGACCCGACTAGCATTAAATGCTGAGTGGGCCGGATTAGACTGCATTTATTACTTTGTGGGCTGATCATGACTTCCCAGTCAAATCATGGGACCCACACCAAAATATCCTCTGAAGGATACGATCCAAACCCCTATAAATAGAACTCCATGCAACATGCAAGGTACGCACAATCCTATTCACAGAGCCCTTACTCTGTCTCTTCTCCCTCTCCTTCCATTGTTCCAGTTCCCATACTGACTTTGCCATCGGAGAGCCTTGCGCCGCCCAGGCCTAGGGTCCTCTGACCGTTTGCTACTCCCTTTCAGGCTTCCGGACGGCATCCAGACATTCCCAGACACCATCATCTTCACGGATAAGTCCTATAAGGCTCCCTCTTATTGTGGGTCGTTATTTTCTGCACCTACAATTTCAGTCTCATGAAAAAAAAAAAAAAAAACCAACGCTAACGCTTACGGTGTCTTATAACATAAGAGAATAAACATGGACCTTTTCCAGGCTCCAAAACACAGAGCCCAGCAGTCCAACAAAAGCATACAATGATTTACGTAAGCAATACATTCAAGGGAGAATTTCAAAATGGGGCTAACATTTTGGAACATCTCAAATCAGGACAAAAACAAAACAAAGGGTTTTTCCAAAGTTCTTTCAAATCAGGACATCCCAGTCATTCCTTCCCACTATCTGGCCAATTTTCACTAATTTTTTCAAAAACTTCTAGAATGCCCCTTTTTGGCATTTTCAACTACTGACTTCTCTACCATCACTTGTATGTTTCGATGGTAGAGGCTCCTTACTGCAACCTGGAGGTGTCTGCTTCAAATTCTGGTAGAGGCTTCAGGTGACGACTTAGTGGTGTCCAGGCTTTGGGTGCAAAGAAGTGGTGTCTATTCTAAAACATTAAGTGATGATCGGGGGTTTGGTAGTGAATTTCCCTTGTTAGCGATTAACCCGTAGCAGAGATTTAACTTGCAAAAAAAAAAAAAAAACTGACTTCTCTCCTCTCTACGTCTCTGCCTCCAGTTCCCTCTTTTCTCTCTTGCAACTCTTTATCAACCAACCCTCCTCTGTCTCCTCCCAACCCAACTGCCTTTATATCTCTCGTTTCGTCTACAATGTCACTGTGTGGGGCCATTTCCTGAGAAGCCGATATTACATCAGCTTCGGTAAAAATGCCGTCTAATCATTTCTCCACCTCGGCCATGGGCACCTCGGCTGCACTGCTGGGCGCCATCCAACCTCAGCCGATTCACGACCTCGGCATCGTGTCTCGGCCTCGGCCACGATTTTGGCAATAGTGTTAGCATGCTGGCCGAGACGGACTCCGATGACTATGCTCGGCTACATCATGGGACGAGTGACAAGACAGAAGGCACGCCTGGAAACACACCATGCCGTCCATGATCCCTGACAGAGCGGCTTCCAGCGGCTACGTCTCCATCAGGGTAAAGCTCCAAGCAAGATCCGATGAGACTACCGCCAAAGGGCCCAATAGGGTAAGATCCGATAATACCACCATTTAATGAATGGTGGGCCGATTGGACTACCATTTAATGAATGGTGGGCGGATTGGACTACCATTAATAAAAGTGGGCTGATAAGACTGTACTTCTTAAAGTATCATGTCAGATCACGGGGCCCACTGTACAATCTCAAAGGGACTTCTCCTCTAAATAGGAGAGCCCTCTTCAAACTCAGGTATGCATAACACTGAACCATAGCCGTTACTTTGCCTCTCTTCCCCCTCCTTCCTACTGTTGAGTTGTTGAATTGACTTAGACATCGGAGAGCATTGCGCTGCCTACAGCCAGGGTCTTTGACGATTATCTTTTTTTCTTCTTCCCTTTCAGGTTCAAGGCATCTTATCTTCATTAAGGAGTCTCAAGGAGATCCTAATCCTCTATAATGAAGTCCGTAATTTTAAGGCACTTACAATTGGTGCCGTATGTGGGAAACGATTCAAACATCTTCCCTTACACCATGCATACCAGAACCAAGAAAGGCGGAAGATCGTCAAAGATGATGCCATCACTGTCCGCTCCTCCTCAGAGGGAGCCTGGGGCGAAGTCTGGTGCAGCTGAGGTCGAAGAGAGCTCTAGCAACAGCCATTCAAATAAAAGATCGGAAACCATATCAGAGGTCAAAAACAACCTTAGAGAATGGCTTGATCAGCATGTCAAGTAGACAGTCTTACATAATATAGAGGTAGCCGGTTTCACCTGAGACCAGCTAGACGCTTGCGATCATGAAGATCTCGGTGCATCCCCCTTATCTCGGGAGATAAGAAACTTTCCTTTTCTAGAGAAGTTCAGTGTCCCAAGGTTCGTCCTTTAAGACGGAGCCTCAGACCCAGCAGCACATCTGCGACATTTTACATAGAGAATGTCGATTTGGGGTGATGTCGGTCACCTGAACTGTAGAGTATTTTCCTCCAGTTTGAGAGACCTCCCCCTAAGGTGGTTCTGCGCACTCCCAGAAGGATCGGTTTCGAGCTGGTAACAGCTCCGGAGCTCCTTCTTGGAGAAGTTTCAAGCACATAGAGTCATCCCCAGAACAGATGCCGATATAATGACTCTCAGGATGAGGCAGAACGAGAGCATCACTCGATTCGCTAAAAGATTCTGGACGATCTATAGCCAAGTTAAAAACACCACTGAGGAGGTAGCACTTACATCTTTCCAACAAGCTCTGCTGCCAGGCAACGAGCTTCGGAAGAACTTGATCCAGAATCCTATGGCCTCGATGAAAGCTCTCATGGCCAGGGTAATCCGGTTCATCGAGCATGAAGAGGACAAGATCTGAGTTCGCGAGACTTTCGGTTTCTCACGCGAAGACAGAGCCTACAGGAATGAGAAGAAGTCTTCACGGAGGGAGAAGACGGACCGAAACCGGACTTCAACCAGCTCGGCAAAGGTCTTGTTTCCCAACTCGGGAGGCGGCAAAAAGTTCAAGCAACCTCACCAAGCCAAAGAAGGGTAGCCAGCCATCAAAGCCTTCAAGCTAGTCAATACAATCTTCAAAGAGCCGATCTATACGCTCCTCAACAAGATCAAGACTCAGCCTTACTTCAGCTGGCCGCAGCCCATGAGAGGCGATCCTTCCACCCACGACCAAAGTAAGTTCTGTGCCTACCACAAACAGAATGGACACAAGACCGAAGACTGCATGTCCCTCAAGTCGCACCTTGAGAAGCTCGTTAAGGATGGGCATCTGAAGGACTATATCAAGGAAGGAGGCAACGTGAATAACAGCCGAGCTTAGCGCCAAAATGACAAGGGTCAGGAAATCGATGAGTCAGAAAGAATCATCAACGTCATTCACATACCCCGCCCCTAAGTGGAGTAACCAGGCTCGTGCCGAGGCTAGGAGGGCTTCACACGGCAAGCAGGTGATGACGACCGAGCTCGGACCTGCCTCAAAGAAAGCTCGGGAAGCAAAACCCAATATCTGGTTCTCTGAGAAGGACCTGGAAGGAGTCCAGCTCCCCCACAACGATCCGCTGATCGTAACTTTGAAGCTGAAGAAGTACAAGGTGTAGAGGATCCTCGTCGACCCCGGCAGCTCATCTGAGATCCTCTACTTCAACTGCTTCAAGAAGATGGGCCTCATAGAACAAGACTTGCAGGAGGCACGAACTCCCCTAGTGGGTTTCAGCGCCAGGGTCGTATATCCCTAGAGGAAAGTCTCCCTGAAAGTCCAAATCGAAGGGGCCTCTATGATGGCCGACTTCCTCTTGGTGGATGCATCATCCCCGTACAATGCCATAATGGGGAGGACTTGGTTGCACAACATGGAAGCTGTTCCTTCCACTCATCACCAGAAGCTCAAATTCCCCTTGGAGAACGAGAACGGCAGGATAGAAGTGGTCACAGTCAGAGGCAACTAATAGATGGCCAAGCAATGTTTGATGGCCTTTGTACCTGGCGAGGAGGAGCCAAAGCAGGTACACATGGCTGACCTGGAAACAGAGCTGGGAAAAGTTGGCAGGGATCCCGAACAGAAGAGCATCGAAGACCTAAACGGGATCAGGATCGACCCCAATGATCCTGAGAGATATTTCCTGCTCGGAGCCAGCTCGCGGAATCAGAAAGAGCCGAGAACTTAGACTTCTTACTTCAGAACAAAGAAGTCTTCGCTTGGACACCCTACGAGATGGCAGGCATTGACCCCGAGGTCATGTGCCACAAACTGAATGTGGATCCCAAACACAAACCTGTTGTCCAGAAAGCTCACAGAATAGGGGTGCCGCAAACAGAGGCCATGATCGAAGAAGTCGAAAACCTGCAAGAAGCCAGCACAATCAGGGAAGCCCAGTATCAGGACTGGCAGGCGAACACAGTGGTAGTCAAGAAGAAGACTGGCAAGTGGAGAGTCTGCGTAGAATTCATCGACCTCAACCAGGCATGTCCAAAAGACTGATTTCCGCTCCCGAAGATCGACCAGATGATTGACGCCATCGCCGGTCATAACAGGATGAGTTTCCTCGATGCCTACCGGGGTTACCATCAAATACCGATGTATGGGCCTGACGAAGAGAAGACCGCGTTCGTAACCCCAAGAGGCATTTACTGCTACAAACTGATGCCCTTTGGGTTGAAGAATGCAGGGGCGACCTACCAGAGGTTGGTCACCAAAATGTTCTAGGACCAGCTTGGCAAGATTGTAGAGGTCTACATCAACAACATGGTCGTCAAGTCTAAAAGGTCACAAGACCACTTGGTAGACCTACGTCGGGTGTTTGACATCCTCCAAAGGTTCGAACTCAAGCTAAATGCCTCGAAGTGTGCTTTTGGTGTCGGCTTCGACAAATTCTTGGGAAGCCTGGTCACGATAAGTGGAATCGAAGCAAACCCAGATAAGATCTCGGCGGTCCAGGGAGTACAGAGTCCAACCTCGAAACAACACGTTCAGAGGCTCATAGGCATGGCTGCCGCACTCAATCGCTTCATCAGCCGAGCCTCAGACAAATGCCGACCTTTCTTCCAACTATTGAAGAAAACCTCAAATTCCAATGGACCCCGGAGTGCGACCAAGCCCTACAAGAGCTCAAAGCCTATCCCACCTCACCACCCCTACTTTCAACTCTAAAACAAGGAGAAGCGCTTTGTTTATACCTGGCGGTCTCAGATCATATAGTAAGTTCAGTGCTCGTCAGCGAAGAAGATAGGCAGTAGAAGCCCATTTATTACACAAGCAAGATCTTCCTTGACGCCAAAACCAGGTACTTGCCTATGGATAAACTTGCGTTAGCACTCGTCAGTGCTTCTCGCAAGCTCTCCCACTACTTCTTGACCTACACCATAGTGGTTGTCATAGATCATCCACTCGGATCCCTTTTCAAAAAAGCTAATTTTTCTGAAAGAGTATCTAAATGGGCCGTCAAACTGGGGCAATATGATATCCGATATTATCCCAAAACGGCGACCAAGGCTCAGGTTTTGGTGGACTTCATCGTGGAGTTCATCTCTCCTAGTTCGGCACCGACCCCGCTCGACACTGAACTGGGGGGGCAAAATGAGTAAGGACGAAGTCACCGAGACTGACGAAGAACGATCTTGGAAACAGTTCCTTATCTCAGCTTGGAAGGTCTTTCTCAACGGATCGTCTACCTCTTAAATAGCTGGCGCGGGAATAGTCCTCCAATCTCTGGAGGGACTGGTCATCGAGCAAGCCCTAACATTTGACTTCAAGGCGTCCAACAATGAAGTTGAGTATGAAACACTGATCGCAGGGCTGAATAGCGCCAAGATCTTGGGGGCACAGCAACTAGTGGTTTTTAGTGGCTCACAATTGGTGACGAGCCAACTAACTGGAGACTACCAAGCTTGGGACGATGGGATGACAGCCTACCTCGCTCTCGCGGAAAAGCTCATCGCTCAGCTCGAAAAAGCTAAAGTGAAGCAGATCGGTAGTTTCCATTGCGAGTGCTCTCGCCAACCTGGCCTCAGGTGTCGAGGCAGGAAGGAAAAGAATTATCGAAGTAGAGTCGATTGGAAGGCCGAGCATAGAGCTTCATCCACCTCGACAAATTCTGTGTGTTGATCTCGGTCTGAGCTGGATGGACTCGATCATCTCATACCTTAAAGACGATCGACTTCCAGAGGACAAGAACGAAGCTCACAAAATCAGGCTCAAAGCAGCCTGATTTTGGCTGTCTCCAGAAGGCAAACTCTACAGGAAGTCATTCCCTGGCCCCTACCTTCAGTGCGTTCATCCAAGCAGAGTTGAATACTTCCTCTATGAAATTTACGAAGGGTCTATGGTAGCCACATCGGAGGTTGGTCACTAGCTTATCGTGCTATCAGCCAAGGCTACTGGTGGCCATACATGCAGAATGACGCTCAACTATATGCCATGAAGTGCGAGAAGTGCCAGAAGTTCTCACACTCCCTTCAACAGCCAACACACGATCTAAGCCCACTCTCCAGCCCATGGCCCTTCGCCCAATGGGGGCTGGACATTGTGGGACCACTCCACCAAGCTCTAGGGAACAAAAGGTGGCTAATAGTAGCCACCGATTACTTCACCAAATGGGTAGAAGCAGAAGCACTATCTTCCATCACCGGGCAAGATTCAAAGAACTTCGTATGGAAGAACATCATCACGAGGTTCGGTATCCCTCGAGCTCTGATCTCGGACAGCGGGACCCAGTTCGATTCCAACCACTTCAAAAACTTTTGCCAGGGGCTCGACATTAGAAATCACTATTCCACTCCAGCCTATCCTCAAAGTAATGGTCAAGCTGAAATCTCCAACAAGGTGGTGCTTGACGGACTCAAGAAGAGGATCGACCGAGCTAAAAGGAGAGGGGTGGAAGAACTCCCTAGTGTCTTATGGGCATACAGAACGACTCCAAGGCGGTCCACCTCGGCAACGCCTTTCTCCTTGGCCTACGGGATGGAAGCAGTAATTCCACTCGAGGTCGGCCTCCCGACCTTGAGATCATAACTCTTCAACCAGGGCCAAAACGAGATAAATTTGACTCGAAAGTTAGACCTGGCAGAAGAACGCAGAGAGGTAGCAGTTATCCGCCTGGCTGCCTACCAGCAGTAGTTGCCTAAGGGCTACAACCAAAAAGTCAGAAAGAGAAAATCTTCAGTCGGAGAGTTGGTCCTGAAAAAAAACTCCCTGCGGACAAAGATCCAAATCAAGGCAAGCTAGCACCGAATTGGCACGGACCGTTCAAGGTGATCTCAGCTGCTGGCCAGTCAGCATATAGACTTAAAGACATGGACGGCAAAGAACTGCCACGGCCATGGAATGCTACGCATCTCAAAAAGTTCTATTTTTGAACTGTAATCGATTCTTGAAGATCAATAAAAACAATCCTTGTTCTCTAATTGGTCTCAAATTTCAATAAGATGAGGAACTCGGCAGCAGTGCCACTCTCCAGCTCGGCAGCAGTATTACTCTCCAGCTCGGCAGTAGTGCACTCTCCAGTTCAGCCGGACGTGCATCTCGATAATAGTAGCAGATCGCAGGGCAGGAAGACTACACCTCTGGTGACGAGCTAGCTGGTCATGTCTCAATTTAATCAAGCTCATGCTGAGACTAGCAAAAGCAGCACAGAGCCAATTCGGCCATATGGCATCTTGGTAAGAGTACCAGATGACCGGCCAATAAGACTACACCTCTGGTGACGAACCAATTGGTCATGTTTCGTTCCTAAGCAACTCAGCAAGAGTACTACAAGGCCTACCCTGGTTTCGGTAAAATAACTAACCAGGTATGTTTGGGTTTCTCAGTTAGATGAAAACGATCGATTAAGCCCAGACTAAAAGCAGTTAAAAAAAAAAGACAGAGTGCAAGGCAAAAAAAGATTTTTCATTAGAGAATACAATTTTCTTCATTACAAGCAGAAATGCTCTGTACTACATCTTATTACAAGCATAAATATTCCCTATTACATCATAAAGGGATAGATGCGTCATGGAAAGAGCCAAGGTCATCTAGATTGGCCCGAGGTCACCAAATATAGATGTCTCCTCCCAGCCACACTAGCAAGAGTTAATTAAAGATGTATTTCATGAAGACGCGAGCGGCTCCATGACAGTATCTCCTCGATCTCCTCTGCAAAAGCGGATCGAAGATCTATTTCATGAAGACACGGGCAACTCGATGAAAGCAATCCCTCGCCCAGATGGACTGGGCAGAATGACTTTCCGGCCAGTAGCGCCATCCTTTCTTCATGGGAGACCAGAAGCTTGATCTTGCCAGCAGTTCTTTCCTCAGGCAAGCACTCTCACTGCAGATTTCTCTGCTTCTTCTCCGACAAAGATGAAAATGAAAGTTGGAGAGGTCTTGACCCTCCATCCATGTTTATAGGAGGAGAAGGCGCCCTTTCCAATTCTGAAGGTACACGTGTCAGGCGTTCCTTCATATCACCTCGAACACACCCCCTTTGAGGCGGTGCGCGCCTTTTCAAAGCAATTAGATGACTATCCTGATAGTGACATGTGGTACCGTTGAAACGTCTTCTACATCGATGAGAGAGTGTCAATTATGACCTTGGGAAATCAATCATCCAGAAGGTTCTCTAAGCGGCTTTATGTGAAAGTATCTCAAAAAAAAAAAAACACTAAGATCACCTTGGCTTCGATAAAGATACCAGCCGAAGCACGTCTCATCCATTACTGAGAGTCCCAGCCAATCAGGAGTGCCATGCCCTTCATCTCGGCTGTAGTTCGTAAAGTCATCTTAGCTTCGGTAACAATGATAGCTTGGTATGACTTAGTTGTCCCCAGCTCGGTGATAATATTGCTCTCCTCCTCGGCTACATACGAATCATGATAGCTCTGTAAGAGTATCAGATCGCTCGCCAATGAGATCACACTTTTGGTGACAAGCCAACGGGTCATGTCTCGGATTCTCGGTCATATGGCATCTCGGTAAGAGCACCAGATGACCGACCAATAAGATTACACTGGCTTCGGCCCCGCACCAGCGGTCATATCTCAATCTCGGCATCAGGCACCTTGGCACCACCTACCTAACTGCTACAAAGCATTAGGGAAATGCCATAAAGCCCTCATTGCCCCCCAACTCGTCCAGGCTCCGGTTAAAGAGTTAGGCCTATGCACTCTTGGTAACAGTACCAAATTGCGGGCGATGAGACTACACTGGCTTCGGTTCAGTACCAGCCAGTCATGTCCCGGTCTCTCAATCGGTCTCTCAATCGGTGACGAACCAACGATTGAAGACTATCCAGATCGGCGCAAAGGCGACTCGGCATCCACCTACCTAATTGCTGCGAAGCATTAGGGAAATGCTGAAATGCCTCAAGGCGCGACTCTTAAGTAATAAAGCTTTTTGACTACCTCGATAACTACTTCGGCTACATATCCAATAACAATACAGACAGTGCCGAGATGAAAGATTTATATCCAATATGTTTCTGTCCAAGCTCGGTCAACAGATTGAGCTACGCTGAAACGGATACTATGGCCTCCCGGTTGTTTCACCGAGGTCAGATATTTTGATCCCTCGAGTTCAGATGCCTACCGCTGTTAGGTTTTTGTTTATTGCAATTTGATGGATGCATCATTCATTTTATTCATCATTTGAATTCACACACATGCATTGATTTAGAAAATCTTGAAATCTATATTTTCACATGCATTGACTTAAGTCTTTTAAATTTCATGTTTCATGCATGTTTTGATTTTAAACTTTGGATGCATTGATTTTAAAAAGAAGTTTTAAAGAATCAAGCAAGCCTTTGATTTTAAAGTTTCAAATCATTTTTAGGCTTTTTATGTTTCATGTTTTTAAACCGCTTAGAATGATTTAAAACATGATTCCATGCTTGATTTATTGGCCCAAAAGTCCCCACAATAAATATCTTTAAAAATGCAATTTTTGGGGAATTTGGTCCTTGGGCCCGGGTTGACCCCCAGTGTGGTCGGTCGACCGAGCCCATGGACTCGGTCGACCGGCCACACAGGGGGTCGACCGAGAAAGTGACTGTTGCAGATTTTTCAAACTGGTCAGATTTATGACCGTTGAAGGGTAGGTCGACCGGGGCCTGTATGGGGTCGACCGAAGACACGCAGAAAGTCACTTTTTGACTATAAATACTAGTTCATTCCCATTGAAAAAGTGTTGATCAAAGTGGAACTCTCAAGCCTTCTTGAGGTCTTTGAAGAGAAGAAAAAGGGGATGAACTAAGAGAGATCAAAGGGGGTCATTAGTAAAGCTCAAGCTTGGATTAAGGAAGTTAAATCACTAAGTAAGCTTTACCTCTCTTAATCATTTGTTATATGCTTAGTTTTAAATCTTTGGTAAATGATTTTTAGCATGATAACAATGATGTTTTGAATCCTTATCATATCTAATCTTTGATCTATTTGTATTGGATTCTACTTCTTGATTCAAACCAAGTTTGTTTTATAAACTTTGTTAATCATGTTTTGTCAAAACCTTTGATTTATTTTATAAACATGTTTCATTAACTTGTTTGAATCATCTTTGTTGTTTTCATTCATTTGAACTTTAGTTAAACTAATTTGTTTTGAAAACAACATTGAATGTGCATCACATGTTTAGACATAATTAATTTCATACAACTTGTGTCATCTTGATTTTCATAAATCATTTACAAGTTAGTATTTGTGTACATGTGATTTGCATAACACTTCAATCAAATCTTTTTATGAGCATTAAACTTTTGAATTGCTTTAAGCATAAAATAGATTGAGCTTAATTTTAAACTTGATTGAAGTTTTCACACACACACCTCATTAGCATTCATCTTTGTAATTCTTAGTGTGTTTGTGTGAGTTGTTATTCACTTTCATATCCGCCTATCTTAGAGGCAAATTTATTGAGCTAAATTGTAATCTCATAAGAGTGTTTTGTGAAGACACTTTCTTTGAGAGAAATCTTTTATGTATTAAGGTTATTGTTTAGCCTAAGAAAAGCATTGTGTAAAGGTTATTGCTTAGCCTATAAAAGCACATTGTAAGGTTATTGCTTAGCCTAGAAAAGCATAGTTGTAGAGGTTATTGCTTAGCCTTTTAAAAAGCATAATAGTGGAAATCCGGTGGGGTGTTGGATACACAAGCCGGTAGTGGATGTAGGCATTGAGGCCGAACCACTATAAATGATGGTGTTATGGTGATTGCAATGTGGTGATTGTTTATTTAAGCTTCCGCATATTGTTTGTTTAATCATCACATGTGACTAGTTGTTTTAAAGAAATTAAAATTGGTCATAATTGGTCACTAAGTGTAGCTCACCCTATTCACCCCCCCCCCCCCTCTAGGGTTAGGATCCCCAGGACTTTCAATTGGTATCAGAGCCTCGTGCTCTATATTAGGATCAAGTGTTTGAAACTCTTGATTAGGTGTAAAAACCTAGAGTTAAAACCCTAGTGTTGTGCCTTCATGAAAATCATAAGAATGGATTCCACTAGTTTAGACTTTGTAGATTCTTTGGTAGATTCTTCTAGACCCCTCATTCTTCCTTCTATTGGAGATTCAAACATTGAAATTAATGAATCCCAAGTTGAATTAAAAGAAGAAGAAAATGATGAAAATGAAAATGACATTGAAAAAGCTTATGAGGATTTGTGCACATTATCCTTAGAGCTTTCTAAGAAGAATAGAAGATTAAAAAAAGAATCTAAAAGACTAAACCAAGAATTAGTCTCTTCAAAAGATGAACTTAGAGAAAAAGAAGAATTAATAAATTGTGCAGAATCTAAGTTCATGATCTCTTTGCATAATCTATCTAATATTAAAGATGATCTAAGAGAATCAAAGATAGATTATGACAATCTTAATAAGGAAAATTCAAAACTAAGAGATCAATTAAAAAGGCAAGATGAAAACATTAACAACCTAGAATCCAAGTTAACCATTTCTATGGAAAATTTATCTAATGAACAAATTGAGATAAAAACTCTAGAACTTGGATCTAATGTTATCAATGATGTTAAATTTGAATTAAAACTTGCCCATGAAGATCTAAACAAATTTAAGGGAATTGAAAATGAACTTACAAAAGTTAAAAATGAAAATTCAACCCTTAAAGAACAAGTCACTTAACTTGAAACCTATAAACAAAAGTATGAGTGCAAGTTTACCCAAAGTGAAGAGAAATTTGAAAGGTTATTTAAATTGGGTAAATCTCAAAGAGATAGGACGGGTCTTGGTTATGATAGGAATATTTCACATGACCTTAAATTCACCAACATATTTGTGAAAGGTGAGTCCTCATTCTCAAGCACTCACACTTCCTTGCCCAAAACTAAATGTAATTATTGTGGCATTGAAGGACATTTTAGGTTTGAGTGCAAATCAAGGAGAAGCAATGTGTCGAAACCCATCTTTGAACCAAAGAAAGTAAAATCAAATTCTATGATGGTTATGACACTAAAAACCAAGGAAGACTCCAAGAAGACTAAACAAGTAAAACCTATTAAAAAGGAGTCTCCTAAAATAGATTCTAAAAAGGTTAAAAAAGTTAAACCAACTCTAAAAGAATCTCTTAACAAAAAGCTTCTCAATCTTCCTCCCATAACACAACAAATGAAAGAACTTTTGAATAAAGTTGCTAAGTTAAATCTAAAATTCAAAAGTCAAATAAATGGAGGAAATAAGAAGAAAAGAAATCAATCCCCTAAAAAGAAAACTCACCAACCTCAAAAGACTAATCACCAACCTATGCCAAATTTAGTTAAATCTAAACACCATGGTGATAAGTCTAAATTAAAAGTTTATCAAGTCAAATCTCCAAAAGTTAGCGGGACTTCTAAACTTGGCCTCAAAGTTCAACCCTCCCAAGACCTTAGGTGGATTCCAAAAGTTATGTACTTAGTCAAACCTTAAGGCCTTGGACCTCATTGACCAACCTATCCTTCATAGGTAAATCATTTTGTTGGTCATGTTGCATTTGTTGGATATCGCGATCACTGAGAGGGGGGGGGGGGGGTGAATCAGTGATTTCTAAAAACAGGTCCAATTCAACAACAAAACAAGTCAAACCACACAATGACACCAAATTTAACGTGGTTCACCAAAAGGCTACGTCCACGGATCAAAACCGTCCGAACACCGATCCGGTACAGGTCTGAATATATTTAGTCGCACCAACGACAAAGAGCACCAACCCTTAGTTTCAGATAGCACCAACTATCTAGGAAGCACCGACTCCCCTTACAATTTATCTGCACCCACAGATAGGATCACCAAACCCCAAACACCAAGCACCAACTTGATGTAAAAACAAAATAGAAGATAAACTCTGTTCTACAGCCCTTCCCCTCTACAATTCTCTCTCTCTCAATCCCTTACAAATTGAAATTAAAGCATAAACAGAGAGACACTTAACTCATGGACGAATCACCATCTTCAAGAGCATAATCTCGTCCTCACTTGCTGTAGAAAGATGCAGCACAACAGCACACAGCAACAGCACTCTATTCTCTCCAAACTCTCTCTCTTTTCTCTTCTCTTCTTTTTTCCCTTCTGGTGTCTCTTTAGAACGACCCATACATGCCTTTTTATAGGTTATGTTAACCCTTAATTGTATTCAAAACAGGCTACAATTCGTTTAGAAAGAGTCCCAAACAAATTAGTTAAGAGTGCTGAATTTTCGTGCACAACTTCTAATTCTGCGCAACTCTGGTTCCCGTGCTCGGTCGACATCCTTGCTTTCTCGGTCGACATCATACACTGTCTGGAATCAGACAATTATCGCGCTCGGTCGACATCCTTGGGTCCCGGTCGACCGAAGACACACTGTGTCACGAAAATAACTGAGAGGTGCCTGAATCTGTTTCTGCAGGTTTCTCTTTGCTCGGTCGACCGCATGGGGTGCCCGGTCGACCGCGTGCTCTGCTTCAGGAATTCTGAATTCCTGACTGTTTCAATTCTGATTCTTCTTTTCAGCTCTATCAACACTAGCCTACTATCATCATGCTTGTGACAATGTGTTGACAATAATTCCAACTCAAATCAATACTTGAGATACTATCTTCTTCAATTCGTCAAAAGACTTTCAAGTCATCTCAAATTCCAACAATCTCCCCCTTTGGAATTGTTGGCAACACTATTGGACCTTCAACACTCACTTGGAACCAATTCTGAAATTCTGAAATAACAACCATGCACTGTCAACAATCTCCCCCTAGCTTTCATAGCATAACATCTTTCCTTGCTATCATAGCATAACATCTCTCCCCCTTTGACAACAAGTCCAAAGGGACCGAACCGATGAGCGAATAGGATATTCAATGAATGCATTGCTCCCCCTTTCAAGCACAACTCCTACGGTTTAGGAGAGTGAGTAACTCCTAACTTTTTCCGGAGATACTCGAAGACTTCCTTTGGCAGAGGTTTCGTGAAAATATCAGCCACTTGCTCAGTTGTTGGAACATATTCCAACTTGACCTCTCCATCAGCAACTTTATCTTTAAGAAAATGATAACGAATTGCTACATGCTTTGTTCGAGAGTGCTGAACAGGATTCTTAGATATATGAATTGCACTCGTGTTGTCACATAGGATCGGCGTAGGATCCGTTGTAGGAACTCCTAGATCAGAGAGCATTTGCCGCATCCATAACACTTGCATACAACAAGTTGCCGCTGCAATATATTGATAGAGATCCAGCCTTGCATACCATGCCCTTGGCGCTTGTTTCAGTCCATAAAGAGCCTTTTTCAACTTGCACACTAGATCTGAATTTTTGCTGATGAGAAAACCATCAGGTTGCTCAATGTAGACCTCTTCTTCAAGTAAACCATTCAAGAAAGCTGACTTTACGTCCATCTGAAATACCTTGAAGGTTTTGTATGCTGCCAATGCAAGAAACATACGAATAGCTTCCAGACGAGCCACCGGTGCAAAGGTCTCTTCAAAATCTATGCCTTCAACTTGAGCATAGCCTTTACAAACCAACCTTGCTTTGTTTCTAATGACTTGACCATCTTCATTCAGCTTATTCCGAAAGACCCATTTAGTACCAATAACATTCTTATCAGTAGGTCTAGGAACAAGTTCCCATGTGGAGTTCTTCTCAATTTGCTCCAACTCCTCATGCATAGCTTTTAACCAACTTTCATCGAGACTGGCTTCAGCCACAGTCTTGGGTTCAATGGTGGACACAAGTGAGTAATTGCTAACTACACTTTGTCTAGTTTGAACGCCTGCCTTAGGATCTCTAATGATTTGATCCTTAGGGTGTTGCTCTACCCAAGTGCTGTGCTTCTTAGGTGTAGTATCTTCTGAGTCATCCTTTGATTTCTCAGAATCATTAGATTCAGCCATCTCATTATCATTCTCACTCGAGTCCTCATAAACTGGACTGTCATTATGAGTTGCATTCTTTGATTCAATATTCTCATCTATTCTCACATCAGCACTTTCTATGATTTTTCTGGTTCTTTTGTTAAGACACCTATATGCCTTGCTAGTAGAGGAGTAACCCAGAAATATACCTTCGTCAGCTCTTTCTTCAAATTTGCCCGGATTTTGTTCGAGCCGCTTGATGTAACACTTGCTGCCGAAGACTTTGAAGTGCTTGACTATTGCTTTTCTTCCAAACCATAGCTCATAGGGAGTTTTGTCTTCATGTGGCCTGATCAAGCATCGATTTTGAATGTATACAGCCGTATGAATTGCCTCTTTCCAATACTTGTCAGCCATCTTGCTTTCACTTAGCATCGTACGAGCCATCTCTTGTACGGTGCGATTCTTCCGTTCCACAACTCCATTTTGCTGTGGAGTTCTAGGGGCTGAGTACTGTCTTTGAATGCCATGATGTTCACAATATTTAGTGAACTCTTCAGATGTGAACTCGCCTCCACGATCAGACCTTAAAATCTTGATACGTTTTTCCAATTGATTTTCAACCTGTGCTTTAAACACTTTAAAACGATCAAGTGCTTGATGCTTATGCTTAAGAAACAATACCCATGTCATACGAGTATAATCATCAATGCATAACATGAAATACTTATCTCCATTGGTGCTTTGAGTTCGCATCGGTCCACAGAGATCAGTGTGCACTAGCTCAAGAGGTTTCTTGGAATGATGCTCCTTTGACTTGAACATAACCCTCGTTTGCTTTCCCTTTTGGCAAGAGTCGCAAATGGGATTGGAAGGCTTTTCAACTGTAGACATGCCTCTTACAGCCTTTGAATTGCAAATCTTTGACATGTTATCAAAGCTTAGATGCCCAAGGCGTTTGTGCCACAACCAACTTTCCTCTGTCCGACTCATCAAGCAGGTCTTTTCAGCTCCATCTGACAATGTATAGAGATTTCCAGCAGTTCTTGATCCAGTTGCCACTGTTTTGCCGTTGCTACTCTTCTTAATGGCAAACCCATTCTTTGTGAAGATAACTTCGTGACCCTTGTCACAGATCTGGCTCACACTAAGCAGGTTGTGTCTCAATCCAGACACATATAAGACTTCTTCCGATCTGATCTTGTTTGCCATAAGCTGAATAACACCTTTTCCGCAGATTTTGGCACCATCATTGTTGCCAAACTTCACTGAACCGCCTTCATAGTGCTGTAATTTGATGAATTTCTCTTTATCACCAGTCATATGGCTTGAACAACCACTATCAAGGACCCATGGTGCTGCCTTCTTTTGTGCATTGAATGCCATTTGCACAATGAGAGATTCTTTGGGACTTTCTGCAGTTTGCTTTGCTATCCAGGCCTTGACTAACTTGGGTTTCTTTTTAACCTGAAATTTGTTAGCAATATGCAACCTACAATCCCTAGCCAAGTGTCCATAATTATGACATATATAGCACTCAATTTTATGGCTGTTTAGGATTGAAAAAGGGTTCCTAGTCACAAGTGGGCTGTTTCTAACATAGAATCTACAATCAGCTCTTTTATGTCCAAACATATTACAATGAAAGCAATAACCATAGAATTTGTATCTTCTTTGTGGCTGGTTAATCTTCATTACCTTTCTAACAGGAATGGACTCCTTTCTAGGTTGAGTGGGCTTCATAGAGTTAGAAGGTGCAGTGACTTGCTTCACAAACTCTTTCTTTTCAGGAGGTGCAATCTTAGAGGATTCACCTTTCTCAAATCCTAGACCAAATCTGAAGTGGGCAGGTCTTTGAACTTTGAGTAGTTCATCGAGTTTCATAGTCCCTTCATTCGCTTGGAGCGCTTTGAGTTTTTTGCTATTTTCCAAATTTTCAGCCTTTGCTCTAGCGATCTCAGTTTCAAGTTTCATAGCCTCTTCCTTTTTGATACTTATTTGGTTTTCAAGGACTTCTACCATTCTTTTATATTCTTCTACTTGAGTTTTCAAAGCAATAATAGAACTTTCAGATTCATGGAGAAGTTTCAGATTTTTCTTACTTGATTTGCGTTCCATGCTAAGCTCCTCAAGTGTGGCTATGAGTTCCTCTTCAAGATTGACTTCAGCCTCCTCTTCCTCTTCCGGATCTAGCTCTTCTTCTTCTTCAACAGTGACCATGAAGAGAGCTTCGGTTGATTCATCATCGTCTGAAGATTCAGACGTGCTGTCATCTTGTTGACATAGAAAGTTTTTTGCTTTGCCCCTTTTTCTGAAATTTCTCTTTCCTTTACTCTTTTCAGCATAAGAGTCATTATCATTGTCTTCTTTTAGTGGACACTTCGCAGCAAAGTGACCAATAGCTCCACAATTGAAGCATTTAAAGGGTAGCTTCCCTTTGTACTTGCCATTGCTTACTTTCTTCAACTTTCTAACAAATTGAGCCTCAAGCTCATCATCATCAGAATCAATATCATGACCAGCAGTCTCTTTTGCCTTTTTCTGAACTTTGAAGGCCGCTTCTTTATCAGATGAAGACGTCTTTCCTATGCGCATCTCATAGGCAGTTAGAGAACCATGTAATTCATCCATGGAAAATGCATTCAGATCTTTGGCTTCTTCGATGGCTGAGACTTTTGAATCAAACCGGGGAAGAAGAGATCTTAGAACCTTTTTGACGATGACCGGCTCTTTAATCTCCTCCCCTAGTCCACGAATGTCATTCGTGACTTCATTCACTCGTTGCATATACGAGTCAACATTCTCGCTTTCCTCCATGCGAAGAGACTCGAATTGAGAGCGATGAGTTTGCAATTTGGCTTCTTTAATCTTCTCATCACCTTCATGTATGCTTTGCAACTTGTCCCAAATTTCCTTGGCTGTTTTGCATGCAATTACTTTGACAAGCTCGCTGTCCACAAGGCCACTAAAGAGTGCATTCTGCGCCTTGGAGTCGTTGTCTGCCAACTTCTTCGATGCAGTATCATTGGGTACGGTGGCAGCATTGTAACCGGCTCTGACAGCCTCCCAAACATCATAGCCAAGAGATTTAATGAAGGCTTGCATCCTAATCTTCCAAAAAGAGTAATTAGAACCATCAAACTAGAGGTGCTTTCATATTCCCTGTATTGACTGCCATGTGATTTGACAAGAGATCACCCTTAGCGTATTAAACTGATCAAGGGAGCCTCGCTCTGATACCAATTGTTGGATATCGCGATCACTGAGAGGGGGGGGGGTGAATCAGTGATTTCTAAAAACAGGTCCAATTCAACAACAAAACAAGTCAAACCACACAATGACACCAGATTTAACGTGGTTCACCAAAAGGCTACGTCCACGGATCAAAACCGTCCGAACACCGATCCGGTACAGGTCTGAATATATTTAGTCGCACCAACTGACAAAGAGCACCAACCCTTAGTTTCAGATAGCACCAACTATCTAGGAAGCACCGACTCCCCTTACAATTTATCTGCACCCACAGATAGGATCAACCAAACACCAAGCACCAACTTGATGTAAAAACAGAATAGAAGATAAACTCTGTCCTACAGCCCTTCCCCTCTACAATTCTCTCTCTCTCTCAATCCCTTACAAATTGAAATTAAAGCATAAACAGAGAGACACTTAACTCATGGACGAATCACCATCTTCAAGAGCATAATCTCGTCCTCACTTGCTGTAGAAAGATGCAGCACAACAGCACACAGCAACAGCACTCTATTCTCTCCAAACTCTCTCTCTTTTCTCTTCTCTTCTTTTTTCCCTTCTGGTGTCTCTTTAGAACGACCCATACATGCCTTTTTATAGGTTATGTTAACCCTTAATTGTATTCAAAACAGGCTACAATTCGTTTAGAAAGAGTCCCAAACAAATTAGTTAAGAGTGCTGAATTTTCGTGCACAACTTCTAATTCTGCGCAACTCTGGTTCCCGTGCTCGGTCGACATCCTTGCTTTCTCGGTCGACATCATACACTGTCTGGAATCAGACAATTATCGCGCTCGGTCGACATCCTTAGGTCCCGGTTGACCGAAGACACACTGTGTCACGAAAATAACTGAGAGGTGCCTGAATCTGTTTCTGCAGGTTTCTCTTTGCTCGGTCGACCGCATGGGGTGCCCGGTCGACCGCGTGCTCTGCTTCAGGAATTCTGAATTCCTGACTGTTTCAATTCTGATTCTTCTTTTCAGCTCTATCAACACTAGCCTACTATCATCATGCTTGTGACAATGTGTTGACAATAATTCCAACTCAAATCAATACTTGAGATACTATCTTCTTCAATTCGTCAAAAGACTTTCAAGTCATCTCAAATTCCAACAGCATTTGCATTTTGTTCTTTCTTAGTTACATTTTTTTTGAATGCAATGTTTATTAGTAATGAATTGATTTTGTCTTCATGTACCATACTAGTTAAACATCATAGTTTTCAAAATCTTTTGATTATATTTTCATCATGTTAGATTTGCTTTTTAATCTCATTAAGTTATATCATTTGTATTGCATTTCTACATGTTCAATTGATTATGATTTCAAAAGCTTTTTTTAGCTAGATTTTTCATAATCGATTGATATTGTAAAATCATTTGTTTGGATGTCTTAGTAAGATGTGTTTTGAAAAACAAATGATTTGAAACAATTTGGATTTTCCATAGATCTCTAAGTTATATTTTCATATGGAAAATTATTATTTTTGAAAAACCAACTTGTATGTGTTATATCATTTAAAATGAAAGTTGAATAGTTTTTAAATCAATTTGTATGAATCTTTGTAGCTATATTGTTTAGAATACAAATTGATGATTGATAATGTGTTATCTTCAATTCATTCTCTTTATGCTCATTGTTGGATTTTGTTTATTTAAATGATTTGAAGATAGTATGAATGGAAATGTTTTAAATCATCATTAGTTATATTTATCAAAACATGTTCCGTGTTCTCATTTCCATATGCACTTTGATTATGTCTTTTTAAATATGGAAATGAATGTTGTTATAGGCAATTTGCATCTTTTAGTTTCATTCTTTTTATATGCAAATGTCTATTAGTTTCTTGTATGGTTGTGATCTTATTTACATTTGTAAAAACCATACTAGAACTCAAAAATCCATCATTTATGCTTTCTAGTTATTATTTGATATGGATGGTTATGTTGTTGATTCATGTGTATTTTCCTTGTTTTGTCATTCTTATACAATGTTTCAACTTCATAGTAGTGTTTAATCATATGAACCTCTTTGAAATCCATTCCTTGTATTTCATAGATTGTTTGATGGATTCTTAGTTGTTGAATTCATATGATTTGACACTTTTGTAAATTGCATGCTTTACCTTGGTATATTTTTTAAATGCAATTTCTCTTGTTCATCACTATGCTCATTAGTTATATCATTTAAAGTGATGAATATCCTTTTATGATGCTTGTTTTTGTAATTGCCACATTTTATTAACATCATAATTTTCATGGTTGCCTCCTCTCATTGCACCTATAGGTATATCTCATGACCACCATATTTATGTATTCATAATCTTGGTTGGTTAATGGTTGAGGTAGGCTTCATGTTTGAACTTCATTTCACTCATCTTGCACATGATAGTCATATTTGATGATTGGATGAAATGATTTCAAAAATATTCATAGCATATGTTTTTCATAGGTATATTGATTGATGCTATGTTGAATAAACCCCATAACATCATGGATAGCTCTAATTTGGATTAATCCTAGTAATGATATTCTTTTTAACTCCATTTTAGAGTGATTGAGATAATAGTAATATTCTTTAATCTCAATTGGTATTCTTTATTCCAATTGGTATCCATGGTTGCGTATCTCCTTGACCTTGCTCTATATTGGTAATTTGATCATATTGAGCTTATTAGTCATTTGGAACCTAATCCTTCACTTGAAGTTAACCCTCAATTGGTTAAACCATCTTCTTGCACCAAATAGTTATATTCTTGTAAAATGTTTGACAAAAGGAGAAGTATGGATTGAGGGGGAGTAAAACTTCATAGGAAGTATTAGTTTTGATCAAATTCACCTTATATTAGCTCTGATACCCTTATAAGCTTATCAACCATGCATGATAACCTGTTATATATTACATTTTTATTTCCTTTGTTAACAGGTGCTACTAAAAGGTATTTCCTTGTTTCATATGTGTAGGTTCCCCTGTTCAATTGATACCTTTGCAATTTAATGGCAAAGGGGGAGAAAGTTCTCAAGGTTAATGGCAAAAGGGGAGAAAGAATTAAGGGGGAGTAAGTGCTAAAGGTGGAGAGAATGCACATCTTGCCAAAAGAAGAGTGCATGGTCAAAAGGGAGAAATGAAGAGAAGAAAGCTTGGGAGCTAAAGAAGTTGCTTGGCCAAAGAAAGGAAGATGAAATGAAAGCTTGAAGAATGATCAAGCTCCAAGCATCAAGAAGAATGAAGAATGAAGCTAGAGCCCAAGCTAAATGAAAAAGCATCCAAAGAGATTTCAAGAATTGTCCAGCCAAGGAGGAGCTGAAGACTGTGTGTGAAGTCTTAGTGTTGAGCAAGGTTTGCCAACATATTGAAGGTTTGCATCAAATTGCAAAGGGGGAGATTGTTAGGTTTTTGTTTATTGCAATTTGATGGATGCATCATTCATTTTATTCATCATTTGAATTCACACACATGCATTGATTTAGAAAATCTTGAAATCTATATTTTCACATGCATTGACTTAAGTCTTTTAAATTTCATGTTTCATGCATGTTTTGATTTTAAACTTTGGATGCATTGATTTTGAAAAGAAGTTTTAAAGAATCAAGCAAGCCTTTGATTTTAAAGTTTCAAATCATTTTTAGGCTTTTTATGTTTCATGTTTTTAAACCACTTAGAATGATTTAAAACATGATTCCATGCTTGATTTATTGGCCCAAAAGTCCCCACAATAAATATCTTTAAAATTGCAATTTTTGGGGAATTTGGTCCTTGGGCCCGGGTCGACCCCCAGTGTGGTCGGTCGACCGAGCCCATGGACTCGGTCGACCGGCCACACAGGGGGTCGACCGAGAAAGTGACTGTTGCAGATTTTTCAAACGGTCAGATTTATGACCGTTGAAGGGTAGGTCGACCGGGGCCTATATGGGGTCGACCGAAGACACGCAGAAAGTCACTTTTTGACTATAAATACTAGTTCATTCCCATTGAAAAAGTGTTGATCAAAGTGGAACTCTCAAGCCTTCTTGAGGTCTTTGAAGAGAAGAAAAAGGGGATGAACTAAGAGAGATCAAAGGGGGTCATTAGTAAAGCTCAAGCTTGGATTAAGGAAGTTAAATCACTAAGTAAGCTTTACCTCTCTTAATCATTTGTTATATGCTTAGTTTTAAATCTTTGGTAAATGATTTTTAGCATGATAACAATGATGTTTTGAATCCTTATCATATCTAATCTTTGATCTATTTGTATTGGATTCTACTTCTTGATTCAAACCAAGTTTGTTTTATAAACTTTGTTAATCATGTTTTGTCAAAACCTTTGATTTGTTTTATAAACATGTTTCATTAACTTGTTTGAATCATCTTTGTTGTTTTCATTCATTTGAACTTTAGTTAAACTAATTTGTTTTGAAAACAACATTGAATGTGCATCACATGTTTAGACATAATTAATTTCATACAACTTGTGTCATCTTGATTTTCATAAATCATTTACAAGTTAGTATTTGTGTACATGTGATTTGCATAACACTTCAATCAAATCTTTTTATGAGCATTAAACTTTTGAATTGCTTTAAGCATAAAATAGATTGAGCTTAATTTTAAACTTGATTGAAGTTTTCACACACACACCTCATTAGCATTCATCTTTGTAGTTCTTAGTGTGTTTGTGTGAGTTGTTATTCACTTTTATATCCGCCTATCTTAGAGGCAAATTTATTGAGCTAAATTGTAATCTCATAAGAGTGTTTTGTGAAGACACTTTCTTTGAGAGAAATCTTTTATGTATTAAGGTTATTGCTTAGCCTAAGAAAAGCATTGTGTAAAGGTTATTGCTTAGCCTATAAAAGCACATTGTAAGGTTATTGCTTAGCCTAGAAAAGCATAGTTGTAGAGGTTATTGCTTAGCCTTTTAAAAAGCATAATAGTGGAAATCCGGTGGGGTGTTGGATACACAAGCCGGTAGTGGATGTAGGCATTGAGGCCGAACCACTATAAATGATGGTGTTATGGTGATTGCAATGTGGTGATTGTTTATTTAAGCTTCCGCATATTGTTTGTTTAATCATCACATGTGACTAGTTGTTTTAAAGAAATTAAAATTGGTCATAATTGGTCACTAAGTGTAGCTCACCCTATTCACCCCCCCCCCCCCTCTAGGGTTAGGATCCCCAGGACTTTCAACCGCCAGTCAAGATGCCAAGGCCACTCGCGCGCAAATGTTCAACAAATGCTTGAAAGCAAACATGCACAGAAAAGAAAAGCTATTCAAGAGGAGACAATTTGATTGCAAAAGTTTCATTATATTACTAAAATTGCCCATTACATGAAAGATGGAAATATACAAAATAAAATTTTCAGGGAGCAGCGGACTCAGCATTGGGCTCACGAGGGTCAGCCGCAGTAGTCCCAGTCGCAGCAACTTGAGGCATGTCTCCAAACGGCAGAGAGGTCGAATCAACCTCCAGAAGGACCGCGAGAATGGAGGCAGCACTCGCCATAGGAATGGAGGCAACTCTCGGCACAGGAATAGGAGCAGCATTAGGGTTGGGTTCCGAACCTAGGCACTTGGGGAGATTCTGATAAATAGGGTGATCATCAGGGATACCCACCTTTTTCAGCGCAGCCCGGCATCTAAGCTTGAACACCTCAAGGCATATCTTCTCCACTTGAGCCTCGTAATCTTTCAACGCTCCATCCACCCCAACCTGGAATGTCGCATTGATTTCAGCCTAAATTGAGGCTTGAAGTTTGGCCTTTTCCTTCAGCACAACCTCGAGTTCGGCCTTCTGCTTTGCTAGCTCGGCCTCAAGCTCAGCTGACCTCTTCGCCTTGACCGAGGCAGCTGCCCTCAGCTCATGGGTCTCGACTTTCAACCTGCAGATTTCAGGTATTGCCGTCTCCACCACTACAACAAGGCCAGCGTTTAACCCCTCCGACTCCTTGAGCCTCTTCTGGCTTGCCTCCAAGGCCGCTTCGAGCTCCTTCTTCTCTGCCTCGTGCCGTAAAATCTTAGAGGAAATTTGGTTGCTCCTATTCAGTACCACCTGGATCCTCTGCACATTCTGCGAAAGGAAAACATGTGAAAAAGAAAGCCGAGATCAAACATTCGACGAAATTTATAGAGAGCAGAGATCGAATGCTCGGCGGAATCTGTGAAGACACTTACCAAAATAGATGACTGCAATAATGATAGCAGCAGTCCCATGTCGTCAGTCTTCTCATGCCTCTCCATGTCACGAGGAAGGGCACAAGCTTTGGAGAGCGCCGCAATGACCAGGGGGTTTCCGGTTACTCGGTCCTCCACGTTCATGGCCCTCCCAGGCTCGGTCTGGAGTTTAGGTCTCCATGGTGCCGGCTCAAGAGGCGGAGGCACCGAGATCATCCCGAAAGCCTGCTCCGCTTGCCTTTCAGCCCTAGACCTCTTCTTGGGTGGGGCGTTCTCCTTCGGAGTCTGCCGAACTCCTTTGCCATGGTCTTCTGACCTGTATCTCTTCTCCGGTGGTGGCCCTTCCCTTATAAGGATAACAGAATGCTGCCGAACTCTTACACTAGGAAAGGCGACGAGGGCAGAAGAGTTCCTAGCAACACCAGAGCCAGAAGCCACGAACATAGGCACGGGGTTGGTAGCAGGAGGAGTAGAAGAAGCTTGACTCCCAGAAAATCTAGCCGACAAATCTTTCGTCTTTCAGACAAGTCGGCGTCGCTCCATGTTCTCTCTTTCTTGGTCGGAAGGGGAAGAGTAGGCTTTGACGACTTGAATCAGGTCTGCAGCCTTCGAGCTCACAGGCGACGTGGATGCCTCAACACCTGAAGCTCTTCGGAGCTCGACGTCGGTCAAGGTACGCTCGGGTTCCTTCCTCTTAATGTACGTCTGGTACCTAGGCGTGTACCCTAGAAGGTCCCAAGCAGCTCGCTTGTGATGGCCAGTGTAGTATTGCATGGCCCTTAACTAGTCGTCTTTCTTTCTCGAATCGGCCCGCTGTGCTCCCTATTTTCTCTAATCGGCCTCTGCATGACAAATAACAGAAGCGTCAGCTCGGCAAAATAATAAAAGAAGCATTCAGATGAGGTCGGCATTTACTTGGAGGAACCCCGAAGCGACGAGGGATCCTGTATAACCTCTCCACCTCGGTCTCGTCCTTCCCGAACTCCCAATTTCTGAAAACAAACAGACGGTCATCCATGACATGTCTATTTGAATCCTCCAGTTCATAAATGAAGGGTGTATACCTCGGTTTCCCCCGGAGATAATAACAGTTATCGTCCCCTACGGACTTACACAGGTCGTATGCGTCCTCAATGTCGTGGACGCCGAGATTGGTTTTCAGAATCGTATTGAGCTCAATAACATCCATTATTATTTTAAAGCCATTGGGCATCAGCTGATAGGGGCTAAGATGACATGTCGCCAAACAGGCCCTTAGGAGGGGGTGGACAGGGAACCTAATCCCGCCTTTAACTATTGAGACCAGGGGGAAATGCATCCAACCGTCGTGGAAGGAATAACCATCAAAAGGGTCCTCTGGATCATCTTACTTGGTCTGGACATCATCTGGAAACTTATACATCTCCTTGAACCCGGCCATAGCCTCAGGGTGTCTAACCAATGTCTATAGACTCCCGCTTTTCCCATGAAAAGAGAAACGAAAAAAGAAAGGTGGAAACCCTAGACAGAAGGAGGAAACCTTAGCGAAAATAGAAACACAGAAGGAGATGAGAACTCACAAAAAGGAAAGGAGGGGATGCGAAGAACTTCAGACTCAGGCCCGCTAGAACTTCCTTTGCAACAGAATCTCTCTCCGATGAATTCCAAAGTAAAGAAGAAGAAGAAAGGAGGACACCCTTATTTATAGCAAAATATGGGTGGCCTCGTGATGGTGTTGTTTTGAATTTAAAAAATGTAGCATCGACTACTGTACGTGCCTCTTCGAATTGACAGGGCGGCCAATTAGGCGGTGACACGTAGTACCACCAGCCCGTATCCCGCAATGATTAAGGCATGGCATTTAATCCCTCAGGCAGGCGAAGCAACATCAGATACAGATGAAGTGTCAGCAGCCAAGATCGAGGTGAGATTTAAAAAGTACCCCAACCCGGGCAGATGGAAGCTCGGCAGTACACTCCCTAACGACGTCTTCGATCACACGATCTTCCACCGCCGACCTCTGAAGATTCTCCCGCCTTATAGCTTCCGACCTCAAAGAGTTGGCTCTAAGAGCTCAGAAGCTAGGGGCAATTGTGTGGGGGCATTTCTTGAGAAGCCGAAATTACATCAGCTTCGGTAATAATGCCGTCTAATCATGTCTCCACCTCGGTTTCGGGCACCTCGGCTGCAGTACTGGGCACCATCCGACCTCAGCCGATTCATGACCTCGGCATCATATCTCGGCCTCGGCCACGCATTTTGGCAATAGTGTTAGCATGCTGGCCAAGACGGACTCCGATGACTATACTCGGCTATTTCATGGGACGAGTGACAAGACAGAAGGCACGCGTGGAAACATGCCATGCCGTCCATGATCCCTGACAGAGTGGCTTCCAGCGGCTATGTCCCCATTAGGACAAGGCTTCAAGCAAGATCCGATGGGATTACCGCCAAAGGACCCAACAGGGTAAGATCCGATAAGACCACCATTTAATGAATGGTAGGCCGATTGGACTACCATTTAATGAATGGTCGGCAGATTGGACTACCATTAATTAAAGTGGGCTGATAAGACTGTACTTCTCAAAGTACCATGTCAGATCACGGGGCCCACTATACAATCTCAAAGGGACTTCTCCTATAAATAGGAGAGCCCTCTTCAAACTCAGGTACGCATAACACTGAACCATAGTCGTTACTCTGCCTCTCTTCTTCCTCTTTCCTACTGTTGAGTTGTTGAACTGACTTAGGCATCGGAGGGCTTTGCACTGCCTACAGCCAGGGTCTTTAACGATTGTCGTTTTCTCTTCTTCCCTTTCAGGTTCAAGGCATCTTATCTTCATTAAGGAGTCTCAAGGATATCCAAATTCTCTATAATCAAGTCCGTAATTTTTAGGCACTTACACTAACCTTCCTTTTTCATTATCGCCTTTTCTCATCTTCTTTCTCTTGGTGGTTTTTCATCATCTCACCATCGGCCATCCAATATTGTTCCCACTTCATCTCTCCTGGGCAGGTCTCGGTTTGGAATGGTCAATATAGGGTTGCAAGTGGGTCAGGTATAGTGGATTGATTTGTGCAATGGGTTGAATAGATTCGGTTTTGGATGGTGGTGATAAAGAAATCTGGTAACAGTGATGAGTACTGGTGAAGACGATGATGATGATTGTGGGTGTTCAGCTGGAAAGGATAGTGAGTACATCTTGGAACCTTTGATTGATTTATTAGTGCTCGATCTTTTTGAACCGGTGTGAGGTCCCGTGGTTTTTTCTCTATTAAGGGTTTTCCACGTATAAATCGCGTGTCCATCTTTGTGGTTGATTGATTGATTAACTTAGATTATTGCTTTCTTATTTCCATCTTAAAATCTGTGTTGGGACTGTTTTTAACCTAGGGTTGGTTCTAGATTGACGAACTTGGTTTTTAAATGGGTGTTAATTGTGAGGATGAGTTTTTGCTAGGGGACCTGTTTCGTAGTGAGAACATGGTGGCTAAGATGGGAGATGTGTTTGGATGGGTAAAGATGGAGGTCTTTTTGCAGGTGGAGGCCGTGAGTTGTAAGTGAGGAGGGACTCGACTTGGTCTGTCGGGTAGCAGGTGCTGTTTTGGGTTGGCCGCAAGTGGTGAGATGGAGAGAGACAGGTGGGTTCGGTTTGAGTGAATTAGGACTTGGATAGTGTTTGTCTGGTTTTGTGTGGTGTGTGTGATGGTGTAGTGGGACAGGCTCTGGTGGGCCGTGAGGGATGATGATAGTGAAGATGGCCAATGGAGTGTTCCAAGGAGTTCAGTGTTTTAAGGCAGCGAGTGGCTTGTTTGGTTTGATGAAGATAGGTTTCGTGCGCGAGTTTATTTGAAAGAGTGTAGCAATGTGAGAAGGCTAGGTTGGTTAGTTGTTTTGTGGTTTTGTTAAGTGTGACTGAGATGGACAGTTGGATTTGAGTTGGATGGCTGGGTACATGGGCAGTGTTTGGTTTGCTGGCTTGGAAGATGGTGGAGTACTAGAGTTGTAGATGTTGGTTTGTTGATGACTGATGAGATGGTTGCACTGGGGGTGAAATGTGGGTTGGAATTTAAAATAAACTGGAAAAGTTTAGTCCTGGTTTGAAACTTGGCTAAAACTTGAGCCCTATTTTAAAATTTCCCCTACATTTAATTGTTAGGTTATAATGTTATATGAATAAATGATTAATACTATTGTGACCATGTTTAATGCCCCAATATCACATATCATAGAACATGTTAGAGGTTTTTGCATATACTCCCTTAGGTTTACACCATTTCAGGGCTTTTACAGCTTCTCATTTACGGCGTGCATTGAATGCAAGCCGTAAATGATATAATAGTACGGAGCGCATGAAATGCGAGCCGCAAAAGGGTTGTTTCTTCTCTTTATTAAGGCGTGCATTTTGCGCGCCGTGAGATCTTATCACTTACGGCGTGCATTTAGGACGCCGTAAATTATTGAGCATTTGCGGCCCACATTCGCAAGCCGTAAAAATATTAGGGTATCACAGTCCACATGTTGCACGCTGTAAAAGGCCAAGTCATTCAAATTAAGTTCACGGCCTGCTTTGAGAAGCTGTAAGATTAATCAGCTTTCACAGCTCACATTTCGCAAGCCGTAAAAAAAGAAACCCAACAAATTAATATTTCAAAAACATTTCGTACACTTTTTTTGACGCCCGAAATTTAACCCCAAATTATGGATAGACAATACCTACTGAGAACCCAAATCTTTACACCAAAAAATTTTGCACCCCTTCTTCTTCTCAGGATACCCACCGAGAACCCATTGCTCACCAGGTTCGGCTAACCACTACGTCAAAACACGAAACTCCCAACACAATAGTCGCTGTAGACTCGACTCATAGTGGCCGTCACATTTTTGTGACGGATTACTTGCACTTGACGACGGGGATGGGCAGCCCTCTTTCGCATTGTACCCCACCAAAAAAATCGCACCTCTCCCTAAAAAAAATCCCTCACCACCCTAAAAACAACTCCCCCTCCCTCCAAAAACCAAATCCCTCACCTCCCAGACGATTCCTCCTCCATCGCAAAAATCTTCCAATATACGATTCCTCCTCCATCGCAAATGGCTAGACCCTAGCCCTTCTGGTACTCGCTTCTCCTCCTTCGTCTTCATCTCTCCAGCATCTCCTTCGTCTTCGCTCATCCTCTCTCTTCTCCGTCTTCATTTTTCTGGACCTCCTTTGTCTTTGTCTCTCCGGCATCTCCAACGTTGCGCGTGATCAGAGGAGATCCATTGAATCGTATTTCGAGAGGGCCACGGATCGTGCGAAGATCAGCAAATCTGATCGGATTGGTGGGTCAAGAAGAAGAGATCGTAGAGGAAGAGGATCTGGTTGCAGGGTTCCATCAATCCGGAAGAGAGAGGCCAGACTAAACGATTTGGGTTCTCTGATACAGAGGATCGTAGAACGGAGTAGAGGTCCGGAATGGGTTCATGATACTGCTCGGAGCCTGCAGTGAAACCAGAGAGGAGACTTGCAGAGGTCTTTGGGTTCTTGAAACAGAGAAGTCGGTTAGTCTTCTCCATTTTCATTTTTCCAAACTTCCTCATCTCCAAAGCAACGAACCCATCCTCTCTCTTCTCCAAAGCAACGTGCCCATCTTCTGTCTTCTCCGTCTTCATTTTTCTGGACCTCATCGTATCTTCGGCATCTCCAAGGTACGACATTTTTTAGGGTTTTATGGATTTTCTGTTCGATTTTTCTCTTTATCTTTTGTGAGTTTGAGTTCTCAACTGAATATGAGAATCCGATGAAGATAGGATATGGATTTCATGTGGGTATTCATGGGAGTAAGAGCAGATTTTAGTAAAACTGATTTACTAAAACCATATGAAGAAGATTTCTTCATGTTAGGAAATGGGTTTCATGTGGGGGTACCAGTCAATGTGCAACAACACTTCCATCCAAGTGCGCCGCACTAAGAGAAACCGATTTCCTAACATGAAGAAATCTTGTTAGGAAATGGGTCATTCTTATAAAAGTGGCTTCAAAATTGTTAAAGGAATTTTGCTTCCATTTGGGCATTTTAAACCCACATCCTTAAAAATTTCCGGATCATTAGGATCTACTTATCCCATGTTGGTTTTCCAGTAGAATAACTGGTTGTAGCTATTTTTATGAAATTGTTGATTATTAATCTGATTGTTTGGTCAGTGTCGATAAGTGGTATTATTTCTAATGGATTGAATTGCTTGATTTCAGTAAGAGAGTGTTATATTTAGCAGTAATAAGTTATTGTCACATGATTCAAACAAGCCTATGGTTCAGTGACATCAGCTTTTTATATAATAGCCTCACAATGGATGGACAGGACAGCGACCCAATATTGGACAAGTATAGGATCGGTAAAGGTTGCACTACTTTAAAACTTTTGATCAACAACCTTGTTATAATTACAATTATCATCCTAAGTATCAATCCGATCGGAATTATTCTTCCTCCATTGTCTTGCAAGCTCTGCCACATAAGAATGCTTGATTTTACAACTATATAGCCAGTTATCTACGAGTGAATTACTTCTATTGGATCCATAACAGAATTCTCCCAATTGAATTTCCAGCTTTAAATGCTGATCTTTCTGATTATAAATTGCTAAGGTATGAAATCCTTTAAAACTGTTGGTTGCTATAAATTAATTGATCAAGCACGGGCTCAACATGGTAGTATATATTGAGTGTCATTTTTTTTTAATGTTACATAGTTCTTGATATTGTATCTCATAGCCGTATGCCTGATATGTTAATATGTGCCATCTTGAAATCAAAATAGCAAATCTTGTGTGTGTATCGCTGCTTTGTCTCTGTATTTTCTTTCCAAACTCACACAGCTCCTCAGTGATTCTCCTTAAGGATTTATGATGATTATGAACCTTGTTTGTAACACACCCTGTCTATCTTCTTTTTTCCTTTTTTCGATTCTTATAGCTCTTCCTCTACAAGTTTTGAGTATATTTAACAGAATCATGTTATCTATGAGAGTTTAGAAATATACAGATTTATTAACATACATACTCAAATTTACCCAATATCACAGAAAGAGGGGATGGGTGAGTTTGGGTGAGAAACACGATTCTGGTGGATTGGTATGAAACAGTATTAAACTCACACCCACTTGAAAAGCAAACGCCAAGAATAGCTTCATTCCTTCCTTCTCTTACCCTTTCATCATCTATGCATACAATCATTATTATCAACTCAAATCAAAGAACCCACACCTCCAAAACTAGGCTTATTACCCAACTGCCTCATGTCATACACCCATAGGCCCTAGCTAAAATTTTTGCTGATGCAATTTGTTGCTTCTTGTGTGTGTTGTTTGAAAAGCCCTATAAAAAAATAGGGTTTTATATAGGGAGAGATTTGATTTCTACAATGCCCTTTTCTTTCTTACACCAATCTGTTTCAAATATGTGAACTGTTGGTGGATGGAATATCCTACAGTTCACAAAGCATCACATCATTGATTCATGGCACTGCAGGCATGGATAGTTAGTATTTAGGAAACTTGACAATAACCTATGGCACAGTAAAAAATGTGTTTCATTGTTACAAATTTGAAGTTGTTGGTTCAAGTCACTTTACAGTGAAAGGAAAGAAAAAGTTGTTGGTAGGACTGCTAGGTCGAAGACGAAGGGCCTGCACACAACGGGTAGGAAGGGCTGTGCGAGAGTGGCTGTCAAGTTGGTAAGTGCTATTTGTTTTGTATAAGACATCTTCATTTCACATTATCTTACCAAATATACCCAATTGTTACTTTCTTTTTATTTATAGAAAGCGCAGAGGCCGAATGAGCCCGTCACTTGCACGGATGTCTTCTTGGCAACACACAGAAGGAAGGATGGGTCATCTCGAGCCCCGAAGTGGCGAGAACCTTTCACTTTTAATCTTTTTTATTGATTTCTTTTGCCAATGAAAATACCAACCTGGTTATAATTGATTTCTATCTATTATGAGAATAAAGATATGAATGAATGAGAATGATAGAATTTGTTCCATATCTGTAAATTTTAAGTCAATTAGTATGTATTAGTGGATATCAGATTGTGTACAATTAAATGGATGCCACTGAATTTTCCATTCTCAAGTTATAAAGTTAATACAATTGATGGTTGTACTTAACTCCACTAATGATTTCTTATTGTATGACTTCAAATTTTAGTTACTACATTAATTTCTAGTTAACTTTTTTATGTGCCAAATTTCTAGTTAACACACCCATATGCCATCCATCCCACTGGTTCTGGTTGAGATTTTGCACTTAACTCACTTTGAGCTAAATTTTACTTTTCCACTTAATCCCATTTAATTTCATCTTCTTCTCAGTAACTCTGCCACCCATCATTCTATAAACCATATTGGTGGGACCAGTATCTTTGGTTAGTGGGTTTGGTGCTATTTAGTAAGGTGGGTCTTGGGTTTTGAAATTTCAAATATGGTTTTAGGACGAATGGATTTTTGCTTTGTCATCAATTTTTGTTGAGAGTGTGTGATCAAATGTTGATTTCTTTAATGGGATGATAATGATGATAGTTGTTGTTAGCCATCTTTCTTGTGACCAATATGCTAAGTTTGGTTGTTTGATTATTTATTACAAATGCTGGAATGATATGTTGTTGTTGGGAAATCTGAACTTAGGAAGTTACGTCTTCCCACCTTGCCCTCTGGTTTAAAGACCAAGATCTTGTTGCATTGGCTAGGATCTAATTTCAGACGAAAACCAAGTGAACAGTAACAGTGGGCTGTTTTGTGTTAAAAATTGAAGTGGTGTGCGGCTGTTGTGAATTTCTAAATGTTGAATTGGAAAAAGCGGCTTTGCTTGGAAAGTTGCTGGTCATGCACTTTGTTCGCTCTACACCATAAAACAGAAAGAAGTTATGATTCCTTGTTGTAAGTCAGTTCTGGGAGGCGGTGCAGGGTGTGTGCAGGTGGTGCCTAAGGAAGTGAGTTTTTTGTATCAATGCATTCTTATACTTACTAATTGTTACTCCAATGAAATCATTGTTCATTAAGTCTGCCATCAGAGAATATTTTCCAAAATAATGATTTTTATTTCCTTGTCTACCCTGTAATACTGCTCAACTTGTTATGTATATATCTATGAGAGATTTTCACCTATATATAAAAAAATTTCAAAATCCTCGATGAGAAGTAATGTAGCATCTGCATATGTAGTCTAGTGTACTGTGCTGTTGAGTCACTTTGCTGCTGGTGGTTTTTTTTCCGAATCCTGTTTGATGAACATGTTGGTACTTGGTAGTGTTATATTTCCATTTTAAAAAAACATGTTGGTACTTGGTAGTGTTATACTTGGTAGTGTTATAATATTGATCCCCGTGCTGCCTCTACTAGTGGTTTCTGAACAGGGGGTGATGTGTATTAAAACTGATTGTCATTAATTTTTTTTATTAGATGAGTATTGCCTGCATTCTTATGTGGTTTGTTTTGGGTTACAGTTATGCTTTGTGTGATGTTAATTTTGATATTGTGAATTCTTATCTCCATGCTACTTGGATAGAAGCCTCTCTCTCATTGACTCCTGGGAATTCAATATGAGTTAGACAAATGATCTCTAAATTTGTTAAGATTTCATCAATAGTATGGAATTTGGAAGTTACATGGAGATGATAACAGAAGATATTAGCTGATTTTTTTCTCCTTTAGAGTTTTGGCTGTCTTTGATATGATGGTTAATATTGGCATTGGAGAATGAATTGAATTATGCTTTTTTAAATATATAGAGTTTTGTGATGTTTATGATTTTAGATTTTGAATAACTATTATTGGGTTTACATGATCCAACTTTAGGTGGTGCTTTGAAACTTAAGTTGGTTTTATAGTGCTTTTGTTATAATTTCAAAGGACCTGATCACCTATTAGGAAGGGCTCCTTTCATGAGTAAGAGAGCAATTTGTGAACCACCTGATCACACTCTAATCTCCCTTTATTTGATCTTGAACCTGTCTTTTTTGCTCTACTCAGTGTCTATGTGTTTTTGCTTGTAATTTGGATTGTTCTTTTTCCATAGAGATTTACAGGGTACTGCAACTGGGGTGAATGGGGTTGACTTGTTTTTCTTAATTGGGTGTACTGGGGATGTGTGGTATAGTAGAGTAGAAAGTAAGGAAGTTTTCCTTTTTTCTTTTACTGATTTTATTATGTTTCTTGCTTTTAGATTCCGATTCTGAACATCTCCCTTCTGAAAGTCCTGGGATCCTTACCCTAGAGGGGGGGTGAATAGGGTGAGCTACTAATTAGTGACCAATTATTACCAATTTTAACTTCTTTAAATTAACTAGTCACTTGTGATGATTAACAAACAAAATGCGGAAGCTAATAAACAAAATCACCACATAGCACACACCAAAACACAATGATTTATAGTGGTTCGGCCTCAATGCCTACATGTAACACCCCGACCCACCTTAATCTCGTTTTAGAGTTAATTAATTTAGATTGATTGCTTAATGGATGTTTTGATCTTGATTGGACTTGATTAGGTAGAATTAGTGGGGTTTGACCATTTACTAGGTAGACTATGACTTTTGGAGTGTTTTGGGTTTTGTGTGTACTTAGAAATTTTTGGGTTTTTAATGCATTGCATAGAGCATTTCATGGGCCTTAACTTTCATGTCTTGACCCATTAAATTCGGATCTATTTAGGCCCATTCTCAGCCCACTTAATCAGTCCAAGCCCTTTCTTGAAATTTCAGTCCTTTTTGTGGACTTGCATGCAAGTGCAGTATAAAAATTGGGTTAAAAACCCATTTCAGCTAATACTCCTTTCTTCTTCCTTCTTTCTTCATCTCCAGCTGAACCCTCTCTACTCTTCTTCTTCATTTCTTCCTTCCTCATCTCAAGCAATCAACCAAGACTCCTTGCATGTGAAGAAGCCAGCCACCACTTCATCTTCTCCATCTCATTTGTTAAGGGCTACATTTTCTAAGCCTCGAGAACCTCAACCATCTCTACATTTTCTTACTCTTGGTAAGTTTCATCTTCCATTTCCTTTCTCTTGCTTCATATTAGTGTAAGAATGTCCTAAATTCGTGCATGCATCATCTTCTTCCTCATTCATTTCTTCCATTTCGTTTTTCACCATTTTAGGGCAGTTGAGCTTGCATTTTGGGGATTTTCGAGTTTAGCAAGGATTAGGTGTGAGAGCTAGCTTTCAAAGCACCAAGGCAAGTTAAATATGTACATTGATGTGCATGTTTCCTTGTTTGATTCATGAATGTATGAAATCATGTGTAGAAACCCTTCTTGTTGCTCAAAAATGGATTTTTGTGGGTGATTTCTTTTGTTAATGTAAATGGGTTTATTGATGGTTTTGATGAGCATTTTGGAAGCTCAAAGATACCTCTTGGTAGTGTTTTAAAACCTGATGGAATGCCTTGAGTGGCTTGAGAGAAATCAAGAAGTTCAGATTTTCGGAACCCAGGATTTGACAGTTCGCTCGAGCGAGCGTGAGTGAACGCTCGAGCGAAGGGCTCTCTGGGAGAGTTCGCTCGAGCGAACTTTAGGTCCGGTCGAGCGAACAGCTCTCTGTCTCGGGTCCGCTCGAGCGAACATCTGGTCGCTCAAGCGAACCTGATACTTGCAGTATGCAGATTTTCCAACGACCATAACTTTTCAACCGTAAGTCCGTTTTTGGAGATCTACATACCGTTGGAAAGCTCATGATGTGTAGAACCGTTTGATTTGAGCCTTGGAAAAGATTATATGTTGGATTCTATATAATTGTGACAAATGGACGTCTCCATGAGCCGGACGTTGAACCGTAGCTTGATCTAGTTGATTGGCCTGATAGATGGACTTGTAGGATGTGCACCCTGAACTTTTATCATGACCACTGGGTTTGTTTAATTGTGGATATGGATTGAGCACCCGTACCCACAAAAGGGGCATTGTGTTCTTCGGATTGTAACCGTGCCAAATGTGTTCTATTAAGGGATTCGACATCCAAATTATGTAATGCCAAGGGGTCCTCGTAGCCCGATAATGTCGAACTCTTAATACTACCCTGAGTTGGACGGTGAAGACCACATGTGTTCCCAAGACCGTAGGCTTGGCTTGATTTCTGTCTTGACTCCGTATATGATCTGTATGTACATGCATTGCATTCCGTTTCCAGTATTCTAGTATGACTTGATCATGCTTCTGTTTAGTTATGTATGTTCTGTTACACATCTGTTGTGTTATATTTATTTCTGTATTTGTTCAGCATATTTCAGTAAGTCCCGATTTGTTATTTATATGTCTTGTCCTGTATATGTCCTGTATCTGATTATACTGTCCTGCACCTGCCCTGTTGTATGTATATTGTACTCTATGAGTCGGCACCACTTAGCTTCGACCCTATCTAAGTCGGACCCGGCTAAGTGTGGGTTTAGTAAACTTCTGGCCCTCTGCAGATGGGAATATATTCTGAGGGTTTACCGGCACCCTAGGTCTACGATGGAGAATTCTGGGTACCTCTGTCTCCTAGTAGCACCGCCCTGTCCTGTCCTGATATTCTGCTCTCATTTTATTTCATGTCATATGATTAACTTGAGAGAACATAGCTTATGTGGTTGTGCCAACTAGTATGTTAATATGTTTACCTGTTATCAATGACTCGTATGTCTCATGCTAAATTCATGCACTGATATGCCTAGTGATTATTCCTTCATCTCTTATGATTTATACCTGTCTGACTATTCATTTGATACATGTTATATGGACTGTATATGTTTGCCTTGCTTAGCTTAGTCTAATGGTGCTACACTTGGCGTTACAGGTGAATACATCGACGCCATTGCCCCGGAGATCCTTGAGGAAGAGGAACCTCCACACAACGTAGCAGAGTGGACTCCTGATGATGTCTTCTAGACATCCACTCGATGAGAAAAGGACGCTTAAATGACCCACTGACCGTGGCTAGGATTGCCATATATTTTGTAGTAGTTTATAAACTTGTTAGCTTTTGGATTGTAAACTTAACTAACTTACTTCTATCTCTTAAACTTGAATCTTAAATCTATGCTCATGGACCCTTATGCTCTATATCTTGATGATTGTGGTATTTTAATTGGATATCTATTTGACAGATTTATACAAGTATATTGAGAAATATAAACCTCACACGTGATATCCTGTGGGTAAATTCCGTACGTGGGGACCTAGAGTCAATGAGTTTGACTCGAATTTCCACGCGGGCGTGTGTCGCGCCTCGGGATGTGTGTAATCTCGGGCTCGGGGCGTGACACTACATCCACTACCGGCTTGTGTTCCTCACACCCCACCGGATTTCCACTATGTATGCTTTTCAATAGGCTAAGCAATAACCTTTACAACTATGTTTTTCTCTAGGCTAAGCAATAACCTCTTACAATATGCTTTTCAAGGCCAAGCAATAACCTCTTCAACCACAAGGTTGGTTATCTCTCTAAGTAGTGTCTATAATACACTTGATGGAGATTACAATTTTGGCTCAATACATTGCCTCTTAAATAGGCGGATATAAAAATGAAAATCTAACTCACACAAACACTATATGAATGCAAAGATGAATGCACAAAGTGTATGCATGATGTCCTCAATCAATTTGAAAATAAAAGCTCATAAATGTATGCCAAAGGCTTTTGAAAGTTTTAGCTCAAAACATTTATGATTGAGGAAATGCTAATCACATGTTAAAAGTAACTTGTAAAAGACATACCTAAGTATTCTACACAAGTTGTGAAATTCAAAGAACAAAACATGTGATGCATAAGGATTTCAATCAAATTAACAATGACGCTTAATGATTGTATGCTAAAAGCATTTTTAAAGTGTAAAACACAAATATAGATTTGATTGAAATTAAGGGTCAAAACACGTGTTTAAAAAGACAACTTGAAAATGATATACCAATCAATGTTTAAAACAAGTTGTAAAACTTTAAAACCAAATACATGTGATTTATAAAGTTGTTGAATCCAAAACATAAGATAGATTTGAAAGTGATTTTCTATGATGAAAAACAACAACCAAAGATTCAACCAAGTATAGGAATCATGTTACATATGATTTCAAAGATGATTCCAAAACAAGATTCACATAGATATACCAATTAGAGTCCTACTTGGTTTGAATCATGGTGGTGCATCCAAACAATGAATCAATTCAAAATATATACATGTTAAGGATACAACAACACATAGTTTAACATGCTAGAAAAGATTTACCAATAAATAGACTAAGCATGAAAACATGTGACTAAGAAAAGCAAGCTTACTTAGTGATTTAACTTCATTAATTCCAAGCTTTAGCTTTCCTAATGACCCTTAGTATCCCTTAGCTCATTCCCCTTTGTTTTAGCCTCAAATCACCTCAAGGAGGGCCTAAGAGTTCCTCTCATTTTTCAACGGAATGAACTAGTATTTATAGTCAAAAAGTGACTTTCTGCGTGTCTTCGGTCGACCCCATACAGGCCCCCGGTCGACCTACCCTTCAATGGTTATAAATCTGACCGTTTGAAAAATCTGCAACAGACACTTTCTCGGTCGACCCCCTGTGTGGCCGGTCGACCGAGTCCATGGGCTCGGTCGACCGACCACACTGGGGGTCGACCCGGGCCCAAGGACCAAATTCCCCAAAAAATTACATATTTAAAGATATTATTGTGGGGACTTTTTGGCCAATAAATCAAGCATGGAATCATGTTTTAAATCAAACTAAGAGGCTTAAAAACATGAAACATAAAAAGCCAAAAGATTTCAAACTTTTTAAAACAATGGCTTGCTTGATTCTTAAAAACTCTTTTCAAAACTAAATGCATCCAAGTTTAAAATCAAAACATGCATGAACCTTAAGTTTTAAAGGTCTTAAAAACAATGCATGAGAAAATCAAGATTTTCAAGATTTTCTAAATCAATGCTCATGTGAAAAATTAAATGATGATTAAAATGTTAATGCATCCATCAAATTGCAATACACAAAATTCCTAACAATCTCCTCCTTTGCAATTTGATGGCAACTCACTCATCACTGAATTTTCACACTAAGTCTTCAGCTCCCCCTTAGCTGGACAAGTCTTGAAATCTCTTGGATGCTTCTTTGACTTAGCTTGGGCTCTTGTTCTTTTTCTTCATTCTTGATGCTTGGAGCTTGATCATTCTTCAAGCTTTCTTTTCTTCTTTAGCCAAGCAACTTCTTTAACTCCTAAGCTTAGTCTTCTATCAACTCTCCCCCTTTGACCATGCACTCTCTCTCTTTGGCAAGATATGCATCTTCTCCCCCTTTGGAAGATAATACAAAATCTCCCCTTAGATAAATTGGCTATATTCTCCCCTTTTGACATCTAGAATATTCTCCCCCTTTGATATTAAATTGCAAAGGTACCTACACACATGACATAAGGAAAATACCTTTTAGTAAGCACCTGTTAACAAAAGAAATCGAAAATGAAATATATAACAGGTATCATGTATGGTAGTAGTCTAAGGGTATAGAGCCTATTCAATGGTGAATTTGATCAAACTAATACTTCCTATGAAGGTTTATACTCCCCCTTAATCCATTCTCTCCTTTCGTCAAACTTTTGACAAAGATTTAACTATTTGGTTCAAGAAGAAGATCGTTTTACCAAATGAGGGTAATTTCAAGGAAAGGATTAGATTCATTTAACTATAGAGCTCAATATGATCAAATTACCATGATTAAGAGCAAGGTCATGGAGAAAAGCAACCATGGATACCAATTGGAATAAAGAATACCAATTGAGATTAAAGGATATGACTATTATCTCAATCACTCTAAAATGGAGTTAAAAAGAATATAACTACTAGGATTAATCCAAATTAGAGCTATCCATGATGTTATGGGGTTTATTCAACATAGCATCAATCAATATACCTATGAAAAACATATGCTATGTAAATTTTGAAATCATTTCATCCAATCAAAAAATATGACTATTATGTGCACAAGATGAATGAAATGAAGTTCAAACATGAAGCCTACCTCAACCATTAACCAACCAAGATTATTAACACATAAACATGGTGGTCATAAGATTTACCTATATGAGCAAGAGAGGAGGCAAGCATGAAAGATTATGATGCTAATGGAATGTGACATGGAATAAAGAGATATAACTTATAAAGTTCAATCCAATGTACACAAGGTTTATCACAATCTCAAGATATCAATTGGATATGATAACAATCGAAAATTAAACTAATTGGAACCAATTGAATATGAAACATGATTAGGAGCATAGATGTGACAGACACAAAATTCCATCAAGCATCATAGGTGGAAAATCATCACTTTAAAGATATAGTAACTTAGTGAGCATAGTGATGAAAATCAATTTCAATCCTCATCAAAGATGTAACAATGAGGCATAAATAATTTTTCAACTTGCATTTTAAATGATATAACTTCTTTTGAGAACATACAAGTTGATCTTTCAAAAACAATAATTTTCCATTTGAAGGTATAACTTAGAAATCATGGAAAATTCAAATTAATTCAAATCATTTATTTTTCAAAAAGATCTTACTATGATATCCAAACAAATGATTTTCTAACATCAATTGATCATGAAAAAAATAGCTAAGAAAGCTTTTGTAATCCCAATCAATTGATGATCATCAAATAGAAATGCACTACAATAGATATAACTATATGAGAACAAAATGCAAATCTATATGAGGATATTGCAATCAAATGATTTTGAAAACCAAAGATATAACTAAGAAAGTTCATGAAGACAAAATCAAATGATCACAAAGAAACATTGCATTTTAAGAGATGTGACTATGTAGAAACAAAATGCAAATGTGACATGACCAACAATTAGATATGACAAAAAAAATAGGTTGGTCTAGTGAGGTTCAAGTCCTTAAGGTTAGTCCAAAAGTCTACCTTTGAAGATTCACCTAAGGTCTTGATAAGGTTGTCCTTGAGGGTTTACTTTGAGGTCCCACCAACTCTTGGAGTTTTAAATCGAAAAAGTTTTAGAGTGGTGAGATTGAATCTTAGGGGAATTAGAGAGCTAGGAAGAAAATTCATTTTCAACCATAGTGGAAATCATTCTTAATGATATGCAATAAAACACAACTCTAGGGTTCAAATCTAGATATAAGCAAATATGGATCAACTCCGGGTGTTTAAGCCCTAAATGGAGTAACCTTGCTCTGATACCAATTGAAAGTCCTGGGATCCTTAACCTAGAGGGGGGGGTGAATAGGGTTGAGCTACTAATTAGTGATCAATTATGACCAATTTTAACTTCTTTAAATTAACTAGTCACTTGTGATGAATTAACAAACAAAATGCGGAAGCTAATAAACAAAATCACCACATAGCACACAACCATAACACAATGATTTATAGTGGTTCGTGCCTCAATGCCTACATCCACTACGGCTTGTGTTCCTCACACCCCACCAGGGATTTCCACTATGTATGCTTTTCAATAGGCTAAGCAATAACCTTTACAACTATGCTTTTCTAGGCTAAGCAATAACATCTTACAACATGCTTTTCAAGGCTAAGCAATAACCTCTTCAACCACAAGGTTGGTTATCTCTCTAAGTAGTGTCTATAATACACTTGATGGAGATTACAATTTTGGCTCAATACATTGCCTCTTAAATAGGGCGGATATAAAAATGAAAATCTAACTCACACAAACACTATATGAATGCAAAGATGAATGCACAAAGTGTATGCATGATGTCCTCAATCAATTTGAAAATAAAAGCTCATAAATGTATGCCAAATGCTTTTGAAAGTTTTAGCTCAAAACATTTATGATTGAGGAAATGCTAATCACATGTTAAAGTAACTTGTAAAAGACATACCTAAAGTATTCTACACAAGTTGTGAAATTCAAAGAACAAAACATGTGATGCATAAGGATTTCAATCAAATTAACAAGGACGCTTAATGATTGTATGCTAAAAGCATTTTTTAAAGTGTAAACACAAATATAGATTTGATTGAAATTAAGGGTCAAAACACGTGTTTAAAAAGACAACTTGAAAATGATATACCAATCAATGTTTAAACAAGTTGTAAAACTTTAAAACCAAAATACATGTGATTTATAAAGTTGTTGAATCCCAAAACATAAGATAGATTTGAAAAGTGATTTTCTTATGATGAAAAAACAACAACCAAAGATTCAACCAAGTATAGGAATCATGTTACATATGATTTCAAAGATGATTCCAAAACAAGATTCACATAGATATACCAATTAGAGTCCTACTTGGTTTGAATCATGGTGGTGCATCCAAAACAATGAATCAATTCAAAATATATACATGTTAAGGATACAACAACACATAGTTTAACATGCTAAAAAGATTTACCAATAAATAGACTAAGCATGAAAACATGTGACTAAGAAAAGCAAGCTTACTTAGTGATTTAACTTCATTAATCCCAAGCTTTAGCTTTCCTAATGACCCTTAGTATCCCTTAGCTCATTCCCCTTTGTTTAGCCTCAAATCACCTCAAGGAGGGCCTAAAAGTTCCTCTAAATTTTCAAGGAATGAACTAGTATTTATAGTCAAAAAATGACTTTCTGCGTGTCCTCGGTCGACCCCATACTGGCCCCGGTCGACCTACCCTTCAACGGTCATAAATCTGACCGTTTGAAAAATCTGCAACAGACACTTTCTCGGTCGACCCCCTGTGTGGCCGGTCGACCGAGTCCATGGGCCTCGTTCGAACCGACCACACTGGGGGTCGACCCGGTGCCCAAGGAACCAACTCCCAAAATTACATATTTAAGATATTTATTGTGGGGACTTTTGGGCCAATAAATCAAGCATGGAATCATGTTTAAATCAAACTAGAGGCGTAAAAACATGAAACTAAAAGCCAAAAGATTTCAAACTTTTTAAAACAATGGCTTGCTTGATTCTTAAAAACTCTTTTTCAAAACTAAATGCATCCAAGTTTTAAAATCAAAAACATGCATGAACCTTAAGTTTTAAATGTCTTAAAAACAATGCATGTGAAAATCAAGATTTCAAGATTTCTAAATCAATGCTCATGTGAAAAAATTAAATGATGATTAAATGGTTAAGGCATCCATCAAATTGCAATACACAAAATTCCTAACACCTTCTGCTACACACAGCTGGTGTGTTTGGGTTTGGATTAAAGTGCAATTGGGGTGAAGGGGTTTCTTGTTGTTCTTAATTTGGGGTTGTTGGGGGGTTGTTGAGTTGGATATAAGGAAGGTTGTGATGTTAGAGATATGGGTGTGTTTGGGATTATGATTTAGGGATGGGAAGGGGAGTAGTTTTGTTTGTGTGGTGTGTGTGTGTGTGTGTTGGTGGTGGGGGGGGGGGGGGGGGGGGGTGATTGGTGGGGATGCTAATGGGAGGCTGTGGCATCGGATTATTTTGGATACAGCTTTTTAATCCGGATGATATCTTTGCATTGCTTTACCCTCTGAAGCTGGAACAGATCGGAATCAGTCTCGAGGTTTTGATCCTTATATACTGATTGGTGTTGCATAGAATTAAATATGAGAAAGAGAAAGAGAGACACAATTCGACTTTTAGAGCTTTGAATTGGGTACTTCTTAACCTTTCATGAATTAGTTGGGTTTAGGTTTTGTTGGGTCTGTTAAGTAGTAGGTTTCTCATGTCTTAATTAGTGGTCTCGAATCTTCATTAAAACTAAAGTCATTACTCATGTTATGCTCTCCTTGTTTGTATCCACAGTGTTGTAGAGAATGTAACGTTTATGGCCGAAATGGTATTGTTTTCTTCACCAAAGTATTACAAATTTATTTTGGAATTCGTTTTTGAGTTTTTTTCCTAGTTTCATTGAACTCAATGTTTTATGGTTGAGCATGACATGAGCTTTAAATTAGGAATTTGACTAAATGGCCTGGTGGAATCTTGCAATCACGCGTTTAGTCCGATAAGGATGTCTAGGCAATTATGAGGATTTGATGCTATGAATGAGCCGTCCATTGAGAATATTTGTATTGAGAATTTTTCTTTCTTCATAAAGGTCACGGGCTGAGAATGTGACTTATCATTGAGATCATCTTTTACCTGCTTAATAGAATATCAGTGGTTATTTGGATGTATCTTGAAACATGTATGCCAACATGCCCAACTGCATGTTTTTCTTTTCAGTTTTTTATTTTGAAAAGAACCCATGATGCAAAACGGCATGGTTTTTTTTTATTCTTACTAAATTTAGTTATTCTCTTTTAAATCAGGAAATGGGAGTTTTTATTATAATGAATTCTAGGATAATATCTTATACAATTTATCTTTGTTGAGTGCTTTGTTCTGGTTTTGGAAGATTGGTTAGATCTGTTTTTGATAGCAAATGGAAGATTGGTTAGCATTTCTCATAGCCTCATTTCCCTTTTTGCAGGGTTATTTCTGGAGTGACATGAATGTAGCTGATGAGTTTCTTTCAGGTCGTAAATGAACCTGCAAATAATGTGCACTGCCCAAATTGTAGAGATGTCCCCACGATCTAAACTTAGTGCTTGAGTTGGAACAAATATACCAAGAACCATATAGCAAATAGTGATTATGAAGGATAGTGACTGTTGGGATTTTAACCCATTCAGCAGGTGATTCTTTTGTGTTTTTTTTTAAATCTTTTGTGTTTTTTGTTGATGGACTGTGGGTAGGAAGAAATTTAGGTTGATGGGTTGATTCTCATTTTATGGGGATTTAATGATTCTCATTTTATGTGTCTGGAACAAATCAATTATTAAATATTCTGGTGAGATGTTCGAATTTATTTTTCATATTCTGGTGTCTTCAAATGTGATTAATGCTATCCCCATTCGCTGTTTTATTTTTGATTGTTAATTTGTTGTACTGCACAAACTAATTTATACTATGCTTGTTTGCTGTTATATCCGGTGATCGAAGAGAATATATGTACCCCTACCAGATGAAAATGTCAGGAGACTTATTCTCACAATCAATTAAAGGGTCAATCATTTAAATTACCTGGTAAGTTGCATTCTTTAGTGGATTTGTTTTATTGAAACCCTTCTATAAGTATGTGTCCATGCTTTTTAATCAGTCACATTCACTGTTAGATTGGATCACTGGAAGTTCCCATCCCTCAATATTAAATGAATTTAAGGTGGTTAAATGAATTTATTGCGCTATGTAACCGTTACATGTTGTTAAGCATTTTTTTGGTCAAGACGTTGGACGATCGAGCTGATGTTGTCAAACATTTGGTATGCAATTTCAATTTTCACACTAACTCAACATTCCTTGATTCTATGAGGAATCAATCACCTTTTTATCTTGTTTGCAAATCCATAATTGTCAATGAAGTATATATGCATGTGTGTGTTTCTTTTAGGTGAACAAAGGAGACATGGGGTGTACTAATAAAGACATAGTTGGGGATGCTTGTAAAGAATTTGAACAAATGGATCTCAAGCAGCTGCTGATGGTAATGGCAAGGCTATTATTTCATCATCTCATCCTGTGCAAGATGGTGAGGAAGAAGAAGGCCAATGGATGGTCCATCTTCTTCTGAAGGATTACAAGGCTATCTTTTAACCTTTCATTTTTTTAGTTCTATATTCTATGCACATTTTCTTATTGCTGACATTTTCTTGCTCTATTGTAATACAGTAACAAAGTCAAAAAATACAAAGCACAAGAAAATGGTTCTTCTTTTAGAGATGACGCTGTTGCAAAGGTACTCGGTCCTGATCCACGAGGACAAGTAAGAGGGCTTGGGTATGGAGCAACTCCTTCGAGTTGGAGGTCAAACACAAATGACGGACAAATCCCAATGGAAGAAGACGAAAAGTGTTGTGAATCTTGCAAATGAACAAACAAGAATTCCCTCATTGTTTTGGTATTGATTTGAATGGATGATCCTTTTCTTATATTTTTTTTCCCATGGCCTATCTAGCTTGTATAGACTGCAAGTCTAGTGTTTTTTTTTTTTAACTGCAGGTCCAGTGTTTATTTATATTTTTTATTTTAGTTTATTAATTTGCATTTGTAGCAATAAAAAATAATTAATTTTTTTTATAAAAAAAAATAATTAAGGCGCGTCTTGGGAGCCGTAAATTGAAACTCGCCAATTCTTTAATGGCCTGCATTTGCAAGTCGTAAAAACATATACTTAATTACGGCTTGCATTTGGAGCCGTTAATCAGATTGTATACAACCCATTTACAGCCCACAAATGCAAGCTGCGTAAAATATTTTTTGTTTTAAGTATTCACGGCGTACTACGTGTGCCATAAACTTAAGCACACCAATGCTTTAATGGCACTCAGTTCGCGTCGTAAAAGTTTAATATTTACGGCCTGCTTAGTAGGCCATAAATCTGATCCAAAAAGTCCTAACAGCATCATTTTCGGTGTGCATTGATCCTACTTATGGCCTGTATATGCACGCTGTAATTGCATCGAACCTTTTACGGCACGACCCCCGTGAGCCGTAAACTTACATTTACGGCACGCATGGCGCGCTGTAAAACCCCTGAAATGGTGTAGTGTTAGAATTTATAAATAGGCTTTGTGGTTTTGGTATTTGTAAATAGGCCCCTGTCTTTTCATTTTAATACCTTTCGTGTCCCCAAAATCAATAGCCCTCCAACCAAGAAAAGTTTTAGAGTGAAATGACTCTTTTGCCCATCGCTTTATCCCTTTATGCTTAAATTCAAAAAGTTGCACTTACTTTTTTCTAAAGCTTGTAACATTAATAATTACATTTAATGGGAGAGAATAACCGTGCGTAAATCTATTTTTTCCAATGGAGGGTTTATTTCATTAAATTCAAATTGGTCATGATGACAATCAATGCATGTGCTTATAATTGGTTATAATTGATCCAATCTATGCACGACCCACCGTTGGATTGAAGAAAATTTTAAAACACATGATTTTTCATATGCAATAAAAAGTTATTGAGAGAGACTGTTGGGAGTTGGGATAAAATAATGGTATTTTTGTAACTAATAATAAACTAATTTTTGCTTAATGAATATAAGGGCAAAGCTATCATTTTTATAAAAGTTCAACACAAATCTCAGTGGTTACTCATTCTTATTAGGAATACTAGCAAAACCCCGTGGATAACCACGAACCACCAAATGCACAGACTGATATGAATTATTTTTAATAAATTTATTAATTAGTAAACTTGTAAGTCCTTTTTTTTGTTGCTAATTTGATCTTTATGTTTTTTTTTTCAAATGTTTTATTCTTTAGGTGAGGCATGAATTGATTAAGAAAGATCAAAATGATAATAGACTTAACAAATTGACCTAATATATTTAAGTGGGACCAAGATGAATGGGGTCCATCATCTCTATTCTAACCGTTCATAAAATCATATGATGCGGGCTGGGACCCATTAATTGATTGATAAAGATCAAATGATCAAATAATCATAGACCTCTCAAATTGACCAAACCTAACCTATTTAAGTGGGACCCCCAAGATGAATGGGTCCACCATCTATATTCTAACCATCCATAAAACCATATTATGCGGGATGGGACCCATGAATTGATTTAAAAAGATCAAATGATCAAATGATCGTAGACCTAACAAATTGACCTAATATATTTTAAGTGGGACCCAGATGAATGAGGTCCACCATCTTTATTCTAATCGTCCATAGAATCAAATGAAGTGGGCCGGGACCCATTAATTGATTGATAAAGATCAAATGATCAAATGATCATAGACCTCTCAAATTGACCAAACCTAGCCTATTTAAGTGGGACCCCCAAGATGAATGGGGTCCGCCATCTATATTCTAACCGTCCATAAAACATATGATGCGGGCTGGGACCCATGAATTGCTTGATAAAGATCAAATGATCATAAACCTCACAAATTGACCAAACCTAACCTATTTAAGTGGAACCCCCCAGATGAATGGAGTCCACCATCTCTATTCTAACCGTCCATAAAACCATAATATGCGGGATGGGACCATGAATTGATTAAGAAAGATCAAATGATCAAATGATCGTAGACCTAGCAAATTGACCATATATTTTTAAGTGGGACCCAGATGAATGGGGTCCACCATCTTTATTCTAACCGTCCATAAAATCAAATGATGCGGGCCGGGACCCATGAATTGATTGATAAAGATCAAATGATCATAGACCTCTCAAATTGACCAAACCTAACCTATTTAAGTGGGAACCCCAAGATGAATGGGGTCCACCATCTATATTCTAACTGACCATGAAATAATTTGATGCGGGCTGGGACCCATGAATTGCTTGATAAAGATCAAAGGATTAAATGATCATATACCTCACAAATTGACCCAACATAACCCTATTTAAGTGGGACCCCTAAGATGAATGGGGTCCACCATCTTTATTATAACCGTCCATAAAAACCATATGATGCGGGATATGACCCATGAATTTATTTAAAAAGATCAAAGGATCAAATAATAGTAGACCTAACAAATTGATCAAATATGTTTAAGTGAGACCCAGATAAATGGGGTCCACCATCTCTATTCTAACCGTCCATAAAATCATATGATGTGGGCCGGGACCCATGAATTGATTGAAAAAGATCAAATGATCATAGACCTCATAAATTGACCAAACCTAATTTATTTAAGTGGGACCCCACAGATGAATGGAGTCCACCATCTATATTCTAACCATTCATGAAACCATATGATGCGGGCTGGGACCCATGAATTGCTTGATAAAGGTCAAAGGATCAAATGATCATAGACCTCACAAATTGACCAAACCTAACATATTTAAGTGGAACCCCCCAAATGAATGGGGTCCACCATCTCTATTCTAATCGTCCATAAAATCATATTATGTGGGATGAGACCCACGAATCGATTAAGAAAGATCAAATGATCATAGACCTAACAAATTGACCAAATATTTTTAAGTGGGACCCAGATGAATGGGGTCCACCATCTTTATTCTAACCGTCCATAAAATCAAATGATGCGGGCCGGGACCCATGAATTGATTGATAAAGATCAAATGATCATAGACCTCTCAAATTGACCAAACCTAACCTATTTAAGTGGGACCCCCAAGATGAATGGGGCCCACCATCTATATTCTAACCATCCATGAAATAATATGATGCGGGATGGACCCATGAATTGCTTGATGAAGATCAAATGATCAAATAATCATAGACCTCACAAATTAACCAAACATAACCTATTTAAGTGGAACCCCCCAGATGAATGGGGCCCACCATCTCTATTATAACCATCCAAAAAAGCATATTATGCGAGATGTGACCCATGAATTAATTTAAAAAGATCAAATGATCAAATGATCGTAGACCTTAAAAATTGACCAAATATTTTTAAGTGGGACCCAGATGAATGGGGTCCACCATCTTTATTCTAACCGTCCATAAAATCAAATGATGCGGGCCGGGACCCATGAATTGATTGATAAAATAATTTTAATCAAATCACGAGGGTTGTGACAGAAATGTCTTGCTAGATGTGTAGATGATATCCAAATGGATAAAAAACAGAGATCTCCCCTGAATCACAATGGATCCATGTAGGTTTGCACCCATTCTGACCAATTGAGCCCACAATCGACCACTCTATTTGTTTTTTTTTAAGCCATTTAAATTTGTGGGTTCCTGTTGAATTGGTTAGGATGATCAGTGGGTCCCCAACCTTGACAGTGATGTAGGCCCCAAGTGGGCCCCACAGAGAGCACAGATTTCTTCTATGGAATTAAGGATTATATTTCAATCCTTTACAATTTGGGATTTTCCTCTTCCCCATTTTGCGTGTGTGTGGGGAGATTTCCGGAACACAGGATTAAGCTAATCCCAGCCATCAGATGAGACTAAGCACTCTCACGTGCCATCCGCGTGCCATCCACGTGGCACCGAACTCACCTCGGCTAGCAGGGCAGAGGCCTCGGCCGAAGTCAAGCAGCTCCGGGCCGCTAGCGCCGAGCTCGGCTACCCCATGTGCCCATCTCGGCTGAGAGCTCCACCCCGGCTGAAGGAGCCCGGACGAAAGCCGAGGCACGAAAGAACTTCCACTCGCACCCCTCATCCCCCACGTCCTTAGGCACGTGGAGGAATAGGGGGACGAGCCAATAACACAAGTGCGACATCCAGCCGTCCACTATCTTCGCCAGATCACTGACATGGCGGCATCCAGCGGCAGAAGCCACATCAGGGCAAGGCCCGAGGACGGATCCGATGGTACCCCAACCATCAAAGGCGCCCAACACGATCTGGCCCAACGTGACGCGCATTTAATGCAACGTGGGCTGATCCGACTGGCATTAAATGCGGAGTGGGCTGGATTAGACCGCATTAATTGCAACGTGGGCTGATCATGACTTCCCAGTCGAATCATGAGACCCATGCCAAGATATCGTCCAAGATATCTTCCTAATCGTCTATAAAAAGAGCGGCATTTCACATGCAAGGTACGCACAATATTACCAATAGAGCTGTTACCCTGCCTTTTTTCTTCCTCCCCTTCCATTGTCCCAGTTCCTTCACTGACTTTGGCATCGGAGAGCCTTGCGCCGCCCAGGCCAGGGTCCTCTGACCATGTGTTCTTCTCTTTCAGGCTTTCGGACGGTACCCAGTCATCACCATTGTTGGATAAGTCCTCTAAGGCTCCCCAGTTATTGTGGGTCATTATTTTCTGCACCTACAATTGGCGCCGTCTGTGGGAAAGTAATATCCCAACCTTCCCAACTTTCCTAACCTCCTCAACCTCAATCTCCCAGAAGCCATGCCTCCGAAAGCTAGGAAGGGCGGAGAATCTTCAAGAGCAGCGCTCGAGCTGCCAGCACCATCGGCAGACGTCCCTCCTCAGGGGCGTTCCCGAACGGTGCATGGCACGTCAGCAGGCGAGGGCCGCTTAGGCTCGCAGCTTTTAGTCGAGGTCCCCCTCCAAGAAGGACTCGAGACCCTCGTTCTCAGCAGACGAAGTTACGCCACCCCCAACGCGACGAGCGTCGGCATGAGCGTCCTCGCAAAGATAAGGCCGTTGCCGTGGAAGAAGCGCGTCGAGTTCAGCCTCCTGCCGCTGGAGGAGATGTTGCAGCTCAAAATGCTCTCCTCCAGAAGCAGGAGCGGTTAATCCGCGAGCTCCAGCAGCAGCTGAGAGCAGCGCAGACTGCCTCGTTGAGGCAAGTCTCTGATCCTCAAGGAAAGAAGAAGGACGCCCCCAGCAGGGCAGCCCAGCCTCCTCGCGAAGATCTCAGAAACCATCTGGACCACAAGCGGAGCCAGATCCATGACGAAGGCTCTAGCAACAGCCGGAGTCATCATAGCCGCGATGGCCGAGCCCATAGCCATCACAGCCCGAACCACTCTAAGCGAAAGTCAAGAGCCCAGACTCCGGAAAAGGACGACGAGCAAGAGCGATTTGACAAGCGTGTCAGGTTGGCCCTTCAGCGCAACCTGGACGTGCGGGACCAGAAGCAGATCTGTGGCCACACGGATCTAGGGGCCTCGCCCTTCACGAGGGACATCGAGCGGACACCCTTGCCCAAAAGGTTCTCCGTCCTGCGGTTCGTCCCCTATGACGGACTGTCCGATCCATCCGCTCACCTCCGTCACTTTTCCCAGAAGATGTCCATCTGGGGAAACGAGGGTCACCTTAACTGCAAGATCTTCTCCTCCAGTTTGGGTGACCTCCCCCTGAAGTGGTTTTGCGCCCTCCCAGAGGAGTCGATTTCGAGCTGGAAGGAGCTCCAGCTCTCCTTTCTGAAAAAGTTCCAAGCTTATAGCGCCGTCCCCAAGAAAGAAGGGGACCTCCTCGCCCTGAGAATGAAGCAGGGTGAGACCCTCGCCAAGTTCGCCCGACGATTCTGGGCGGTTTACAGCCAGATCGAGGGCACTAAGGAAGAGATAGCGATCTACGCCTTCCAACATGCCCTGATCCCCGGCCACGACCTCCGGAAGGATTTGGTCGGAGACCCCCCAGAGTCCATGCCAGAGCTGATGTCCCAGATAAAGCGCTTTGTCGCCCGGGAGGAAGATGAAATCCAAGCTCGGGAAGAGGACGGAAGACCGGAGCCCGAGCAGAAGAGCAACCAGCCTCGGCAGAGAAGCGGGGGGCCCTTTCAGAAGCAAGAGCCCAAGCAGGCCTGGTCCGCCAGTTCGGCGAAGCCTACGTCGTCCCGATCTGAGGGCATCTGGAGGCCCAAACCCCCCACTAGCGCCGGTCAGAGCGTCAACGTCGTCTTCAAGGAGCCGACGTACCGTATCCTGGGCAAGATAAGGACTAAGCCGTTCTTCCAGTGGCCTCCGCCCTTGAAGAATGAGCCCACCACCGGCAGCCGAAGCAAGCTCTATTGCTCCTATCACAGGGGTAAGGGGCACAAGACCGAGGATTGCAATTCTCTGAAGTGGTACCTGGAGAAGCTAGCCAGCGAGGGCCACATTCCAGAGTTCGTCAAGGCAGATGATGCCGGCGGCAGCGAGGGCCGAGCTCACCAGATCGCGGCTCGGGAGCCAGACAGTGAGGATTCTGAGAAGATCATTAACGTGATCCATCTGGCGTCCTCAGTCCCCTCTCCCTCGTCTCGTGGAGGCTCGCAGGCCCGTGCCGAGGCCAGGCGAGCGTCGCATGGGAAGGAGGTCATGAAAGCCGAGCTCACACCGGCATCCAAGAGGGCTCGCCGAGACCGGCCCACGATCTCGTTCTCAGATAAGGATCTAGAGGGAATCCAGCTCCCTCACAACGACCCCCTACTCCTCACAATGAAGCTGAGAGACTTCACCGTGAAGAGGATCCTCGTCGATTCCGGCAGCTCATCTGAGGTCCTCTACTACGACTGCTTCAAGAAGATGAACCTCTCGGAAGCAGACCTCACGGAGGTCCGTGCACCCCTACTAGGGTTGTCCGCCACGCCAGTCTACCCCAAGGGTAGGATCACCCTGGAGACCCGGGTCGGCCGAGCCTCCGTGTCGGCCGAGCCTCCGTGTCGGCCGACTTCCTGGTTGTGGACGCCCCTTCTCCCTACAACGTCATCTTGGGCAGAACGTGGCACCACAAGTTGGAAGCAGTCCCTTCTTCCCTCCACCAGAAACTGAAGTTCGTCCTCGAGAACAAGGAGGGCAAGATGGAAGTGGTCACAGTGGAGGGAGACCAGCAGCAGGCTAGGCAGTGCATGCTGGCCGCGGTCCCAACAGTGAAGGAGTCAGAGCGCGTCAACCTCGCCGAATTCGAGAAAGGCCTAGACGAGATCGGCCGAGATCCTGAGAAGAAAAGTATTGAGGACCTGGCCGAGGTCAGGCTAAACTCGGCAGACCCAGATAGATTCTTCCTGATCGGCACCCAGCTGCCCAACGAAGAAAGAGCCGAGCTCTCAAGGTTCCTAATGAAGAACGTCGACGTCTTTGCTTGGAGCCCAAGCGAAATGCCCGGGATTGACCTAGAGGTCATGTGCCACCGGTTAAACGTGGACCCCAACCACAAACCAGTAGTACAGAGGGCCCGGAGGACAGGGCTGCAGCAAACAGACGCGGTCGCCGAAGAGGTCGACAACCTGCTGAAGGCAGGAGCCATCCGGGAAGTCCAGTACCCAGTCTGGCTGGCGAACACGGTGGTGGTCAAGAAGAAAACTGGTAAATGGAGGGTGTGCGTGGACTTCACGGACTTGAACAGGGCATGCCCTAAAGACAGTTTCCCCCTCCCAAAGATTGACCAACTGATCGACGCCACCGCTGGTCACGACCGAATGAGCTTCCTCGACGCCTACAGAGGCTACCACCAGATTCCACTATTCGAGCCTGACGAGGAGAAAACGTCATTCATAACCCCCGCGGTACTTACTGCTACAAGGTCATGCCCTTCGGGCTAAAGAACGCGGGGGCGACCTATCAGCGCCTCGTGACAAAGATGTTTCAGGCTCAGCTCGGCCGAACGGTAGAGGTGTATATCGACGACATGGTCGTCAAATCAGTGCACTCCAGCGACCACCTGGCGGATCTTGGCCAAGTCTTCGACATCCTTCGCGCATACAAGCTCAAGCTAAACGCTTCCAAGTGCGCCTTCGGCGTAGCCTCTGGCAAGTTCCTCGGCAGCTTGGTGACGCGGAGGGGGATAGAGGCTAATCCGGACCAGATCACCGCAATCCAGGGCATTCAGAGCCCCTCTACCATGAAACAAGTCCAGAAGCTTACGGGAATGGCTGCAGCACTCAATCGCTTCATCAGCCGGTCATCAGATAAGTGCAGGCCTTTCTTTCAGCTTTTAAAGAAAAATTTGAAATTCCAGTGGACCCCTGAGTGCGACCAGGCATTGGCCGCACTCAAAACTTATTTGATGTCACCACCCTTACTCTCCACCCCAACTCTGGGGGAGATTTTGTATTTATATCTTGCGGTCTCGGATCACGCAGTGAGCTCCGTCCTCATCAGGGAGGACGAGGGAATTCAAAAACCAATCTACTATACGAGCAAGACCCTGCTCGATGCCGAGACCAGGTACCTTTTGTTGGAGAAGCTTGCGTTGGCCCTCGTCAGTGCCTCCCGCAAGCTCTCCCATTATTTCCAATCCCACACCATTGTGGTGATCACGGAGCATCCACTCCGTTCAATATTCAAGAAGGCTGACTTTTCAGGGCGAATATCAAAGTGGGCAGTTGAACTGGGGCAGTATGATATACAGTACCGTCCCCGAACTGCGATCAAAGCCCAAATTCTAGCAGACTTCATCGTTGAGTTCGTCTCGCCCAATTCGGCTCCGACCCAGCCCGGAACGGCACTGGGGGGCACAGGGCACGAGCCAGAACTGACTGAGGTCGAGCAGCCTCCCACCTCGGCATGGAAGATCTTTGTCGACGGGTCATCCACCTCCAAGAGAGCTGGTGCCGGCATAGTCCTCCAATCGCCAGAGGGTCTGGTCATAGAGCAGGCTTTCACCCTCGACTTCAAAGCGACAAATAATGAGGCAGAGTATGAAGCGCTGATAGCAGGGTTGAACAGCGCCCAAATCCTCGGAGCCCGACACCTGGTGATCTTCAGCGATTCTCAACTGGTAACGAGCCAGCTCGCCGGAGACTACCAGGCCAGGGACGACAGGATGGCGGCCTACTTAGCCCTTGCGAAAAAACTGCTGTCTCATTTCCAGAAAGCCCATGTCAGGCAAATATCCCGAGATACCAACACGCACGCAGATGCGCTTGCGAACCTGGCCTCCGCCGTCGAAGCAGGGAAGAAAAGGACCATCGAGGTTGGGTCAGTACCAAGGTCAAGTTTGGAACTCCATTCGTCTCGGCTTGTCCTCTGTGCAGATCTCGGCCCAAGCTGGATGGATCCGATCGTCGCCTACTTGAAGGATGACCAGCTCCCTGAGGACAAGACTGAAGCTCACCGGATCAGACTCAAGGCAGCTCGATTCTGGCTCTCTCCCGAAGGCAAACTCTACAGGAAATCCTTCACAGGTCCATACCTCCAGTGCGTCCATCTGAGCAAAGTGGACGACTTCCTGTATGAGATCCACGAAGGAATCTGCGGCAGTCACATAGGAGGCCGATCACTGGCTTACAGAGCAATAAGCCAGGGTTACTGGTGGCCCTACATGCAGAAGGACGCGCAGGTGTACGCCAGGAAGTGCCAGAAGTGCCAGAAGTTCTCCCACTCTCTCCACCAGCCAGCACAAGATCTGAGTCCCCTCACTAGCCCATGGCCCTTCTCTCAATGGGGCCTGGACATCGTGGGGCCTCTTCACCGAGCTCCAGGAAACAAGAGATGGCTGATAGTCGCCACAGACTACTTCACAAAGTGGATAGAAGCTGAACCGTTGTCCTCGATCACGGACAGGGACTCCAGGAACTTCGTTTGGAAAAACATCCTAACGAGGTTCGGCATCCCCCGGACCCTGATTTTGGACAACGGGACTCAGTTCGACTCCAAGTCCTTCAGAGACTTCTGCCAAGAGCACGGTATCAGAAATCATTATTCCACTCCGGCATATCCACAGAGTAATGGCCAGGCAGAAATCTCTAACAAAGTGATCCTGGACGGCCTGAAGAAGCGACTGGACAAGGCAAAGGGAAGATGGACAGAGGAGCTTCCTAGCGTGCTATGGGCATACAGAACAACTCCAAGGAGGTTCACCTCGGCAACACCTTTCTCTCTGGCCTACGGGATGGAGGCGGTCATTCCTTTAAAGATCGGCCTTCCCACCCTGAGGACAGAGCTGGTCGACCAAGGCCGAAATGACACGAACCTGGCAATGGAGCTGGAGCTGGCAGACGAGCGACGAGAAGCAGCTGCCTTGCGACTGACCGACTATCAGCAGCAATTAGCCAGGGCATACAACCAAAATGTCAGGGAAAGAAGATTCTCCGTGGGAGAGCTGGTTCTAAAAAAGGCCCTGCCAGCTGACAAAGAACCAAACGAAGGGAAGCTGGCTCCGAACTGGCATGGCCCATTCAGGGTGGTCTCACTAGCAGGGAAATCAGCCTACAAGCTCGAAGACTTAGAAGGCAAGCCACAGCCGAGACCGTGGAATGCATCCCACCTAAAGAAATTCTATTTCTAAAGATTTAATGAATCCCGAATCACTGAAAGCAGCTTTTCGCCCTGTCATCAATCTGTCGTCTCTCTTTCACTGACTCCGGCAACTCCAAGGGTTCGTAGCCCTGGAAGGAGGCCTCGAGTTCGAACACTCGGCCGAATTCCTAAAATCAGGGATTTATCCCACTCTCAAAGGGTTCGTAGCCCTGGAAGGAGGCCTCGAGTTCGAACACTCGGCCGAATTCCTAAAATCAGGGATTTATCCCACTCTCCAAGGGTTCGTAGCCCTGGAAGGAGGCCTCGAGTTCGAACACTCATCAGGAATTTATCCCACTCTCCAAGGGTTCGTAGCCCTTAAAGGAGGCCTCGAGTTCGAACACTCGGCCGAATTCCTAAAATCAGGGATTTATCCACTCTCCAAGGGTTCGTAGCCCTGGAAGGAGGCCTCGAGTTCGAACACTCGGCCGAATTCCTAAAATCAGGGATTTATCCCACTCTCCAAGGGTTCGTAGCCCTGGAAGGAGGCCTCGAGTTCGAACACTCGGCCGAATTCCTAAAATCAGGGATTTATCCCACTCTCCAAGGGTTCGTAGCCCTGGAAGGAGGCCTCGAGTTCGAACACTCGGCCGAATTCCTAAAATCAGGGATTTATCCCACTCTCCAAGGGTTCGTAGCCCTGGGAGGAGGCCTCGAGTTCGAACACTCGGCCGAGTTCCTAAAATCAGGGATTTATCCCACTCTCCAAGGGTTCGTAGCCCTGGAATGAGGCCTCGAGTTCGAACACTCGGCCGAATTCCTAAAATCAGGGATTTATCCCACTCTCCAAGGGTTCGTAGCCCTGGAAGGAGGCCTCGAGTTCGAACACTCGGCCGAGTTCCTAAAATCAGGGATTTATCCCACTCTCCAAGGGTTCGTAGCCCTGGAAGGAGGCCTCGAGTTCGAACACTCGGCCGAATTCCTAAAATCAGGGATTTATCCCCACTCTCCAAGGGTTCGTAGCCATGGAAGGAGGCCTCGAGTTCGAACACTCGGTCGAATTCCTAAAATCATGGATTTATCCCACTCTCCAAGGGTTCGTAGCCCTGGAAGGAGGCCTCGAGTTCGAACACTCGGCCGAATTCCTAAAATCAGGGATTTATCCCACTCTCCAAGGGTTCGTAGCCCTGGAAGGAGGCCTCGAGTTCGAACACCTGGCCGAGTTCCTAAAATCAGGGTTTATACACCCCTCAAAGACCGTTGCCGAACTCATGCTCACATAGCCGAAACCAGCGGTATTCTGGATCCACCTCGGCACACAAGCAGTTCGTCTCGGCCAAAGCCAGCCATTTCGGCCAAAGACAGTTTTTAAGAACGAACTGTGGAAGCACTGAAGCACGAAAATGCAGCACAAAAACATTCCAAGGCAGTGCGAGGAAAGTAAAAGAGAAGACAAAAAGCATTGCACACAATTCAAGAAGAAGAAGGGCTCAATCTCCAAATGAAGTTAAGGGGCGAAGCCTCCCACGCGTTACATGGGACGCACGCCTTTCTGCCTGTTGACCAGCGATTCCAATGGCGCGACGTGGAGGCGTCCGCCCGTTTCCCTCATCGGCCGTAACACCATGTTTACTGCTATTTATTATCTCCAGAATACGGAGAATCGGCACAGACAGCTATGCAAACCGTGTGACTCTCTCTACCTCGATGGTCATGCGTCGCAGTAAAGGAATTCAATGCTATTCAATGTCACATCCAAAAACAAAAGAGAGAAAACATCCGAGTAAAGAAGCCCGTTTTTCATTGATAGCAGAAAGTGTTACAAGGCAGAAAGCAAAAATATTACAGATGAAAGACCACGCGAAGTGAAAGGAGCAAGGCCACTGTGGTTTCGGCGACTCCACCAGGTCGATCACCATATCTGCTGGATCAGTGGCTTCAGCCGAAACCATGACCTTGCTTGGAGCGTCGCTGGCAGAAAGGGCTTCAACTGGTACCTCAGCCGAAGCAGGAGCAAAGGAGGCTTCACCCTGAGGCGCGGCCGAAGCGTCGCTGGCGGCAGGGGCATCGCTCGGGGCCGGGGCAGCTGGAGCGTCGTCTGAAGCAGGGGCGACTGCAGGAGCTTCGTCAGGGGCACTTTTAGCTGCAGGAGTGGAGCTCGGCTCAGGAGCCGGATCCGAGTACTTCGGCAGGTTCCGATAGACAGGGTGGTCTTCGGGAACCCCCGCACGTCTCAGTGCGGCCAGGCATCCATCTTCGAACAGAATGGAGGTGATCTCCTCCACCTGCTTCTCGTACAGCTCCGTGGCATGGTCCACCCCCTTTTCGAAAGCAGATTGGGCCTCGGACAGAAGGGAGGCCTTCTCCTTTTCCAGTTCGGCGTTCGCCATTTGCAACTTCTCCCTTTCAGCGCGCCCGGCCAGCACCTCCCCGCGCAGCTTCGTCCCCTCGGCCGTCGATTCAGCCTTCAATCTGACCAGCTCCGACTCTAGCTCGGCAGTCCTCTTGTTTCTCGCCCAGACCTCGCCCTTCAAATGATTAGCTCTCGACGTGAGCTCGGCGACATCAGTCAGAGCCGATGCCAGCCGAATAGACTCTTTAGCGCTGGCCTTCTTCAGCCCCTCCATTCCCTTCCGCTGCTCTTCCAGCTCCTTCTTCAGCTTATCCCTCTCGGACTCCAGCTGAGTGACCCGTGCGGCGTTCCTGTCACTTCCGTCTCACCACGGTCAGGAGCCTCTGCACGTTCTGCAAATGGAGAAAGATGGGTCAAGCTGGGGCAGTCGAGCCTCCTCGCGAAGGTCTCAAAAACCATCTGAAGAAAAACGCTGAAAACACTTACCAGAAGGTTAGCCTGAATCGCTGAGACCATCAGGCTCTCGTTGTCGAACCTCTCGTGCGTCTCCATGTCCCGCGGCAGAGCGCAGACCTTGGCGAGAGCCCCGATGACATCGGCGTTCCCCAGCAGCCGATCCTCGACGTTCAGAGGCTTACCGGGCTGCGTTTCCATCCTCGGCCTCCATGGCGCTGGGGCAGTTCGGGGTCCGGAGGACGATCCAGACCCTTGCCCCGCCGAGATGGTGAGCTCGCGGGCCATCCCGCCGGTCGACTTGTTGGCCGGCGCGCTCTTCTCAGCCGGTGCGCTCTTTTCAGTCGGAGCCTTGACTCCGGGGGCCCGCGCAGGGGTTTTGCCCTTCGGAGGCTGTTCAGCCCCCAAGTCCTTCTCCCCCGCCTTGGACTTCTTCCTGGGCGGGGACCCCTCCTTCGAGCGATCCGGCGAGCGTCGCCGAACTCCACCGCTCGGAGCGGGGGCAGGAGCGGAAGAAGCGCCAGCAACCCTCGAGCCTGAGGCAGAGCGGGTACTGGCAGACGATGGCGTCCCAGAAGACGAGGACCTCAGCCTGAACTTGGCCGCCAGGTCCTTCACAACTGGCTCCCTTGAGCTTCCCTCCATGCCTTATTCTCTGTCGGAAGAATAAGCGTCCACAATCTGCGTCAGGTTCGGTGGCTCCGAACTAGAAGTGGACGCCTCGGCACCAGATGCAGCTCGGCTCGCAGCAGGATCGGTCAAAGGGATCCCGGCAGGCACTGCAACAGAGACGGTTGGACGGTCGGGGTGCGCTTCGTCTACCTCGGTGACTCCGGTCCTCTGGTAGTGACCACGGTACCTCGGCATGTACCCGAGCAGCTTCCAAGCCGACCTGGTCTCGTGCCCCTTGTACCTCTCAACCTTGTTGATGTCGTCGGCGTTCCTCCTCCAGCCTTCGCTCGCAGCTCGGCGTCGCCTCGCACCTGCCTCTGCATAACAAATAATAGAGGAGTCAGCTCGGCATCGTCAAAATCAAGCAAAGAAGATAAGTGAGAATAAGCGATGTTTACTTGGGACTGTCCCGGCGCGGCGTGGGACCGTTAGCCTCCTGCTTTCGCCAGCGCCAAACTCCCAGTCCCCCGACACACAGAAGAAGGCTTCTTCGGCATTCTTACTTGAATCTTCCAAGGCCAGGACGAAGCCTCTTCGCTGCGGCTTCACCCGGAGATAATATTTCCCTTCCCCAGCCTTGTAGATATCGTAGGTGTCCTCGATATCGTGGACACCTAGGTCGGTCCCCAGAATCTCATTCAGCTTCGCCGTGCCCATGATGACCTTATAGCCATTGGGCATCAGCTGGCACGGGGTAAGGGACCAGGTACTGAGGCAAGCCCTAAGTAAAGGGTGCAGGGGAAATCTGACCCCGCCCTCGATCACAGAGATCAGAGGGAACGGCATCCAGCCGCAGGACCAGCGCATCGTGGCATAGTCGACGGAGTCCGCCGGCTTGAGAAGGACTCCCTCCGGGATACTGAAAGCGGCCCTAAATCTGGCTATGCCCTCTTCAGTATCTAAATCGAACCTAGGGGTGCCCATGTCTAAAAAAGGGGTGACAGCGAAAGCTAAACCCTAAAAGACGCGAAACCTCAAAGAAGAGCTAGACAGAGGCACGAAGCAACTTACAGAGACAAAGGGGCAACTCAAGAATAGGTCTGAGCACGTCCTATGGTCGTCCTCGTTAGAAAGATCTCAAGCAGCAGAGCAGAAATCGAACGCGAAGGCGAAGGCGAAAGGAAACCAGAAACAAGAAAGGAAGAAGACACCCCTTTTTATGGAAAGGGGACCCTCAGCGCGCGCTGCTTTCGAAATTCGAATAGACGGATTTCGCGATCCGCGCCCGTTCCATCAATGAAACAGCGCAACCAGTGAAGAGGCTGCACGTGTAGCCGTCGATTCGCCTCCCAGGACAGATAGGGCAGAGCATTTACTGCTTCAGAAAAGTTGAAACGACACCAAGCAAATGATCGCCGCATCCCCAGACGAGTTTTCTAGCTTCCGACCACTAAAGGCTAGGACGCTTAAAAGGTCAAAAGCTAGGGGGCAATTGTGTGGGGAGATTTCCGGAACACAGGATTAAGCTAATCCCAGCCATCAGATGAGACTAAGCACTCTCACGTGCCATCCGCGTGCCATCCACGTGGCACCGAACTCATCTCGGCTAGCAGGGCAGAGGCCTCGGCCGAAGTCAAGTAGCTCTGGGCCGCTAGCGCCGAGCTCGGCTACCCCATGTGCCCATCTCGGCTGAGAGCTCCACCCCGGCTGAAGGAGCCCGGACGAAAGCCGAGGCACGAAAGAACTTCCACTCGCACCCCTCATCCCCCACGTCCTCAGGCACGTGGAGGAATAGGGGGACGAGCCAATAACACAAGTGCGACATCCATCCGTCCACTATCTTCGCCAGATCACTGACATGGAGGCATCCAGCGGCTGAAGCCACATCAGGGCAAGGCCCGAGGGCGGATCCGATGGTACCCCAACCGTCAAAGGCGCCCAACACGATCTGGCTCAACGTGACGCGCATTTAATGCAATGTGGGCTGATCCGATTGGCATTAAATGCGGAGTGGGCTGGATTGGACCGCATTAATTGCAACGTGGGCTGATCATGACTTCCCAGTCGAATCATGAGACCCATGCCAAGATATCGTCCAAGATATCTTCCTAATCGTCTATAAAAAGAGCGGCATTTCACATGCAAGGTACGCACAATATAACCAATAGAGCTGTTACTCTGCCTTTTTTCTTCGTCCCCTTCCATTGTCCCAGTTCCTTCACTGACTTTGGCATCGGAGAGCCTTGCGCCGCCCAGGCCAGGGTCCTCTGACCGTGTGTTCTTCTCTTTCAGGCTTTCGGACGGTACCCAGTCATCACCATTGTTGGATAAGTCCTCTAAGGCTCCCCCGTTATTGTGGGTCATTATTTTCTGCACCTACAGTGTGGTTGTCTTGGAAGTGAAATTTTAGATGGAGAATGAGAGATTTTAGGGATTGCATTAGCATGGAGAAAGAGAGATTTTAGGGAGGGAGAGATGGAGAAATTTTAGATGGAGAATGAGAGATTAGCAGAATACCATTTTAGGCTGGCTGCTGCCACGTGTCCATCTCCAAGACATGCAAAGTGTCCTCCTCCAGGAAGTGTATACATCCCTTTAGTAATATATAAGGGCAAAGCTATCATTTTTATAAAAGTTCAACACAAATCTCAGTGGTTACTCATTCTTATTAGGAATACTAATTTTGGGGTCATAAAAGGTATTGAATTGAAAAGGTAGGGGTCTATTTACAAATACTAAAACCACGGGGGTCTATTTACAAATCATACAAACCTTAAGGAGTATGTACAAAAAACTCAACATGTTATATTATCCACGATCCTAAACATATATATAAAAAGGTAGGCAATTAAAAAAAAAAAAGATCATGTCTCTGTTTCGATTGTTTCGGCCCTCCAAAATACATCGTGTTGAGTAGAGAACTGACTTGGTACCAGTACGTTCAGAATCTGGTACAAGTCTAGCTGAAGATGAAGGAACTCAGAAAGAAACATTTGAGAGAGATAATTTTTCATTTCACTAAATTACAAAAAATACTCTTTTTGTTATTAAAAAAGAGGAGGCCAACAAACAAGTTACACCACACACTAAAAACTCAAATACTAACAACACATGATCTGAACCTAACAAAATAACAAACAGAGGCCTATCCACAATGAGGCCAGATTAAGTTTATCCCCTCCACATTTAGCGAGATAGTGGCGACCATGCATGTTTAAATCTCTTGGAATGCAAACTATCTCAAAAGATCCAGAATGTTTCAAACACTTCAAAATATCTCCTAGGAGAGGCTATATAGACCAATCATTGCTGCCATAATGCTTTTGACAACTTCTAGAACATCCACATGAACTCAAACTCTCAAAAATCTACAATCCTTGATAGCAACTAGCGCAAAGAGGAGTACCCTCATTTCAGCCTATAAGAGCAATGTTGATTAATACAAGAAAAATATACAATAATCAATTTATTGCTGTATCAAGACAGCTGGATGCCAGAACTTGATTGACCTTGGGAGATTAATTAGATACTATGCTTAGGTGAATTATAGATAAGGATGGATTTATTGCCTGTTTTAAATTCAGGTCCGGGTCCAAGCCCTCTATTAGAGTCTAGATCTAGGTACTACACACCAGCCCCCGAGTGAGGCTTTGGAACTGTCATTGGTATTGGTGGGGCCAAACCTCACCTCAATCATAGTCGGGTCCATCATCACATTGATGACATATAAAACTATCCAACACCTAGCCTTCATTATAATCATGTGTTCAACATGCAAACTATAAGATGGTGGGCCCAACTTCCATTGAAGTGGGCTTTGTCGTCTCCAATATATGATAGGACTGAATTTAAGTGGTTTGGAATATTCAAGGAAGGTCCGATGTGGGTGCCCACTGAAAAAGAAAATGCTTCATTCTCAGCAAGATTGATGTTGAAATCGTATCAAGCCAGCCAAAGCTTGACCTAATTTAAGTCATCATGGGACTGAAGTTGGCCTTGGAAAAGCCAATTTTCTAGTTGGTTGGCTACATAAGTTATTCATTACTTCTGTCTACTCAATAGCCATAAATTAAGGACGCAGATGGGTCGAATCAAAGGAGAAACTATGGTGGATCAGGGCTTGGAACTATCTTTATAGATTCAATCTTGGTCCAATATAGATTTAAAAAACTTAAAAAATCGATCTGAATTGGGTCCGAATCTGAAAAATAAGATGTAGAATGCGTTAGCATAATTGGATAAATGAACTTCAAAATAAAATTTCCAAATATATAATGGGGCAATTCAATGGTGTGTGATTTAATGTAAGTAGACTCTTATGAATCAATATGACCATGAAGGCCCATAAAATGTATATCTTTTAAAATGTAAGATATAACCATCTTGGATATGGATCCAAATGTTTTGGATCTAATATGCATGGATCTGATTCAAATATGAATTTCTTCCAAATCCAAAAATAAGTCTCACGTCCACTTTATTCGAAACGAGAGACTTTGAATACCGGATAATCAAGTAATTATTTCTAAATCTTTTTAATAATTGGAGAGCGAGAGAGGGAGAAAGAGAGAGGAGCTCACTTCACTCCAATATAAGAAAAGAAGAAGGCAACCTCATCTCCTGGTTCATGCCCACCTTAAACTGTGCACTCTCCAGCATAATCTACACAATTAGAAGGTATTCATGAACCAGCAACTGTGAACTCCTCCTTTCTTCTCTAGTGCTGGAATGAAGGGAGCTCCATTGTCCCAAACCTTTTGGGAAAAAAAATCCACCTTCCATTGGGGACATCAGAAATACTTATGGAAAGATAGCACTAATCCATGAAAGATAGAGAGGACTAGAGCTGTTTTTATAAACACCATGAAGCAACGATGACCGTTGGATGGCATGGGTTATTGGATGGTAAGAATATCTAACAAAGATTTCTCCTAGACTAATAATGGTCAATCCCAAAGGATTTGCCCTGAAACAAGGTGCTATTTAATGAAGGTGCAGGCCATAGTTTCAAAAGGTGGTTTTGAACAACAATATATTCTATGTTATGAGATATGGAACTTGGGTGGATGCCCACTTAATATGAATTAGGGTTCCTCTCTTATGAGGTTACTTTGCCTATTTATAGGCTCTCTCTCTATGTATTTGAAACATAGTTAATGAGATAACAGAAAGACTCTCTGTTCTCCGTCTAATCTTCTTCTTTTGGTTTCTCTTTTATAACACGTTATCAGCACGAAATAAAAACCCTTCCAAAACCATTTGCGTGCGTGGAGAAAAAGAAAAGAAAACCAAAGGAGCTTTGGTTTTTTTTGCTTGTCTTCCTGCATCGGTCTGCGTGCTTGAAAAAAAAAATAAACCAAAGTCTTGCCTTGGTCTACGTGCTTAAGAAAAAAAATAAACCAAAGTCTTCGGTTTACTTTTGTCATCAGTTTGATATTGTAATTGGTTTGCTTTTTGTCATCAGTTTGTGTGCAAGAGTACTCTTGTTTACTCTTGTTTCACTTTTGGCTTTGACTTCTTGTTCACATTTTTTTTTTCTGTTGCATCGGGTCACGCGCCAAAAACTAACCTTGTTTCCTCTCGGTTTGCTCACGGGACGCTTGCAAGAGGAGTCCATCTTGTTATCAGGCACATCCAGCACTTTTTCATCCGACCTTGTGTGATGAATAGTTTTTCAACCATCACGGTAAGTAATATCCAAACCATAGTTCAAATCCAATTTATTAGAATGCATAAAAATTAGTATATGATAGTATTTGGTTACTGTTTATAGTCTTGCACGATTTCTTTAAATTTAAATTTATTAATACTATGAATGAATCCCAAAATAGAACTAAAAGCTTTAAAAGTGAACCTGAAGTTCACCTCTCTATGGACCAGCAGTCCTAGAAGTTGGAATACTGATATGAACCTGAAGATTCATATGAATAAACCAAAACCTGAAGTTTTTGACAGAACCAGAAGTTCTGATAAATTTGATGAACCAGAAGTTCTACTTCAAGCCTGAAGATTTAACAGAACCTGCAGTTCTAATTTCATATACTATGAACCTGAAAATCTAAATCAAGCCTGCGGTCTTAACAGAACCGGTAGTTCTGATTCTTAAAGTTGAGAACCTGATATTCTAACTTTTCATTGGTCAATTTTATTTATTTATTTTTGTTTTGTCATGTTCAAATTCCTTTCTTAATTACTTTTGATGTTAATATTTCATTATTTTTTATTATCTGCACATGGTTAACTCAATATATATTTTTTATTACAATTTTTGCAAGATGTCAAATTTGGCTAAAATTGACTTGAAAGCACTTAACGTAAATGGGAACAATTACTCATCTTGGCAATTGGATGCTAAAATCCATTTACAATCCAAGAAACTAGGAGAGACCATAAAGGAATGTAACAAAATGTCTCCAGAGGAAAAGGTGTTAGCCCTCATCTTCCTGCGTCATCACATACATAAAGACCTCAAACATGAATACCTTACTGAGGAAGACCCAACGGCCTATGAAAGTCCTTGAAGGATAGGATCACCAGAAGATAGTCATACTACCAGCTGCCCAGAATGACTGGTTAAATATGAGATTGCAGGATTATAAAACCATATCTGAATATAACTCTGCTCTCTTCAATATTGTTTCACGATTAAGACTTTGTGGTGAAAAGGTTTTGGAAGAGCAGATGTTGGAGAAAACGATATCAACTTTTCATGATGCCTCGAATGTGCTCCTGCAGCAGCAATATCGAGAATGACGTTTCTCCAAATATTTAGAACTTATCTCATGTCTCCTAGTCGCTGAACAGAATTGCATAGTATTGATGAAAAATCATAACTCTAGACCAACTGGATCTTTGGCAGTTTCTGAAGCAAATGCCAGTTTTAGCTCAAACAAAGGCAGAGGAAGGGGCAATGGAAGACATAACTCCTCCAGACGAGGTGGTTTTAAAGGTCCCCCTCCAAAATTCAAAAATCACCAGAAGTGGTCTGCCCCTCAGCATAAGACCAACCAGAATCCACTGGCTAATCCTACCAACCATCCTGATGACACGTGCTACAGATGTGGAATAAGTGGGCATTGGCCACGCACTTGCCGTGCACCAAAGGAAGTGGCAGAACAATACAAAGAATACAAAGCCTCTATTCATTTAGCAGAGACAAATGATCTGGAAGGTTGGAATTGGAATGCAATGACACCAGAGACACCTCCAATTGACATTACAAACTTGGAGACTCGAGACTTCTTTGAGGATGAGGACAGCCAACCTCTAAATAATGAGGCATTTAACACTCACTTGGGAGCACCCTCTGGCATGGTCTAGAAGACCATTAATTATTTGAACTTTTACAAACTTGATTTTTTTTTAGTTATTTGAGATGCATGTTTCTTAGGCTTTTCCTTTATGATGGAGATATTTATTTTTCACTAATTTATGGTGAATGTTTTAATTATTTCAATTTTATCATGTGATTGCATAGTTATATTGATTAAATATTTAAGGTATGAATCATGGAACTGAGGACAATTTATGTTTGTTAGATAGTGTCATAACACACACCATTCTGAAAATATCAGAAAACTTTCTTAGAATTGCCTTTCATTCCATGAGAGGTATCCACCATAGTTGAACCTGTGCAAATAATTGAAGGCTCCGGAAGAGCCCATATGATGAGACAATATTCTCGCCGTTAGAGGGAGATAAGATAGTTCTTGAAGAACGTATTGTTCCTGTAGAACAACCCGTTCCTAAAGAACGGCGAGAACTAACATGTAATACTTTCAGTCTGTCTCATTTAGACCCACGTACATCACAATATGAAAATGAAGTACGCAAGAAGTGTGGCAGCCTTATAGGTTTAAAGAATTCAGCTCCGCGGAAAAGGAGAAATGCACGATCATCATCATGTCCTCCCGAAGAGGCACAACCCTCATGAAGAAGCTCCTCCTGAAGAGGCACGTAACCCTCCTGAAGAGGTTCCTCCCGAAGATGCACAAAATGCTCCTCCAGAAAAGGTTCCTCCCGAAGAGGTAAGTAATACTCCTGAAGAGGTTCCTCCTGAAGAGACAAGTAACGCTCCTGAAGAGGTTCCTCCTGAAGAGACACTCAACACTCCTGAAGAGGTGTTGGAATTTGAGATGACTTGAGAAGTCTTTTGATGAATTGAAGAAGTTAGCATCTTAAGTATTGTTTTGAGTTGGAATTCTTGTCAACACATTGTCACAAACATGATGATAATAAGCTAGTCTTGATAGAGCTGATAAGAAGAATCAGAAGTGAAACAGTCAGGAATTCAGAATTCCTGAAGCAGAGCACGCGGTCGACCGGGCTCTTCATGCGGTCGACCGAGCAAGAAGAAACCTGCAGAAAACAGTTTCAGGTAGCTCTCAGTTATTTTCGTGACACAGTGTGTCTTCGGTCGACCGGGACCCCAGGATGTCGACCGAGCTCGAAATTGTCTGTTTTCCAGTCAGTGTCTTCGGTCGACCGAGCAAGGCATGATGTCGACCGAGCACGGGAACCAGAGTTGCGCAGAATTAGAAGTTTTGCACGAAAATTCAGCACTCTTATCTATTTCGTTTGGGACTCTTTCTAAACGAATTGTAGCCCGTTTTGAATACAATTAAGGGTTATTAAAACCTATATAAAGGCATGCTTGGGTCGTTCATAAACACCACCAGAAAAAGAAGAATAGAGAAGAGTTTTAGAGAGTTCTTGAGAGAAAGAAGAAGCTGCTGGTGCTGTGTTGCTGTGTGCTGATGTGGTGACGTTTTCTACAGCAATTGTGGACGAGATTATGCTCTAGAAGATGGTGTTTCGTCCATGAGTTAAGTGTCTCTCTGTTTATGCTTTAAATTCAATTTGTAAGGGATTGAGAGAGAGAGAATTGTAGAGGGGAAGGGCTGTAGACAGAGTTGATCTTATATTCTGTTTTTACATCAAGTTGGTGCTTGGTGTTTGGGGTTCGGTGATCCTATCTGTTGGTGCAGATAAATTGTAAAGGGAGTCGGTGCTTCCTAGATAGTTGGTGCTATCTGAAACTCAAGGGAGTAGGTGCTTCCTAGATAGTTGGTGCTATCTGAAACTAAGGGTTGGTGCTCTTTGTCGTTGGTGCGACTAAATAAGATTCAGATCTGTCCCGGATTGGTGTTCGGACAGTCTTTGAACCGTGGACGTAGCCTTTCGGTGAACCACGTTAAATCTGGTGTCATTGTGTGATTTGACTTGTTTTGTTGTTGAATTGGACCTGTTTTTAGAAATCACTGATTCACCCCCCCTCTCAGTGATCGCGGTATCCAACAATTGGTATCAGAGCGAGGCTCCCTTGATCAGTTTAATACGCTAAGGGTGATCTCTTGTCAAATCACATGGCAGTCAATACAGGGAATATGAAAGCACCTCTGTTTGATGGTTCTAATTACTCTTTCTGGAAGATTAGGATGCAAGCCTTCATCAAATCTCTTGGCTATGATGTTTGGGAGGCTGTCAGAGCCGGTTACAATGCTGCCACCGTACCCAATGATACAGCATCGAAGAAGTTGGCAGACAACGACTCCAAGGCGCAGAATGCACTCTTTAGTGGCCTTGTGGACAGCGAGCTTGTCAAAGTAATTGCATGCAAAACAGCCAAGGAAATTTGGGACAAGTTGCAAAGCATACATGAAGGTGATGAGAAGATTAAAGAAGCCAAATTACAAACCCATCGCTCTCAATTCGAGTCTCTTCGCATGGAGGAAAGCGAGAATGTTGACTCGTATATGCAACGAGTGAATGAAGTCACGAATGACATTCGTGGACTAGGGGAGGAGATTAAAGAGCCGGTCATCGTCAAAAAGGTTCTAAGATCTCTTCTTCCCCGGTTTGATTCAAAAGTCTCAGCCATTGAAGAAGCCAAAGATCTGAATGCATTTTCCATGGATGAATTACATGGTTCTCTAACTGCCTATGAGATGCGCATAGGAAAAACGTCTTCATCTGATAAAGAAGCGGCCTTCAAAGTTCAGAAAAAGGCAAAAGAGACTGCTGATCATGATGTTGATTCTGATGATGATGAGCTTGAGGCTCAATTTGTTAGAAAGTTGAAGAAAGGAAGCAATGGAAAGTACAAAGGGAAGCTACCCTTTAAATGCTTCAATTGTGGCGGTGTTGGTCACTTTGCTGCGAAGTGTCCCCTAAAAGAAGACAATGATAATGACTCTTATGCTGAAAAGAGTAAAGGAAAGAGAAATTTTAGAAAAAGGGGCAAAGCTAAAAACTTTCTATGTCAACAAGATGACAGCACGTCTGAAACTTCAGACGATGATGAATCAACCGAAGCTCTCTTCATGGTCACTGTTGAAGAAGAAGAAGAGCAAGATCCGGAAGAGGATGAGGAGGCTGAAGTCAATCTTGAAGAGGAACTCATAGCCGCACTTGAGGAGCTAAGCATGGAACGCAAATCAAGTAAGAAAAATCTGAAACTTCTCCATGAATCTGAAAGTTCTATTATTTCTTTGAAAACTCAAGTAGAAGAATATAAAAGAATGGTAGAAGTCCTTGAAAACCAAATAAGTATCAAAAAGGAAGAGGCTATGAAACTTGAAACTGAGATCGCTAGAGCAAAGACTGAAAATTTGGAAAATAGTAAAAAACTCAAAGCGCTCCAAGCGATTGAAGAGACTATGAAACTCAATGAACTACTGAAAGTTCAAAGACCAGCCCACTTCAGATTTAGTCTAGGATTTGAGAAAGGAGAATCCTCTAAGATTGCACCTCCTGAAAAGAAAAAGTTTGTGAAGCAAGTCACTGCATCTTCTAACTCTATGAAGCCCACTCAACCTAGAAAGGAGTCCATTCCTGTTAGAAAGGTAATGAAGACTAACCAGCCACAAAGAAGATACAAATTCTATGGTTATTGCTTTCATTGTAATATGTTTGGACATAAAAGAGCTGATTGCAAATTCTATGTAAGAAACAGCCCATTTGTGACTAGGAATCCTTTTTCAATCCTAAGTAGCCACAAAATTGAGTGCTATATGTGTCATAATTATGGACACTTGGCTAGGGATTGTAGGTTGCATATTGCTAACAAATTTCAGGTTGAAAAGAAACCCAAGTTAGTCAAGGCTTGGAGAGCAAAGAAAAGTGCAGAAAGTTCCAAAGAATCTCTCATTGTGCAAACGGCATTCAATGCACAAAAGAAGACAGCACCATGGGTCCTTGATAGTGGTTGTTCAAGCCATATGACTGGTGATAAAGAGAAATTCATCAAATTACAGCACTATGAAGGCGGTTCAGTGAAGTTTGGCAACAATGATGGTGCCAAAATCTGCGGAAAAGGTGTTATTCAGCTTATGGCAAACAAGATCAGATCTGAAGAAGTCTTATATGTGTCTGGATTGAGACACAACCTGCTTAGTGTGAGCCAGATCTGTGACAAGGGTCACGAAGTTATCTTCACAAAGAATGGGTTTGCCATCAAGAAGAGTAGCAACGGCAAAACAGTGGCAACTGGATCAAGAACTGCTGGAAATCTCTATACATTGTCAGATGGAGCTGAAAAGACCTGCTTGATGAGTCGGACAGAGGAAAGTTGGTTGTGGCACAAACGCCTTGGGCATCTAAGCTTTGATAACATGTCAAAGATTTGCAATTCAAAGGCTGTGAGAGGCATGTCTAAAGTTGAAAAGCCTTCCAATCCCATTTGCGACTCTTGCCAAAAGGGAAAGCAAACGAGGGTTATGTTCAAGTCAAAGGAGCATCATTCCAAGAAACCTCTTGAGCTAGTGCACACTGATCTCTGTGGACCGATGCGAACTCAAAGCACCAATGGAGATAAGTATTTCATGTTATGCATTGATGATTATACTCGTATGACATGGGTATTGTTTCTTAAGCATAAGCATCAAGCACTTGATCGTTTTAAAGTGTTTAAAGCACAGGTTGAAAATCAATTGGAAAAACGTATCAAGATTTTAAGGTCTGATCGTGGAGGCGAGTTCACATCTGAAGAGTTCACTAAATATTGTGAACATCATGGCATTCAAAGACAGTACTCAGCCACTAGAACTCCACAGCAAAATGGAGTTGTGGAACGGAAGAATCGCACCGTACAAGAGATGGCTCGTACGATGCTAAGTGAAAGCAAGATGGCTGACAAGTATTGGAAAGAGGCAATTCATACGGCTGTATACATTCAAAACCGATGCTTGATCAGGCCACATGAAGACAAAACTCCCTATGAGCTATGGTTTGGAAGAAAAGCAACAGTCAAGCACTTCAAAGTCTTCGGCAGCAAGTGTTACATCAAGCGGCTCGAACAAAATCCGGGCAAATTTGAAGAAAGAGCTGACGAAGGTATATTTCTGGGTTACTCCTCTACTAGTAAGGCATACAGATGTCTTAACAAAAGAACCAGAAAAATCATAGAAAGTGCTGATGTGAGAATAGATGAGAATATTGCACCAAAGAATGCAACTCATAATGACAGTCCAGTTTATGAAGACTCGAGTGAGATTGATGATGAGATGGCTGAATCTAATGATTCTGAGAAATCAAAGGATGACTCAGAAGATACTTCACCTAAGAAGCACAGCACTTGGGTAGAGCAACACCCTAAGGATCAAATCATTGGAGATCCTAAGGCAGGCGTTCAAACTAGACAAAGTGTAGTTAGCAATTACTCACTTGTGTCAACCATTGAACCCAAGACTGTGGCTGAAGCCAGTCTCGATGATAGTTGGTTGAAAGCTATGCATGAGGAGTTGGAGCAAATTGAGAAGAACTCCACATGGGAACTTGTTCCTAGACCTACTGATAAGAATGTTATTGGTACTAAATGGGTCTTTCGGAATAAGCTGAATGAAGATGGTCAAGTCATTAGAAACAAAGCAAGGTTGGTTTGTAAAGGCTATGCTCAAGTTGAAGGCATAGATTTTGAAGAGACCTTTGCACCGGTGGCTCGTCTGGAAGCTATTCGAATGTTTCTTGCATTGGCAGCATACAAAACCTTCAAGGTATTTCAGATGGACGTAAAGTCAGCTTTCTTGAATGGTTTACTTGAAGAGGAGGTCTACATTGAGCAACCTGATGGTTTTCTCATCAGCAAAAATTCAGATCTAGTGTGCAAGTTGAAAAAGGCTCTTTATGGACTGAAACAAGCGCCAAGGGCATGGTATGCAAGGCTGGATCTCTATCTCCGAAAGATCGGTTTTGGAAAAGGACTTGTTGATAGCAATCTATATGTCAAAACTGAGTTAAGCAAACAGCTGGTTGTCATTGTTTATGTTGATGACATAATCTTTGGTGGCAATGATGAGGAGATGTGCAGGAATTTTGCAGAAGAGATGAAGAAAGAATTTGAGATGTCAATGCTTGGAGAACTAAAGTTCTTTCTTGGTTTACAAGTTCAGCAGCTGAAACATGGCATCTTCATATCTCAAATGAAGTACATTAAGGAAATGCTGAAACGGTTCAATATGGAAGACAGCAAGCCAGTGAGCACACCAATGTCAACGAACACGAAGCTTAGCAAAGATGATAAGGCCTCGTCCGTTGATCATACCACCTATCGCTCTATGATAGGAAGCTTGCTCTACTTGACTGCTACAAGACCAGATCTTCTACAAGCAGTATGTATGGTTGCACGTTTTCAAGCAGCACCAACTGAAACGCACCTTACAGCAGTGAAAAGAATCTTTCGATATCTGAAAGGTACTATGGAGCTTGGTATCTGGTATCCCAAAGGCAAATCCTTCACTCTTGTTGCATATTCTGATGCCGATTGGGCTGGATGCGTAGATGATCGCAAGAGTACTAGCGGCGGCGCATTTTATCTTGGAGAAAGATTAGTTGCTTGGCATAGTAAGAAGCAAGACTCAGTATCCCTTTCGACAGCGGAAGCGGAATATATTGCAGCGGCAACTTGTTGTACGCAAGTGTTATGGATGCGGCAAATGCTCTCTGATCTAGGAGTTCCTACAACGGATCCTACGCCGATCCTATGTGACAACACGAGTGCAATTCATATATCTAAGAATCCTGTTCAGCACTCTCGAACAAAGCATGTAGCAATTCGTTATCATTTTCTTAAAGATAAAGTTGCTGATGGAGAGGTCAAGTTGGAATATGTTCCAACAACTGAGCAAGTGGCTGATATTTTCACGAAACCTCTGCCAAAGGAAGTCTTCGAGTATCTCCGGAAAAAGTTAGGAGTTACTCACTCTCCTAAACCGTAGGAGTTGTGCTTGAAAGGGGGAGCAATGCATTCATTGAATATCCTATTCGCTCCTCGGTTTGGTCCCTTTGGACTTGTTGTCAAAGGGGGAGAGATGTTATGCTATGTTAAGCAAGGAGAGATGTTATGCTATGAAAGCAAAGGGGGAGATTGTTGAGTTGAAAGTGTTGAAGTTCCAATAGTGTTGCCAACAATTCCAAAGGGGGAGATTGTTGGAATTTGAGATGACTTGAGAAGTCTTTTGATGAATTGAAGAAGTTAGCATCTTAAGTATTGTTTTGAGTTGGAATTCTTGTCAACACATTGTCACAAACATGATGATAATAAGCTAGTCTTGATAGAGATGATAAGAAGAATCAGAAGTGAAACAGTCAGGAATTCAGAATTCCTGAAGCAGAGCACGCGGTCGACCGGGCTCTTCATGCGGTCGACCGAGCAAGAAGAAACCTGCAGAAAACAGTTTCAGGTAGCTCTCAGTTATTTTCGTGACACAGTGTTTCTTCGGTCGACCGGGACCCCAGGATGTCGACCGAGCTCGAAATTGTCTGTTTTCCAGTCAGTGTCTTCGGTCGACCGAGCAAGGCATGATGTCAACCGAGCACGGGAACCAGAGTTGCGCAGAATTAGAAGTTTTGCACGAAAATTCAGCACTCTTATCTATTTCGTTTGGGACTCTTTCTAAACGAATTGTAGCCCGTTTTGAATACAATTAAGGGTTATTAAAACCTATATAAAGGCATGCTTGGGTCGTTCATAAACACCACCAGAAAGAGAAGAATAGAGAAGAGTTTTAGAGAGTTCTTGAGAGAAAGAAGAAGCTGCTGGTGCTGTGTTGCTGTGTGCTGATGTGGTGACGTTTTCTACAACAATTGTGGACGAGATTATGCTCTAGAAGATGGTGTTTCGTCCATGAGTTAAGTGTCTCTCTGTTTATGCTTTAAATTCAATTTGTAAGGGATTGAGAGAGAGAGAATTGTAGAGGGGAAGGGCTGTAGACAGAGTTGATCTTATATTCTGTTTTTACATCAAGTTGGTGCTTGGTGTTTGGGGTTCGGTGATCCTATCTGTTGGTGCAGATAAATTGTAAAGGGAGTCGGTGCTTCCTAGATAGTTGGTGCTATCTGAAACTCAAGGGAGTAGGTGCTTCCTAGATAGTTGGTGCTATCTGAAACTAAGGGTTGGTGCTCTTTGTCGTTGGTGCGACTAAATAAGATTCAGATCTGTCCCGGATTGGTGTTCGGACAGTCTTTGAACCGTGGACGTAGCCTTTCAGTGAACCACGTTAAATCTGGTGTCATTGTGTGATTTGACTTGTTTTGTTGTTGAATTGGACCTGTTTTTAGAAATCACTGATTCCCCCCCCCCCCCCCCTCTCAGTGATCGCGGTATCCAACAAGAGGTTCCTCCCGAAAAGGTACATAACGCTCCTGAAGAGGTTATGGTAAAATCCGTTCTCTCTAGAATAATAAAAGTCCCTGGTGAGACTATTGGAAGCCCCTGAAGAGGTATTGGTACCGGTTAATAAAGAGATATCTATACTTTACAAATTATTCAAGAGAGATATGGAATATAAATGATGATGATTGGGACATAGAACCACATTCTATAAATCCCGGAAGGATTTCCTTTGCTTGAAGCAAAGCTAAGGAGTACGTACTTCATCCAATTAAGGCATTGAATTAGTATTAAACACATCCTATGATATTTGCAGGGATTAACTGATTTATGAATATTTTATCCTTATGATTGTAGAAATCTCAGTTTTGTAAGATATGCAGATTCAGGTTATCTCTCTGATCCTTATAAGGGTCGATCACCGATAGGTTATGTGTTTTCTTAACGATAATGTCGCCATTTTTTTGGCATTCTACTAAACAGACTTTGGTAGCTACCTCCTCTAACCATGCTAAGATTTTGGCTCTTTTTGAAGCCAGTAGGGAATGTGTATAACTAACATCTTTGATTTATCATGTTCGTAGTTCTTGTCAATTACTATCTATTGCAGGTATCTCGAAGATAATGAAGCATACATAAAACAGATTCGAGAATGTTTCATTAAAAGAGACAAGACTAAGCATATAGCACCAAATTTCTTCTTCACTCATGAATTTCAGAAGAATAATGAAATTGAAGTCCAGCAAGTTTATCTGTTTACCAAATCTTTGCCAAAATCAGTATTCCAGAAGTTTGAGTAGAGTTCATCATCAACCGATGTAAATGGTTGCTATTATCAGGGGGAGTAGTTTATCAGGGAGCATCCTGAAGTATGCTACCCAAGACATTTGTGCGCTGTACTATTTTTCCTTTTCTAGGTTTTATCCCACTGGGTTTTCCTAGTTAAGGTTTTAACGAGGCAGCATTATGCACGTCCAATACCAGTTCAATGATCTTGAAGAATGTTGTACTCTGTTTTCCCTCGCTTTGGTTTTTCCCACTGATTTTTCCTTAGCAAGGTTTTTAATGAGACAACTGTCATTGAATGGTGGTCATCCAAGGAGGAGTGTTATGAGATATGGATCTTGGGTGGATGCCCACTTAAGATGAATTAGGGTTAGTTCCTCTCTTATGAGGTTACTTTGCCTATTTATAGGCTCTCTCTATGTATTAGAAACACAGTTAATGAGATAACAGAAAGACTCTCTGTTCTCCCTCTAATCTTCTTCTTTTGGTCTCTCTCTTTTATAACATTCTACTAATATATTTGTTTGTTACAGCCCCTCTTTTATTAAAATAAAAAATACTATAGAGATTAATCAGAAAATTAAAGTTATTGATCTTCATTTTTTCCACTACCCTTTGGGTGTTTCAGATGTTAACATAATAATAAGCTAAAATATACATAGGTAAATAAATTGTACTTACCATACAGTTTTAGGTTTTGGACTAAAACATCAGTGATAACCAAAATCTTTTCGTATGGACTGGTTCATCTCGGTTTGGATGAATCTTAAACCGTGGTGCAGACTAGCATTCATATTTGGAGAGTGAGGGTGTGAGATTTTCACTATTTAATTTGTACTTAATTAATATAGATTTTGGATACTTAATCAGAAGACATTTTAGATTTTCGCCGTATATCGTACTTAATTAATACTAGCACAAGAACCCGTACTGAGCACGAGTCTATCCATACAATTCAAACCAAATATTCATGCAATTGAAAAATAATTATTGGCTTGAGTGGCGCCCCAAATACATATTCCACAACAGTAAATTTTTCGAAAGAAAATAAAAGAAGAATATATATGACCGTACCTATTTTCGTAATTGAGAGAGGTAGAATAGAAAACAAATAGGAGAAGTAAAGTAAAAAAATGAAAAAATATGTTGAAATGGGAACAAGAGATGTGAGCAAAAAGGAACTTTTACAGAAATGAAAAAGGAAAAAGGGGAAGTTATAAGAGACATGGGTAGTTACATGATATGGGTAGCAACATGCATAGTGAGACATGAGTAGTTATATGGGATAAGATAAGTGTTGCACTAGCATAATAACCCGTGCTGAGCACGAATATGACAATTATTAAATTTGAATATTCATGTATTAAAAAAAAAGTCATAGAGTTTAGAAAAAAAACAAAAAAATATGAAGGTTATAAGAATACCTATTTATATAATCCAAAAGCTAGTGGTGGAAATAAGAGAATTTGAGTGGAAAGAGAGTGATAGAGGTTTCGCAGTAAAAGAGAAGGGGAGTGGTTATGAGTGGTTTTGATAATGAGATAAAGTAGGTAGTTGCATGAAGATTTAAAAGCAGAATAACTTGTTGTCAAAATCCTAACCGACAATTAAAATTAAAGACAGAAACTTCCTCTTTAATATAGTATAATAGATTGTGGGTATTTATCATAGTGCATTTTAGGTAGGCAGACAAAGTCTGAACATTATCGATTGAATTATGGGTATTTATCAGAGTGCGTGAACATTATCGATTGAGTTAGGAAAAACATCAGTACATCCTAAAACTAAACTTTTTTTTCTATAATATTGAAATAAATTATTAACTCAAGCTCAGTCTTAAAAGTCATCAAACCAAGCATTGCCCCCGATCAGGGCGGACCCACGAATACTTCCATTGGGTGGGGGGCACCATGTATAGATAAATTCCTAGGGCAGCGTGGTGGGGTGGCACATGTTCAAAATACATAGAGGGCTTTATAAATATATATATATATATATATTTTTTTTTTGGGGGGGGGGGGCATTGCCCCCTGTACCCCTACCTCTACCATGCCCCCAATACATTCCCTTCCCTTTTGATCATACGATGAGCAAAGAATTATACAATTATTATATATGAAGCAAACTGAATCCAATTGAGGAATCGGTTCAAATTATTTGTTTAATTGATTTTGAATCCTCCAATTTACATTGACCCAACCAAATCCTTTCTCTCTCCCAATGTCTACTCCTCTTCTCACATTTACTCCAAAATTACTCTGCTGCACGCCAAATCCTTTCTCTCTCCCAATGTCTACTCCTCTTCTCACATTTACTCCAAAATTACTCTGCTGCACGCTTTTAGCGCAGCTCTCCACTTTTCTTGTTCTTCTAACATCTCTCTCCCACCTCCTGAAAATTTCTCGCAATCATAAGCAAAGAGGATTTGTCTCCTTTCTTTCCTTATAAATGACTACAATTGTTTCTCTCTTAAATCTCCTCTCCATTTTAATTTTTTTTTCTTTTAAAACGGCTCCACTTTCTCTCCCACCATTATGATGGTAAATATATGACTCTCTCCTTCGATGTAAATGTCTTCTTTAAAGCCTAAGAATCTGCTAATGGCCCCTAACGTGGTCTCAAAGGACCTTCTTCTCTACTTATTTCTCCTCATTGAGAGAGAAGAAGAAGAAGAAAAGAGAAGAATGGGATGGAAGGGGCAAAGAGGCCTCCTGGCCATCACCCTAGTGAAGTCTGCACCAGCAGTGCACCCCATTTCCACCATCCAAATGACTAGCGACAACTGCAAAATGAAGTTAATTTTTTGTCACTCGAGAAATGAACTTTTGGCACTTTCCATCTTCGTTGTATCAGTTTCTTCATTTGGTAGCTCATTATTTTCCTTCTTGTATTCTCCGGACATGTGAGTTTCCATTGGATTTTGTACTATTGGACCTCATTTTAGTTAAATCTTAGCATTGCATCATACGTTTTAATTGGTACAGACTCACTTGATTTTCTTCCTTGCAGATGGCACTGTTGTGACATCTAAAAAATGGTTTGCAACATAAATAAACCTAAGGACCTTGATTTATTTATTAACAATGGATAATCTAAATAATTAAAAATACATTGTGCCATGATCTTGGGATTGATTTAAAGTTTGTCCCACTCCACTGAGAGATCAACGGTCTTTTGATTTTCTCATTGTCACTCACTCCAAGATGCGTGAGAGTTAATGGGTATTTTGCAAAACCGCAAGTCAAGATAGAGGATAGAGGACCGTGAAACCCATTTTATAAATCACCTAAGAGAGATTTCTTCCTATTAAAGAAATCAATTGGCAGTACGTTTCATTAATTTCCTCGAAGATTAGTCAAACAAGAATTCTGATTGATTTGGCTTTCTTAAAATAAAACCAAGAAAGACTTATTACAATAAAAAAAAACAAAAAGGAAAAGCTTATCAGTTGACTTAGAGTGCGGCCCTTCAATTGTTAGACATGTGGTCATGGGGACCACTTATGTCTAACAATCTCCCACTTGGTCCGAATGACCACATATACATGATCCCCCACTTCGTCATAATAACCACCAATATGCAATCCACCCTTCTTCTTTTTTTTTTTTAATTATCTTGAAAAACATGTTTTATAAAACGACACAACTTGGGTTCAACTAATTTTATACTCCCGACGCGAGTGGCCCACTCATTTGGAAAACACCCCGGTCAATCTTGTTTATGCCAAGTCTTATATACTTTAACTAAATCAAAACCATTAATGTGGATCATGGCGGTCAAACATCAATTATGCGACATAATTCCTTCCATGTATTATAACATTAATAATCTCATTTAATCAAGTCATAAATTGAGGAAAAACAATAGGAGAGTTCCAAAATATTACTATTTGTTAGTCCAAATTAAATTAATCTTGCTTTTCAGTAATTCCCGAAATGTGCACAAAAATTAAGCAAGAACTCTATTGATATAGGCTTTTTGTTAAAGTCCTAGTAGTTATCGAATCTGTTTCTAAAACTCTCGATTCCAAGTACAAAGGATGCTCCACCCATATCTTACATTTAAAAGTTCTTTGTGAGGTATTCTTTTGTTTCACATAGTAAATCACTACTAGCAAGCAGAATGTCATCTACATATAGGACTAAAATAATGAACTTGCTTCCACTGATCTTCAGGTATATACATCGATAAGCAATGTTCTCCTTAAACTCGAAGGACGTAATGGTATCATTGAACTTAATAGACCATTGTCTTGAAGGTTGTTTAAGCCCATATATAGATTTCTTTAATCTACAAACTAGATTTTCTTGAACTTTTTTGCTCAAATCCTTCTAGTTATTTCATATATACCTCTTTAGCTAAATTTTTATTTAAGAATGATATTTTCACATCAATTTGATGTAACTCTAAATTAAAATGAACTACTAGTGCTATTATAATTCGAAAAGAGTCTTTCGAAGAAACTGGTAAAAATGTCTCTTTATAATCAATATTTTTCTTCTGAGTAAATCCCTTAGGGGTCGTTTGTCTTTTACGCATGGGATATGTAAATACACTTTACACATGTAAATGATGAATATTCAAATTTTAAGTATGTAACGTTTACACTTTACACATGCAGTTTTTTTTACGTTTGTCTAATAACACTATTTTCGCATCATTTACATATGTGATTTATTTTACAATATTTGTTTCAATGATATGTGTAAATGTATTAAAAGATTTTGTAAATGATAATTATTATTCATTAAATTAAATCCTAATATAATGATTTGAAAAGGAGACCAAAAGGTCCATTTTATATCAAAATTTTCATTTGTATTTTAGATCCTTCAAAAAGAACATGTCTTTCGACATGAACTATACTTTTTTAAAAAAATACATTTCTATCAGTGATCAGCTTCACAAAAAACATTTTAACATGTTTGGTTAATTAAATATGAATTTATATTCTGATGGTTAAGCAAATAGCATTATTATTAATATTTTTATTAATTGATATTCAATTAAATATTGATCTTAATTCATTATTCAATTTGTATAAAATTTAACCCATGCATCTCATAGGCTTTATGTTAATATTTATTTTTGAATGATGACATAATGCTATATAAAATACATGCTTCTGTCTCTTTTACATTCATATATACATATTTAAAGATTTTTAAAGTATTGTAATAATAAATAACTTTAGAAAAATCACTGAGATATTGGAAGAAAACTAAAATAATAAAGTAATTAACTAGTTAAAAGTTGATATAGAAAAATCATTAGAGATAAAAATCTTATAGATTGTCCCTTAAAATTAATTCTTATTATCAATACGTATTTTGTCTTACAGATTTTGTCCCTTAAAATCATTGGAGCCACTTTAATCTTCTAATATGTTTTTTGTCTTACAAATCTTATCCCTTAAAATCATTTATTTTGAGACTTCTTTTATTATTATTTTTATTATCATTTTTCTAATGCGTTGGAGGGGGTTTCGAACCCGAAACCTCTTTCACGGAAATGCCCAAACTTTGAGAACTCTTTTATTATTATTTTTCTAATGCATTGGAGGGGGGGTTTCGAACCCGGAACCTATTTCACGGAAATGCCCCAACACCAAACCGTCCGCCTCCAACGGGTATTCTTCAAAAGCGCACCTCAACAGGTGTTCAAATCTTGGTGTAAAAATGGGCTCATTTTCACACCATTTACACATCTGATTTACATGCAAGATGCGTAAATAATTATAGACAAAAATAATTGATACATAAATGTTACACATATTCACCATTTACATATGTAAATGGGTGTAGACAAACAACCCTTTAGCTACAAGTCTGGCCTTAAATCGTTCGATTTTGCCCTTTGAGTCTTGCTTGGTCTTAAAGACCCATTTACATCCTATAGTCGGAGACCCTTGAGTCTAGGGGTGTGCATGGATCGGTTCAGGTCGGTTTTGGGTTAAAACCGCCAACCGAACCGACCTTGTCAGTTTGTATATTATGTGAACCGAACCGAACCGACACAATGGATTTATCTGATCCGTAACCGACCCAACTAGTGTCCACCATATCCACCACCCGATCTAACCCGATTTTTTCATGGATATCAACCACCCGATCAAGTTATCCACCGACCCTACTAGTGTCCACCAAGCACCAAATACATAGTCAATCCAGATACATAGTGTTGTTACCTACGCCCAAATACTTCTACATAAGCACTTTGACAAAACATGATCCCTTGATTAGAGTGCAAAAAATATATTAATTGAAACTACCAAATACTAATAAATAGTTTTAGAGTTGGAATAATACAATATAATATAGTGACCATTACTCGTCACATTTACAAAGATGAAAAAGAGAATTAAAAGGAAATAGTTGATGCATTTTGAAGTTTCTAGGTGTCCAAAGACATCCCACATAATCTCTTGCAAATAAAACACATATTAAGAAAAATAAAAGGCAAAACATATGAAGCAACTTAAACAATAATATGATACCAATACCCAATTTGCTAGGGGTGTGCATGGATCGGTTCGGGTCGGTTTTGGATTAAAACCGCCAATCGAACCGACCCAGTCGGGTTAGCAGTTTTTTAACTGATCCGAACCGACCCTAATCGGATAACCGACCCGTTTGCCACGGTTCGGGTCGGGTCGGTCGGTTTTGTCAGGTCAGATGGATTTATGCACACCCCTACTTAAGGCAATTCAACGAGATCTTACACTTTATTTATTTTATTTTTTTTCTTTTATTTGTTAACAAAGGGTTCCCAACCCTTTGGGCTGTACTAATCCCTTCGGGCCCAGAGAGAAGACGAGTAAAACCCATGTGGCCCCTAGGTGGAAGTACAAGTGGACTCAACCTTCGGTTCCTGAAGAGGGGGGAACCGGGATCGATATCTAGACCTGTAGCTCCGGAAGAGGGAGAAACCGTGGTCTTGACCACTCAACCCACCCATTGGGGTTGATCCTAAACTTTATTTACCGACATGGATTTCAACTCTTCTTGCACATCAATCCATTTATTCGAATCATCACTTTTAATGGCTTGTGAAAATGTTACCGAATCTTCCTTGACACCTATATCAAAACTAGATTCTTGAAGATAAACAATATAACCATCGGATATAACATACCTCCTATATCTTTGAGATCTTCTTAAAGCTTCTAATTCTGCTAAATTTTGATTTGGATGAGTGATATCTTCAATCATATTATTATGAGTGACATTCTCGTTTAGTGGTGCATCTGGTATATTAGGTTGTATTTCCATCATATCGTTTTGAACGAAGTCACTTGGAATACCAACTCTAACCGCTTCAATTAGTATTTGAACATGTATCCAATGTTCTTCAAACACCACAATCGAATATGAACGAAATTACAAATAAAGATGTAAGGTCCGTGACCTTATTGGGTCAGTTGGGCCCAAAACCCGGCCCGTTGACCCATTTATTATTAATTATTTTAATTAATTGTATTTTAGATATTTAAGTGCGTTTAGATCAAAAGCGAGTTTCTTTTAGCATTAGATTAGTGTCCGCTTAGTTTCGCTTGATTCCGAGTTCGTTTGATCATAGCAACGGGGTAGTTTGCATTTTGCAATTTAGGAAAAATTGTGTGTTTTTCCGAAATATTCCAAACGCCTTGATTTTTGGGTTCGTTGGAAATGTTTCATCGTGCTGATCATTTTTGTCTCTTGACTCGTTGCGATCCGACAATCAGAAACACTTCAAGTAGTCCATCCTTTAACCGAACCCTCTTTAGGGCAAACTAGTCTTTTCCGTCTTCCCTTCTTCTTAAACGAGATTAACCCTAATCTCTTATTCATTCTCTGCAACGAAAGAGAGACTAACAACCCCCATTTCATCTTCTTCCTTTCTCAAGCCAGAACTCTACCCTAGAAGATCCTAATCGAAGATCAGTTCCGCTAATCTCCATCATCTCGATATTCTCTTTCTTCCGGTACCAATTCGGTAAGATTTCTCCAAACTTTATATTTTCAATCACCTTCCTTCTGTTTAAATTAAGCTTGATCTTAATTCTTTTCCTTCATTTCTTCTTCTTGGCTTCCTATATTGCGTTTTGTCGGGTTAGATTTGGGATTTCATGATAGAAAGGCTTCTCCTCAAGTTTCACCCAATTTCTATCTTCTTCTTGGTTGAGGCAAGTAGATATGCATTTTATATATAAATATGTGGGTATGGTTTTCTATTGATTGCAATGGTTTCTTGTTCGAATACCCAAATTCCAAGCTATGGTTATGTTTTGATTTGGGATTTATTTGATAGATTAGGATTTGGAAATATTTGGTTTGAATTAATTGTTAAAATAGTAGCTTTGGAGATTTTAAATTTGATAGAATGGAATGGAATGAATGGATGGAATGGAATGATGGGGAGAGCAAGAAGCTCTATTTTATGCAGGTTGTAGTCTTTGGAAAGGCTTGGGAATAGAGGAAAACGAATTGGGAATGAAGAATTCAGAAATGGCCTGATGAACGTCGGTTAGCCGACACCTTCACATCGGTCAGCCGACACCAATACGTTGGTCAGCCGATACTGACCTCGGTTCCAAAACCAGAGAGCAAAATGAACGTCGGTCAGCTCGTCAGTTCGGTGTCGGTCAGCCGCAGGGATATGTAAATGGATCATTTTAGAACGCCCATAACTTTTAATCCGCCCGTTGGACTTCTACGTATAATATACCGTTGGAAAGCCCTTGAGACGTAGAATCCAATGGTTCTAATTTCATCACGATCGGAGGTTGGAAATTGATGTAAATGCTTGGATTAATGATCCTATTCATTTTTATTGGAAAATAGACTGTGAACCTAGGATTTGGCCTTTGATGTTGGAAACCATGAACCTACTCACACTTGACCATTAATGAGGATTGAAATCGAAACACGAGGCTTGGTGTGAATTCGATGAGTTATCTAGGTATTCGTGTATTACACATGGTATAACGAATGTATATGGAACTGAACCAATAGATGCTTAACATGATTGTACACCAAGGGATTTTCTTAGAAGCATCGTTGAACCAACTTCCATACGTACTCTGTTAGGACATGTGGGGTACAGGAATGACATCATTTTCGTAGGATTGGATTGTAACATCCCTTTGACTTTTGACTTGTTTCCGTTGTAACAACCCCATCTCCACTTGGATGATTTCTGCATTGAAGGCAGGGCGATTTATGAGGAGCGGTTGCGAAGGCTTTATCGCATTTATTGCAGAAGATATGGAGTCCAAGTCTGTTGATGAGATTCCAGTGGTGCGAGAATTTTTGAATGTGTTTCCGGATGAGATTCCTGGTTTGCCACATGTTCGTGAGTTGGATTTCACGATACAATTGCAGCCAGGTACAGCACTTATCTCAAAGGCCACTTATAGGATGGCACCAGCAGAATTGAAGGAGTTGAAGACTAAAATAGGAGATCTGTTGGATAAGGGGTTTATCAGGCCCAGTGTTTCACCGTGGGGAGCTCCGGTAATTTTTGTGAAGAAGAAGGACGAGACTATGAGGATGTGCATAGAACAGACAGTTGAATCAAGTGACTGTTAAGAATAAGTATCCGTTACCGAGGATCGATGAGCTATTCGATCAGTTGCAGGGAGCCCAATTCTTTTCGAAGATAGATCTGCGTTCCTGTTATCATCAGTTGCGAGTCAGAAAGGAGGATGTTCCTAAGACTGCATTCCGGATGAGATATGGACATTTTGAGTTTCTCGTGATGCCTTTTGGGTTGACGAACACTCCAGTTGTTTTTATGGCATTGATGAATAAGGCATTTGCTCCTTTCTTGGATCAGTTTGTAGTTGTCTTCATAGATGATGTATTGGTGCACTCAAAGACTAAGGAGGAGCATGAGCATCAATTGAGAACATCTTTACAGCTTTTGAGGGATAACCAACTGTATGCTAAGTTGAGCAAATGTGAGTTTTGGTTGGAACAAGTTGCATTTTTGGGTCACATTATCTCCAAGGAAGGACTGACAGTGGATCCCAAGAAGATTGCAACAGTTGTTAATTGGAGTAGCCCGAGGAATGTAGCAGAGGTTCGTAGTTTTCTTGGACTTGCAGGTTACTACAGGAGGTTTGTAAAAGAATTCTCAACCATAGCATCTTCGTTAACTAAGTTGACGAGGAAGGATATTCCGTTTGTGTGGACGGAAGGGTGTAAAAAGAGTTTCCAGGAGCTGAAGACTCGGTTGACTACAACACCCATACTTATTTTACCCGCTGGAAGTGGAGGATTTGTGATTTTCACAGATGCATCAGGGATTGGTTTGGGATGTGTTCTCATGCAGCATGAGAAAGTGATAGCTTATGGGTCGCGGCAATTGAAGGATCATGAGAAGAAGTATGCCACGCATGACTTGGAGCTAGTAGCAGTAGTGTTTGCATTGAAGTTGTGGAGGCATTATTTATATGGTGAGAGATTTGAGGTGCACAGAAATCACAAAAGCCTGCAATACTTGTTTACACAAGGTGATCTGAATAACAGGTAGAGGAGATGGATGGAGTGTTGGGATTGGTGTATGCCCTAAAGCCCACTAGCAGCACTCTCATCTTTTGTCACTGGATATTTACTGGTTATTTAATGGAATGACTCTTTTCTCTTTAAACATGTATATATGTATGGTTGTGTAAGGCCCATTGTTTCTAGTAAATGAATTAGGTGTGTAGTGGCTACACACAGATAGGTCTGACTCATTGACACTGGAAACAATAAATTCGTTCATAACTGAGAGATGGAGTTGTGCACTTCATCTTGGTGTAAGTTATAGTGAGATACTCTCCTGTATTCAGAGTGACTTACCTAAGTCACAGGAGGTCTTTCCCGGATTTATCTCATTATTGCATGTTCCATGCATTGAACAGGACCATTGTAGGTATGATCTCTAAAATAGTACTATCACTGTGTGAGATCGAATCACCTCATGCTACTGAGTGACCAGTGCTCTTAATCTTGAGCATTTGTGGATGAACTGACGAAGTCGAGTTCTTGTGCTTTTATTCACTATGGGTGAGATCCTTCACATGGGTCAACAGCTTTGTGTTTTGAGTGCTCAGGCTTGATCAGTTGGGACGTGCAGATGCAATAAAGAATCTATGTCATCTAATGATGGAGTGATCATCCCCTTAGAATTATCCGATTAATCATCAAAATCTAAGATCTTAGTATATGGATGTTCCATATGGATATTGAACTTGTGGGTCGCTCCCTGGACCAAGAGAATGATATCCGGATGATGATTAATTTAAAGGATATGAAGTTCTAAGGTTGAGATATAATCAAGAAGGTCGATAGTACATTGAATAACCTGACTTGATTATGGATGTTACATAGAGGGGCATTACGGTCAATTCACTTAATAGGTCGAAGACATAAGTCACTTTCTGATGAGATTAAAATTATATTTTATTTGTCCCTGGAGTTCAGCCATAACTCTTTAGTGGAATGAGTTAGGGTTAAAAATGATCTTAATGTTGCTATAGGATTAGCATGGATATTTTAGTCATTTTGGTAGCCAAGGGCAAATATGTCTTTTGGTCCCTTCTCTAGCCAATTTTCCTATATTGGCATGGTTTCCTATTTTGTTTAAATAATATGAGGTTGAATTATATTAATGGAAAAGTTATTGACTTGTGGGCCATGATGTGATTATCCATTCAATGGGCCAGCCATAAAGCGGGGCCCTTGTGTAACGTTTCCAATTTTAAGTAGGAATCTTTACTTGGAAAATTGGTTTCCTTTTTGGATAAGAAATCCTACAATATAAGTATCCTAATTATTTTGTAAAGAATTACTAGGGATCAGTTGCACGCCTATATTTTTTGTTTACTAAACTTAAGGAATGTCTTCTTTGTTTTCTTTTTAAAAAGGAGAGAACTAAGAAGAAGATAAAACTTCTTTTTCAAATTCTCCCTCTTGGCCGTACAAGATATGTTTAAAAAAGGAGAGAACTAAGAAGAAGATAAAACTTCTTTTTCAAATTCTCCCTCTTGGCCGTACAAGATATGTTTAAAAAAGGAAGAGATAAGAGGGAGAGTGCAACGTCGCCCAAATAGGAGATGAGATGCAACTGACGCAGAAAGCTTTTCTTCTTCTTCCTTGAAGAAAAAAAAATTAAAAATCAGATCAAGGTCTTTTCCATTTTTTAGTTCAGATAATCTCTCAAAAAGGAAACCATACTTTGATCCCACAATCATAACCAATGGGATTGGGTTGTGGAATAGAGGAGAAGTTCAAAATGAGCATTACTGCAGAAAATTTCAGCAACTAGTCTTACTGATTGCAGGCCTGAAGATCAGACCATTTGATCCTTTCTTATCAGAGATTTGTAGTCTTCAAATCATCAAGGTATGATAACTCTATAATCTCTTTTTATTATTCACTACATGTTGATCATGATTTCATGGAGTAATAATGTTTATTCTATGGCTGATTTGTGCTGCCAAGATCAGCTTTAAATTAGTTTTTGCTGGTTTGAAAATCATACATGGACGTCCCTGCTTAGGGATTTCAGATCTAGTTAGCCTAAACTTTCAGTGGTATCAGAGCCACTCCATGTGAAATCATGATCCCAAGTTGTGTTAATTTTTATTCTAGCTTAATTAAGGGCAAGGTGGCACCCTTTAAGATAAGTTTTAGTGCATGATTGATGTGTAGGAATTTTTCCAGATGGCTGGAATTTTATTTCAGATTACTGTCTCCTGCTGTACATAATATTTTGCATGCACTAACCTCTTTGTATGAAGCCAAATATGCATCCTTGATGGTTTGTATATATGTTGTATGGATTTGGATGTGTTTTTATTAGTTGGAAATTGTAAGATTGCGGGTTTAGCAATCATAGGAAATTGTAATTTCAATTTATGTTTCCAATTAGTTTCTATGTAGCTTTCTTGAAAAGCATAGGGATTTCCAATGTAATTTGTGGTTTTGTTTTTCATGGTTTGCTTGTATATAAATTTTTTTTTTTTTTGGAATCAAGCAAGGGAAGAAAGCTTCAAAAATTGCATGACTGCTACTAAAGGGAATCCATGGTGATGATGAAGATAAGGCTTCTTGGTGTAAGAGGAAATCTGATTTTGAAGTCCAAAGAGAAAGGAGCCATCAAGGGTTGCATAATTTTATTGCTATTATGTATGGAATGCTTGGTTTAATGCTTTATATAATTGCTATAATACTCACCTCGGAACATGGCCACCACTAGGTTAATAAATTTGGGATTTTTCAATATTAGATTGGATTAGTTTGGCTATATGTTTTTAAACAGAACTTAGACCAGCAATTTTCTTTGTCTAAGGTTTAAAATTGGATAGGGTTTAGTTTATCTTGATACCCTTGTTTTCCAAAAGAGGCTAAACTAAAATCTAATACGATGCTCCCTAATGGTTCCCATAGCCCAAGTTATTTTTTTTATTTGATTTTTTAAGGAACTTTACTCAATATGTTTTAAAAGCAAAGGTTATTTTTTAGATGACTTAAGCTATTGAGTCATGAAATTTGTTAACAAAGTTTGCTAGATTTAAACAAAGTTTGAGTAATGATACAAATATCAAAAGTGTTTTAAAACCCTAGTGATAAATAATCAAGTGGGAGAGGGGTTTGGAAAAACCCCATGGCCTTCCATTTTCGGTTCATACTATCTCAATGGAGTGTTAGTAGGATCGGCCATCCCTACGGTGGAGTTCTTTACTAAAGATCGCTTCAAGGGGATTAGTGGGTGAAATTAATGTGAATATTCATAATGAGGTGTTAGTAGAAGCGGCCACCCCTTCGGTGGAGTTCTTTACTAAAGATCACTTCTATAGAATGTCGATGAAGTGTTGGTGGGAGCGGCCATCCCTTCGGTGGAGCTTTTTACCAGAGTTCACTTCAAGAAATGATTAAGTTCACTTCCCTTCGGAGGACTCAAATCATAGACATTCTGGGAAATTTCATAAGAGATGGTAACACACTTGACATAAGACGGTAATAACCTCTCCTTACGAGTTTTAGTTATTTGTCATATGAGGCCAAACCAATCAGTGATTGGATTGTCACTGGATATTCGATATCCAGATAGTGATAATCCAAATAAGCGAGGCTTTATTCAATGTGACTGTAAGCTCGGCCATCCCTTCGATGGAGGGTCTATGAGGAGGTTGATACACTGATACATTATGTTTAGGGTTAAATAATGTAAAAAGTTTTGTGCATGTGTTTCCTTTTATAACTAGCACCATATGCATGTCACATATATAATGCCTGTCTAATTATAAGCCGTTTCATATCCGGAGAGAGATGACTAAGGATTCTTTTAGCCCGTTGATGAGCATTCTTCGTGAGAACAAACTGACTGGCCCTAATTACGTAGATTGGAAGAGAAATCTTGACATAGTACTCACTGTTGAGGAGTACAAGTATGTCTTGTCGGAACCCTGTCCTGATATTTATGCTGATTCTACTGATGAACAACTAGAGGCTGAAAGGAAATGAAAGAAAGCGAATAGCATGGCTAAATGCTACATACTTGCATCCATGTCCAACATGTTGCAAACACAGCACGAGCAAATGGACACAGCTTCTGACATCATGATGTCCTTGTCTGAGATGTTCGCAGACAAAAGCAGGCCAGCTAGGCAAGCTGTTATAAGGACAATCATGAATACTAGGATGGCTGAGGGAACACCTGTCAGAGAGCATATGCTCAAGATGATGGATTGTTTCAATGTGGCTGAGATTCTAGGGGCCGAGATTGATACAGAGAGTCAAACTGATATGATTCTCGAAACTCTGCCGGACTCTTTCACTCAGTTCAAGCTCAATTTCAATATGAGCAAGATGGACATGACTCTATCTGAGTTAATGAAAGAACTCCAGGCGGCAGAGGCTATCATGAAGCCCAAAGCCCAGGCTCACTTTTTCCAGTCTTCCTCTAAATTGAACCCGAAAGGGAAGAAGTTCAAGAAGAAGCAGGATAAGGGAAAGGTACAGAAAAAGGGCAATACTGGAAAAAAGAAGGACAAGGGTACAGGTGAAAAGCCAAAAGGGAAATGCTTCAAGTGTGGCCTCAAAGGTCATTGGAAGAAAGATTGTCCCAAGTTCCTAGCCTCAGTTAAGAAAGGTATATCTCTTTCCTACTACATTGAAACTTGTCTTGTGGTTGATTCTACTGATTCGTGGATAGTAGACTCTAGAGCCACTAATCATATCTGCAATTCATTACAGGGGTTTCAGATAATGCAGAAGTTTGAGAAAGGAGAGTTTGCTTTTAGAGTTGGAACTGGAGCCAAAGTTTGGGCAGTTGCAGTGGGAGTTGTTTCCTTACATTTTTCATGTGATAGGATATTAGTTTTAAATAATGTTTTCTATGTTCCAGACATGAGAGAATTTAATTTCAGTTTCCAGACTCATTGAATTTAATTATTTAGTTTCCTTCCATTCTGGTGTTGATATCAGTAGAGATGGATATGTTATATGTTCCGGTAGAATGCATGACAACTTATTTTATATATATCATATTGCTCCCACACTGCATAATGTACAACTAGAAAGCTCAACTTCCCTTAAAAGGAAGGTATCTTCAACCAATGACACTTATCTTTGGCACTTACGTTTGGGTTACATTAACCTAAAACGGATTCAGAGGTTGGTAGAAGATGTGCCTTTGAGCTCATTAGATCTTGAACCTTTGCCTCAGTGCGAATCTTGTCTCAAGGGAAAGATGACCAAAAGGTCATTCTCTGCAAAGGGACTAAAGTCAAAAGAGTTGTTGGGATTGGTTCACACTGATGTGTGTGGTCCTATGAACAAACCGGCTCGAGGAGGTTATGAGTATTTCATCACCTTCACTGATGACTACTCTAGGTATGGATATGTGTACTTAATGCGATGCAAGTCTGAAGCGTTTGATAAATTCAAGCAATTCAAGGCTGAGACGGAGTTACAACTAGGGAAACATATCAAAGCCCTTCGATCTGATTGAGGTGGCGAGTACCTCCTGGGTGAGTTCAAAGAGTACCTCACACAACATGGGATTATGTCTCAGTTGTCTGCACCGGGTACACCCCAGCAAAATGGTGTAGCGGAGAGAAGAAGCCGTACCCTTCTTGATATGGTAAGGTCCATGATTAGTCATGCAACCCTACCTATATTTTTTTAGGGATATGCCCTAGAAGCAGCAGCATACATTTGAAATTTGGTACCTTCTAAATCAGTGCCTAGGACACCGCAAGAAATGTGGACAGGTCGAAAACCCAGTTTAAGACATATCCACATTTGGGGTTGTCCAACCTATGTACTGAATGATAAAGCTACCAAGCTGGAACCCAGATCGAAAATGTGCTACTTCATTGGGTATCCTAAGGGAATGAGAGGTGACATCTTTTATCATCCAAAGGAGCAAAAAGTACTTATCAGCACTCATGCTAGGTACTTGGAGGATGATTGTATGATGTACCAAGAGCTTAGTTGTAAAGAAACCCTTGAGGAGATTCATCCGGGATCTCCTATAACATCTATACCAGGTCCTGAGGCGGTAGATGAATAGGATATTCCTTTTAACACTCCGGAGCCTCGTCGTAGTGGGAGAATTTCTAGACAGCCAGAAAGATATCTAGGAATGTCTTTTAAGACAGACTCCGAAGATCTGGTTGAGGATCCTGCTAGTTACTATGAAGCGGTGACGGATATAGATGCTGACATGTGGCAGCAAGTGATGAAATCTGAATTGGATTCTTTGTATTCCAATCAAGTCTGGGAACTTGTGAATGCACCTAAAGCGATTAAACCCATAGGGTGCAAGTGGATCTACAAGAGGAAGAGAGGAGTGGATGGGAAGGTGGAAACCTTCAAAGCAAGACTGGTGGCGAAAGGATATACTCAGAAAGAGGGTATCGATTATGAGGAGACCTTTTCACCAGTGGCTATGCTTAAGTCCATAAGGATTCTCTTGGCCATCGCATGTCATTATGACTACGAGATATGACAGATGGATGTCAGGACAGCTTTTCTTAATGAAAGTTTTGACGAATGCATCTATATGATGCAACCAGAGGGTTTCATTGCTAGTGGCCAAGATAATATAGTTTGTAAACTTAAGAAGTCCATTTATGGACTTAAGCAAGCATCTAGAGCATGGAACATCAAGTTTAATCAGGCAGTCAAATCTTTTGGCTTTGATCAAAACATTGATGAACCATGTGTGTATAAGAAAGGAAGTGGAAAAGCAGTTGCATTTTTTATTCTGTATGTAGATGACATATTGCTCATTGGAAATGATGTAGGTATATTGTCATCCACAAAGGTTTGGTTATCCTCTCAATTTCAGATAAAAGATTTGCATGAGGCCAGCTATATCTTAGGGATCAAGCTTTTGCGAGATCGCAAGAATAAAATGTTAGCCTTATCCCAATCTTCATATATTGAGAAGATATTGGTCAAGTTTAACATGCATGACTCCAAGAAGGGCTTGCTACCTTCTAGACATGGAGTTCCACTGTCTCGAGATCAATATCCAAAGACACCTAAGGAGATAGATAGCATGAGGAGAGTTCCATATGCATCTGCTGTTGGAAGCCTCATGTATGCAATGTTATGTACTAGACCAGATATTTGCTTTGCCGTTGGCATGGTTAGCAGATATCAGTCAAACCCTAGACCTATGCATTGGACAGCTATTAAGTATATATTCAAGTATCTACGGAGAACGAAAGATTATATGCTAACCTATCGAGCAGATGATCTAACATGTTTGGGGTATACAGATTCTGATTTCCAATCTGATAGAGATGCCAGAAAGTCTACTTCAAGATACGTCTTTACTCTGTCAAGAGGGGCTATATCATGGAGGACTGTCAAGCAATCCTGTACTGCTGATTCTACCATGGAAGCAGAGTATGTGGCGGCATCGGAAGCTGCAAAGGAAGCAGTATGGCTCAGAAAATTCCTATTGGAATTAGGAGTTGTTCCTGCAGTGCAAAAACCGATTGTCATGTACTGCGACAACTCTGGTGCGGTAGGACAGTGCAAAGAGCCCAGGAATCACAAGAAAGGCAAGCACATTCAGAGAAAGCACCACTTGATCCGGGAATTCATCCAGGGAGGACAAATAGTGGTGGAGCAGATTGCCTTAGCAAATAACTTAGCTGACCCATTTACTAAGACTCTTACTGAGAAAGTGTTTACTTCTCATGTTGAGTCTATGGGAGTTAGTTTAGGAAATAGTGATCCTTAGTGCAAGTGGGAGTTTGTTGGGATTGGTGCATGCCCTAAAGCCCGCTAGCAGCACTCTCATCTTTTGTCACTGTATATTTACTGGTTATTTAATGGAATGACTCTTTTCTCTTTAAACATGTATATATGTATGGTTGTGTAAGGCCCATTTTTTCTAGTAAATGAATTAGGTGTGTAGTGGCTACACACAGATAGGTCTGACTCATGGACACTGGAAACAATAAATTTGTTCATAACTGAGAGATGGAGTTGGGCACTTCATCTTGGTGTAAGTTATAGTGAGATACTCTCCGGTATTCAGAGTGACTTACCTAAGTCACGGGAGGTCTTTCCCGGATTTATCTCATTAGTGCATGTTTCATGCATTGAACAGGACCATTGTAGGTATGATCTCTAAAATAGTACGTTCACTAAGAGAGATCGAATCACCTCATGCTACTGAGTGACCAGTGCTCTTAATCTTGAGCATTTGTGGATGAACTGACGAAGTCGAGTTCTTATGCTTTAATTCACTATGGGTGAGATCCTTCACATGGGTCAACATCTCTGTGTTTTGGGTGCTCGGGCTTGATCAGTTGGGACGTGCAGATGCAATAAAGAATCTATGCCATCTAATGATGGAGTGATCGTTCCCTTAGAATTATCCGATTAATCATCAAAAATCTAAGATCTTAGTATATGGATGTTCCATATGGATATTGAACTTGTGGGTCGCTCCCTGGACTAAGAGAATGATATCCGGATGATGATTAATTTAAAGGATATGAAGTTCTAAGGTTGAGATATAATCAAGAAGGTCGATAGTACATTGAATAACCTGACTTAATTATGGATGTTACATAGAGGGGCATTACGGTCATTTCACTTAATAGGTCGAAGACATAAGTCACTTGCTGACGAGATTAAAATTATATTTTATTTGTCCCTGGAGTTCAGCCATAACTCTTTAGTGGAATGAGTTAGGGTTAAAAATGATCTTAATGTTGCTATAGGATTAGCATGGACATTTTAGTCATTTTGGTAGCCAAGGGCAAATATGTCTTTTAGTCCCTTCTCTAGCCATTTTCCTATATTGGCATGGTTTCCTATTTTGTTTAAATAATATGAGGTTGAATTATATTAATGGAAAAGTTATTGACTTGTGGGCCATAATGTGATTATCCATTCAATGGGCCAGCCATAAAGCGGGGCCCTTGTGTAAGGTTTCCAATTTTAAGTAGGAATCTTTACTTGGAAAATTGGTTTCCTTTTTGGATAAGAAATCCTACAATATAAGTATACTAATTATTTTGTAAAGAATTACTAGGGATCAGTTGCACGCCTATATTTTTTGTTTACTAAACTTAAAGAATGTCTTCTTTGTTTTCTTTTTAAAAAGGAGAGAACTAAGAAGAAGATAAAACTTCTTTTTCAAATTCTCCCTCTTGGCCGTACAAGATATGTTTAAAAAAGGAGAGAACTAAGAAGAAGATAAAACTTCTTTTTCAAATTCTCCCTCTTGGCCGTACAAGATATGTTTAAAAAAGGAAGAGATAAGAGGGAGAGTGCAACGTCGCCCAAATAGGAGATGAGATGCAACTGACGCAAAAAGCTTTTCTTCTTCTTCCTTGAAGAAAAAAAAATTAAAAATCAGATCAAGGTCTTTTCCATTTTTAGTTCAGATAATCTCTCAAAAAGGAAACCATACTTTGATCCCACAATCATAACCAATGGGATTGGGTTGTGGAATAGAGGAGAAGATCAAAAGGAGCATTACTGCAGAAAATTTCAGCAACTAGTGTTGCTGATTGCAGGCCTGAGATCAGACCATTTGATCCTTTCTTATCAGAGATTTGTAGTCTTCAAATCATCAAGGTATGATAACTCTTTAATCTCTTTTTATTATTCACTACATGTTGACCATGATTTCATGGAGTAATAATGTTTATTCTATGGCTGATTTGTGCTGCCAAGATCAGCTTTAAATTAGTTTTTGCTGGTTTGAAAATCATACATGGGCATCCCTGCTTAGGGATTTCAGATCTAGTTAGCCTAAACTTTCATGGAGTACATAAAGGATTATGATTTTCAATCAAGTACCATCCTGGAAGGGTGAATGTTGTAGCAGATGCTCTCAGTAGGAAGGCAGCATTCAGTGGATGCATAATGCCTGAATGGAGTTGGATGGAGCAGTTTAGAGATATGGATGTAGAAGTCTGGCCAGTTAATGAGAAAGTCCTAGTTGCTACTATGGGAGTTTGGGAGCCAGAGATAGTGAACAAGATCAAGGAAGTTCAGAAGGATGATCCAGAATTACAGAGAATCATTGATCATGTGGATGAAAAGCCAGAGTTCAGATTGATTGATGGAGTTATCTTCTTCAAGGATAGGTTGTGTGTGCCTGATGTTCAAAACATCAAGTATCAAGTCAGAGCTGATGACAGATGCACACCATACCAGATATTCTATTCACCCAGGGAGTACCAAGATGTATCAGAATTTGAAGAATCACTATTGGTGGGAGAAAATGAAGAAAGAGATTGCAGAATTCGTCTCAAACAAAAGCCTATGGTTGGTCTTATTTATTGCTCAGGAGGCTTCACCCCAAATTTCAGGTAATTCCGACATCGTTTGACCTAGTTTCGGCTTCTGACGGAAAATCGGCAGCTCTGCGCGACAAAGTCTTTGGCTTTCCCAGAAAATTGAAAACTTTGCAGTGCAAAATGCAAGGATTCTCATCAAGTTTTCTACAGGGAAATCAGGTCAATAAATGATAAAAAAATGTCAAGAAAAAATACAGAATAAAAAAGAATAAAAAAACATCAAAAACGGCTGCAAAATGGGACAAAAAGAGGGGAAAACCCCAGGGTCGCAGACCCCTGCGACCCTGGCCAAGGTTCGCCGGCGACCATGGAGCCCGGAATCGCCGGGTGGGCATTCGAAGCTTCCGACTTCTGGGATTTTCCAAAATTCATACTTCTTAGACACCAAATCCTTTGACATCCGTCAAAAATCACGGGTCAATCATCAAGAGTATCAAAATCAACATTGATCGCCAATCGGTCAACCAAAAAAGTGCGCTTTCTACCCGACCGATCGAGAAATCGACAAGACAGATGGCACCAACCCGCTGTTGGCAACCAATACCTGAAGTTACATGGTCATCCGATGTCGATCTACATGAAGATCCATCGATGATCATCTCTAGAAGAATCTCAAAAGACGCGGCACGGCCGCGACTCTTCAACTGCTCGGCGACCACTTAATGCGATTAATTGATTAGCTTTATTACGGTCATTAATTCATTTCTTTGGACGGCCCAAAGAAGCAAGCAAACGGGAGTTACAAGTCAAGAGATTCATGACATTTAAAACATGAAACTTCTCCCATCATGGCGATTAAAGGCGATTAAATGCCCTCATTCTCAACCGGCCAATCAGAAGCCAAGAAAAAGGAGTTACAAAGTAAAAGAATTAAAACTTGTAACTCCTCCCACAATAAAAGCCCATAAATCCTCCTAAATGGCTACCAAGAGCCTATAAATAGGAGAGCATCCCAAGCATTTGATATAGATCAGAAAATCTGAAAATCCAGACAGAAAAAGGCATCAGAAATCTAAGAGAAAGAAATAGAGAAAACTCTGCGAAGTTCTGCACCGGCCACCACTACAAGGTGACAAAAGTCCTTTGGGGGGTACCCCCAAGGTCCTTGCCTTCTCCTTCTGCCTCCATCGGCTTAGACGTGGCTTTTCAGCCCGCCTACTTAGCTTTTTATTGGACATAGGACCTCCTCTTGGTCTTTGTCCTCTAAAAATCTTAGGTTATAGCCAAGCCAAGCGAATCAAGAGCATCCTCTGTTCTCATCTACATGGATGATGGCGAAGTCCACATATGGCTTGCGACAGTCAATCTGAAGGAGTCCCCTCCAATCTCCTAAGAAGTTAGATCCTCCTTTTCTTGCTTTTCATTGTAGTTTGCATTTTTCCAAAAGAGACAAAAATCACAAGTCTTGTCTTTCATTATTGATAAGAATTGTAAATTGGCTATAAACGCCAAAAATCGGTTATAAACGCCAAGATCGGCTATAAATTTCAAAATCGGCTATAAATGCCAAAAAAATCACCTTTCACGGCAAACCAAGAAAAATGACTCTTTTCTTAAATATTTGTGCAATGGAAAACTTGAAAGAAGTTGATTTCCTTTTTATTTGCGAAGGTCGATCTCCGGATCACCACTTGTAATTCCAAGTAAAATAGAAACTCTGGCATACCCACATAAAAAAATGTTGATGCGTACCTTTGGCCCCCGGTTATGAAAGGGTCGGACCTAACGGACTCCCACGTCCACCGACCTCGGTAGAACCGAGCAGAAGCGCTGTCCATCAAGCTGGCACACCCGGTGGGACTCGTTCATTTGAGAACACGATGCTAGAAATGAAATATTTGCATATCATATCTTTTGCTCTATGCTTATACTTCTTTTCTCGATTCCTTGGCTACTTTCTAATTGGTGGCCTATGTTGGATTCCGCATCTAAAAAAATGAGATGAGATTTTTTGGAAATTTCTAATTCTTCGAAATTATTTCACTCTTTCTCTTTTCAAAAAAAAATAAAAAAAAATAAAAAATCAGATTTCTCAGTTTGGATTCAAAATTGAGAAACCTTGATCCTTTCCTATCGTTCATCGTGCTTGCAGAAATGTTGAGCCTGTTCGACTAAGGTTTTGGGCCATCGTTTCTCTTCGATGAGTTCATTAAAGATCTAAAAAATAAAAAATCAGATTTTTCAATTTGGATTCAAAATTGAGAAACCTTGATCATTTCCTATCATTCATCGTGCTTGCAGAAATGTTGAGCCTGTTCGACTAAGGTTTTGGGCCATCGTTTCTCCTCGATGAGTTCATTAAAGATCTAAAAATAAAAAAAATAAAGATAAAAAATCAGATTTTTCTGTTTGGATTCAAAACTGAGAAACCTTGATCCTTTCCTATCGTTCATCGTGTTTGAAGAAATGTTGAGCCTTTTCGACTAAGGTTTTGGGCTATCGTTTCTCTTCGATGAGTTCATTAAAGTTCTAAAAAAAAGATCAGATTTTTCCGTTTCGATTCAAAATTGAGAAACCTTGATCCTTTCCTATCGTTCATCGTGCTTGTAGAAATGTTGAGCCTGTTCGACTAAGGTTTTGGGCCATCGTTTATCTTCGATGAGTTCATTAAAGATCTAAAAATAAAAAATAAAAAATAAAAAAATAAAAAATCAGATTTTTCAGTTTGGATTCAAAATTGAGAAACCTTGATCCTCTCCTATCGTTCATCGTGCTTGCAGAAATGTTGAGCCTGTTCGACTAAGGATTTGGGCCATCGTTTCTCTTCGATGAGTTTATTTGAGATCTAAAAACAAAACAAAAAAGACATAGACCACTAAGGTTAAACCAACTACGTTCTTTCATCACGGTTGATTCAGGAAAAGCCTTGTCCAGAGTGTGGAGACAGCTTGACTGTTCTAGGCAAGGGTCCTCCAAACGGGTTTATTAAGTAATCCTACCCTTACCTGGGGCCAATTCTATCAATCGAGATTTCATAAGACCGGGTTAGGAGGCCTATGTGTACTCTCTCGTCTTTTAAATAAAAAAAATTTTCAAAATAAAAATTTTAAAATAAAAAAAAAGATTTTTCAAAAAAAATCTTAAAAATAAATAAATTAATTAATAAAAAAAAGTTTTTTTCAAAAAAAAAATCTTCAAAAAAAAAACTTCCCATCAATTTTGGGTTCAGATCGGAGAAATTTTGGTCTCCTCCTTTCTGAGCACTGGCGCTCGCGAAAATCGTTGAGCCCGTGTTCAGATTGGAAAGCCTTTTGCTTACTTTGATGAACCCAATCTTGACCTTTCAAAAAAAAAACTCGTCATTTTTGGAATCAGAACCGAGAAATTATGGTTCATTTCCTTCTGAGTACTGGCGCTCGCGAAAATCGCTGAGACCGTATTTGAATCGGAATACCATCTGCTCTCTTTGATGAATCCAATCTTGACCTTTCAAAATAGAGAAACTCATCTCATGGATGCCGTCTCAAAACATTTGTGTCTAGCGGTACTAGTACGCCCTTTCAGGGTCTACTGTATTCGCGACCGGCACATTTGTAATTCCAACCTTATATTCTTCTTACATCGAGCAAGCTCTGCTTCTCGATAAGTCGAATTTAGGTTCACAATTGCTTCTAGCAGTTATTGGAACGCTCATTCTAGGCTTACCATACCTGCAATCAGAACAATTGTACCCTCTATGGCTTTCTGCCTTCTTCATATTGCTTGGGTCACATCCCTTGAGCGATTTGAAAAGACAAAACCATAAACTTCCCATTTATGATCATTATATTCTTGTGATTACTAATGGATGTGGTCTTGTTTCAGAAATTTCTCAAGAAAAAACAAACAATGGCAGCATCGCTTACCATTAGTTTCGATGAGAACAAGCACCAGCTCATGCTTCAACAAAAGCAAACCACGCATACCTACAAGCGTCCCATCAGCTGCCGAAGCGTCAAATCCCTCGGCAACTCTCTGAACTCCGGGTTGACCTCGACTCCTCAGACTATCGTCTTTGGAACGCTGGGACCATTCCCACTTTCCGAGAAACAAACTGCTCCTTCTAAGAAGCAGAAGGTTGCCTCTCAACGTGTCACTACCGTGATACCAAAGGCGATCACCGGAAGGCCTGAAGCCCGTGGCACCCCCACGAAGCCTTGACCCGCAAACGATCAGGTCTATCCCAAGACTTGCTCCCCAAAACCTTCACCAAAATAAAGAAGGTTCCAAACATCTACCAAGCCAGCATTCCTGGCCCCACTCAAGGAGAACCAGTTCTACCCTCTTGCTTACATGAAAGAGGAGAGACCCATCTCCAACCTGACCCCCAAGCCAACCCAGCATGAGCCAGCTTGTTCTTATAAGCCCAAAATCAAGTCATGCATCACAAGGCCTCTGTAAGCACCTGCTAAGGCATACAATCCTGCAGTTCGAACCTTCATCTCTACAGGGGCCGAACCTCGAAAAGTTCAAAGCTTCGCTGCAGTAGGCGAAGGACCGGGTTCGCATCATGTCCTTGCCCAGCTACAAAGAAGACAGGCTCGGCTGTTGCGCCCGAGGGAGCACATCCTTCATTGTCAAAGCCCAGCCAAGCTTGACCGAAGCTCAAATGGCTTGTCGTATACGCCGCCGGGCGTCTATCGACAAAAGAGACTAAAGAAGCAAAGGACCCAGCCTCCTACACTTCAAGTCTCTCCCAAATGGGTCGAAAAAGAAAGACCCAACCAAGTTACTGCTGTCCATATGGTTGGAAAAATCAAAAGACGCCAAAAATCAGCAACTTAAATCCATGTCCGACGTCCGGTGACCCGCAGCGTCTCCAGGACAAGAAGACACTCAAAAGAATCCCCTGCTCCTTCAAGCAAAGGACGGCAGAGTGATCATTCCTCAAGCTCTTCATAAAAAAGAATGAACCCCAGCTTAGTCACCAGGATAGTTTCTTCGTTCGAATCTCGAGGGATGAACGTCCTGGCTACAAATTCTGAGCCACCACCCCGCAATCCACCTCAAGATGATGCGATCACACGCATCCAGCAGTTGGAACAAGGCCAGCAGAGGATTGAAACTCTGATGGAAAACCTTCTCTTCGCCTTCCAGAATCAGGCGAACAATGAACCTCCTCCAAATCATCAAGACGATGAGGTAAATGGGGAAGAAAATGAGTCACGCGCCCTTACAAAAAGGACGTAGACAGTATCCTCGCCAAAGCAAAAGAAGATGATATACTCAAGGAGCATGGAATCAAGCCACCATATCCCTTATGGATGGACTCCAGACAGCACGTCATCCACTTCAAGATCTTGACGGGAGCTATCGCGGATCAAGATGCACTCAAGATCCGCCTCTTTGCAAATACCCTAAAAGGTACGGCCTTCGATTGGTACTCCACTTTGCCGGAGGACTCCTTCCAAAATTGGGCCATGCTAGAGACACGCTTCCTGACTCACTTCAAAGGTGAGGATCATCCCGCTACTATGGCTCAGCTGTGCAGCCTAAAACAGGGGGAGAATGAGTCAACATATGACTTCATTCATAAGTGAAAAGCAATGGCATACAAATGCTTTGATGTATTTCCACAAGCGTCGCTAGTCGACATCTGCCGAAATAACATGAGAGCTATAATCCGCTCCATGATCATCGGCAACAAATCAAAAAACCTGAGAGAACTCCTGGAAACTTCCATGGAAGCTGAAACGGTGATTAAAGAACTCAACAGTAAAAAATCATTAAGAAAAGAGCCAACCGCCATTGCAACCTCTAAACCAAAGAAGAAAGAGGTCCTCAATGTGCAGACCAAGTCAGCTCCTCAGCCACCAAAGAAAGCTGAAAAACAAAGTTGCTAGTAAGAGACCTGGACTCTCAGATGCCTTCAAAGAACGAGTAGAGAAGAAATACCCATTTGATGAAGATGTTGATGAAATCTTCGGGGCTCTTGTAGCAAACAGCAAGCTCACCTTGCCTGAACCCAAAAGACCGGGTGATGTTGGCAAAACCAACGATCCTCGGTACTGTCCATACCACCAGATGATCTCGTATCCTCTCAATCAATGCTTCATTGTGAGAGAGAAAAAAAAACGAGATGTGGAAAAACGAAGTCATCACCTTTGACAAAAATCATAGGTCAGCCTCCGTCAACATGGTGACATGTGGACAAACATCAGAATCACCGAAGAAGAAGATTGCGACTTCCTTCAAGGTGATAAACACAATCCAAGCGTCCGAGGAGCTGGTTCCTTACCCGACACCAGACGGACAACCCATATGGGTACATCCCGATCTCATGGAACATGAAAATTGGGAGGTCGTGAAAACAAAGCCTACAGCTCAACAGCGAAGGCAGGCTAGGAAACATCTCCTCAAGATCAAACGACAAGAGAAGACGCAGCCAAAACAAAAAGTCCAAGAAAAGGCAAAGGCTTCCTCTACCGCTTCATTGGACGCAACAAAAACGTCCCTTCCAGAGACTTCAAAGTGGGTAAGAAAATTCACCCTCAGTGATGTCATACCACCTCAATTCAAAGAAGCCATGCAGGGGGCATCATACTCTTGCAATTCGGTAATTGGATTCTCCATTGATGGATACGAGTCCAGCGACACCGATGATGGATTCGAATCCAACTACACCGACGAGTGGGAGGAGTCCCTTGAAATAGAAAAATATCTTTCTGATGAAGAATGGGTTCCTGAGACTCATCTTATGCCAGTAATCTGGTATAACCCCCTACAGCCACAAGGATCCTGGTTTGATGATAAAGAAGACCAAGAGGCTGTATAAGAAAATGCTGCTGACCCAGCACCCGTCATTGCTCCAGTGGAAATCAACTATGTTGAGCCACAAAGAGTTGATGAAGAAGAAGATTTGGCTCCTATGCCTGATCTTAAAGAATATGCAAGGATCTTGCAGCGTCTCGCTCTAGAACAAGTGCAAGACCGCGGCGACGAGCTTCCTCGCAATCCAGAGCCCGAAGTCCCTGAAGACCATCAGGTACATCCCCCCTTAACTCCTGAAAATTGCTGGATAGACGATCCTTTTACATCCGAGGATGAGTCTGACTCCGATCAGACAACGTCTCCTGTCAGAGATTCCTGTAATGTGATAATTCGAGATTATAACTCTTCTGAAGCATCGTCTGATCAGATCACTTACACTCCGACGACTCCTACCAATGTATCTTCTGGAGCCACCTCATCTCACGTGACTTTCATTGAGACGACACCCTCTCAGGTTTCTTCTCCTGGGACTGTGACTTCAAAGTTCACACCCTTCCTGACTGAAGAATCCCCAGCTATTGATGCTTGGGACGATGGATTGGTCAACGAAGAAGAAAGGTTGCTGGATGCTGTTCAGGACTTGTTCTCAAAAAATGCTCCATGCAACACAATCACTGAGGATGGCAACCTGCTGCAGATACATCCTCAGCAAATGAAAAACAACAGTCTCTTAATCCTGAAGACAATCTTCCAAATGAAGACCCTTCTCTAGAAGCTCTCGAAGTTGGTACAGGCACCCTCTCTGGCCGGGACTACCATAAAAATTACAACCAATCTTCCTTTGAAGTCAGGAAGCCTGATTTGCTGCCTTACTACAACAAGGCACAATCGCTTCTGCAAAAGTTTGACATCTGTCACATCACCCACATTCCTAGAGGTGAAAACATACGTACAGATGCCCTGGCTGGACTTGCCGCATCTATGGCAATCTAGGAAGGGGAAAACATGCAAATCACAGTGTGCGAAAGAAGAATCCTTCCTCCTCTTAACACACACCAAGCAGTTGCTGAATGCCACCAAGTTGTTGGAAGTCGGATTTCAATCCTTCAAACTTCAATCGGCGACTGGAGGGATCCGTTCATTGATTACACAATGTTCGGAATCCTACCTGAAGATCCAAAAGAACGGGTAAGCATCCAAGGCGAACCCCAAGCTTTCATTTGGATATTCCTTCAAAAATCCTTTACAGGAAATCCTTAGCCGAAGTACTTCTATGCTACTTGTCACAACAAGAGGCTGAAGAAACACTCAAAGAAGTTCATGCTGGTCTTTGCGGAGCTCATCAGGCTGGTCCCAAGCTCTATGATCAGATAAAAAGGTTAGGTTATTACTGGCCTACCATTGTAGCTGACGCAATGCAATTTGCTAAGCACTGCCAACAATGCCAAGTTCATGGAGATTACATTCACATGCCTCCAGAATGGCTACATCCTACAGCGATTTCATGGCCTTCCGAAGCCTGGGGTATGGACATCATAGGTCCTATTTGTGCCCCTTCAAGCAAAGGTCATCGCTTCATCTTCGCCGCTACAGATTATTTCTCCAAGTGGTCAGAAGCATTTGTGCTCAACGAAATGAAGACCTCATCAGTCCTTCAATTCCTGTGCACCAACATTATTTGTCGTTTCGGCATACCCAAAAGATTCATCCATGATAACGGACCACAATTCCGGGATCATCGATTCTACAGGTTCTGCGACAAATACAAAATCCAAAGCTGTCCTACGACTCCATACAATCCGGCAGCAAATGGATTAACAGAAGCTTTCAACAAGACACTCTGCAAAATCCTCAAAAAATGGTCTCTAGTCACAAAAGAGACTGGACGACAAACTCTCTGAAGCTTTATGGGCCTATCGAACCACTGTTCGAGGATGAACCCATATCACACCATTTTCTTTGGTCTATGGATGCGAAGCTGTCGTACCCTTGGAAGTACAAATTCCTTCTTTGAGGGTATCCTTGCAAAATGACATGACTCAAGAAAGCAATGTCAAATTGTGACTCCATGAGCTGGACAATCTCGATGTGAGACGGCTCGAAGCTCGGCAAAGTATTGAACTTTACCAAGCACGCATGGTAGGATCTTTCGACAAAAAGGTCAGGCAACGCGCCTACAAAAAGGGTAACTTGGTTCTTGCAATAGAAAGACCAATGGTCTTCGCTCACAAGTCCAAAGGCAAATTTGACCCAAAATGGGAAGGACCCTACGTCATCGACAAGGTTTTCTCCAATGGCGCAATTGCACTCCTAAATATGAAGGTGACAGATGTATGCTGCCCATCAACGACAAGTTCTTAAAGCGGTACTACCCTTGAAGACTTACCCAACCGGGTAAGAGCAATGCCTGTACGGCCAAAACCGGTTTCCAGGTACACGCTCGTCAAACCCAATCTTTTTAGAATTTTCATATGAAATGTTGAAATTTTTAGAAATTTAAACAATGCTTACTTTCATCGTTTCATTGTTCAAAAAACTCCAAGTTTAGGAACCTTTCCCAAACTTGACCAAAATCTTCAACCCTTGAACCCAAAATTCATGGTTTGAAACAAAATCCGAATTCAGGGATTTCCACCCTAGTCCACCCTACCATTTACTGCCTAAATGGTTTTAGGTCAAAACTTATGACCCTCATGTCTTTCAACAAAAAAAAATGGTTTTTCAAAAACCGGGGGGAAGCGACGCTTAGTCGATACTCGCACAAATCGGAAGCATGCAAACCACGTTCGACACTTCCAAAATCGCAGGGAAGCGACATTTTGTCGATACTTGCAAAATCGAAAATCGTGGAGATGCAACATTTCAGTTGATATCCACAACCCAAATTTCAAAGGTTCGAAAAAACCTAAAAATCATGGAGACGCAACATTTCAGTTGATATCCATAACCCAAAGGTTCGAGAAAACCATAAATTTGAAAAAAAATCATGGGGAAACGACATCAAGTCAGTACCGGCAAAACCAAATTTTTTTGAAAAGAAAGGATACGACATTCCATCGATACTTGCACCCAAATCCGCGAAGATGCGACATTCCATCGATACTCGCAACCGAATGAGCAAAGATGCGACATTCCTTCGATACTTGCAAGACCATTCAGCAGAGAGGCGACTTTTAGTCTATACTTGCATTTTTGAAAACCAAAACCGGCTATAAATGCCACCAAAACCGGCTATAGATGCCACCAAAACAGGCTATAAATGCCACAAGCCGGCAATCAATGCCACAAAACAAAACCGGCTATCAATGCCACAAAATAAAACCGGCTATCAATGCCACAAAAAAAAGCGGCTATCAATGCCACAAATCAAAACTTGGTTTTCAAAAAAAAAAAAAAAACTCGTCTATCAATGCCACAAACTCGGCTATCAATGCCACCAAAATCGGCTATCAATGCCACAAACTCGGCTATCAATGCCACAAAAAAGCTGGCTCTCATGCCACCAAAACCGGCTATCAATGCCACAAACTCGGCTATCTATGCCACAAAAAAAAAGCTGGCTCTCATGCCAAAACAATCATTTAACAAAAGATTTTCACAAATGACGAGCTTTTGATCAAATCCCATTTAGCAATTACTTTCATCACAAAAAGATTTAAGTGAGCGTAGGGAAAACAAAAAAAAAGCATCCCATTTAGCAATTACATTCATCACAAAAAGATTTAAGTGAGCGTAGGGAAAACAAAAAGAAAAAAATCCCATTTAGCAATTGCTTTCATCACAAAAAGATTTAAGTGAGCGTAGGGAAAACAAAACAAAAAAAAAAGAGTACCAAAAAAATACATGTGGTGCCAAAAAAAAGAAAATGTTCACAAATACTACAAAAAAAAAGTACAAAAAAAAATACATGTGGTACCAAAAAAAAAAGAAGAATGATAGTTTCTGCTACAAAAATCAGGAGTTCAACCAAAAATGGTCCCCAGCCAAGATCTCAGCTCCTCAAGCAAACTTTTGGCCTCAGCCGTCAAAGTTTCCAAGGCACGCTTCTTCAGAAACTTGCCATGAGATGCTGGAGAAGGCTGCAACCCTTCTTTCATACCGGGAAGCTTATCCCAAGCAGTTTGCCATTGTTTGTTCTCTTGAAACTTCCTTTCAAGAACTCGATCAACATCTGCAACCCGGCGAATCAGAGCACTCTCCCTGTCGCGAGCCTCTGTTATTGCAGCCCAACTAGCAGCGACTTGTGCCTTCAGATGCTCAAGATGTTTTCTGGCCTCATCAACCTCCCTATCAAGGATGTTAAGGTCATGTGTTAGCCCCAATGATGGCTAGCTCTTCTAAGTTCTTCTCTCAGACTATCTGCTTCCTGCTTTCTGTAGCCTCATTCAGGTCAGACTTAGCCTTATCAGCAGGGTCCAGGAACATCTCCTTGAAGAACTGGTCGTCAGCAAAACCCATGGTCGCAAACCACTTGTCACCCAGTGCAATGATCCTATCAACGATCACCCTGGCACCTGTGACATCCAGACCAACCTCTTCGGCATCACTGAGAATCTCCTGCACATGTTGGATCATGCCAAATCCAGCATCCAAGTGCCCAGAAAGGAGAGTATCAATCCAAGAGCTCAGAACCCACACCACCACCTTCTTCGCAAAAAGAAGAGATGGCCCAGCTGAAGATTCACCCCGCTCCGTTGGTCGGCTACTCTTGTCATCACCCGTTGGAAAAGTAACAAAAGAACTCTTTCCAGTTGGAGCTGCTCGAGAAGGAATCTCAGCACGAGATATCTCCTCAATAGTGTCAGAACTGGTCCCTGGAGTCTCTACCTCTGGATCAACCTCTGGCATCCCTTGCTCCGGTTCTTTAAGAAGCGACGGACTCTCCTTTGTCACCTCAAAACCTGCCAAAGAAACATAAAAAGGTATGAATATAATCCTGTTTGAAAATCATTATCGGGGTTATTACTACAAAATACCTTCTTCGACGACTGGTGGAACACTCTCTTCCGCCATGAACTCATCGGAAGCATCATCAACATTTGTGTCCATCGATGGTTCAAAGTCATCGGAATCCTGTGGCAAGTCAACTGAAAAGAAAAATGTTAGCAAACCAAGTCACAGACAAAAAAAATGATGATAAAAAGCAAAAGAAATCATACCAGTTGGAGATTCTAGAATCACTCCAGAGTCCCTCGGTTCTTCTTCTGGTGCCGCAACCGGATCCGTCACCGCCTCATCGGTTTGAACCTTAGGCATCGCCAAGTCATCCTCTGCTAAAAAAAAAGAGCAACAGGGGGAGAAAACAAATCGAGACATGGAAAAATCCCATGAAAAGAAATGGAAAGAGAAAAAGGAAGACTCATACCTTCGCTGACGGCCTCTTCTTCTCGGCTTCTCTTTTTTGGAGGCTCATCAGCATTCCCTAGCACCTCCTCATTGATAGTAAGAGGGACTTCTAAGTCAGGAGAGTCCTCATGTTGCCCCTTGCTGCGATGATGACCCCTCTTCCTCTTACTTCTGTGGGCTCGCTTCTTAGAAGAACCCGCCCCGTTGTCAGAGTCAGGTTTCCCACTTGACTCCTCACTGGATGGTCTACTCTTACCAGTAGACTCCACGGAAGCTTGCCTCTGCGCCGCTTGCATCCAAGCATCAAGTTCAGCTTCAGAACCAATGACGCCTTGGTCACCGAGAAAGCCTATCTTGTGCTTCTCTCTAGAAAGGAAGGCCAAAACTTCTTCTTGTCGGACGCCATCTGACTTTCCAAGGCCCTTTCCAGATGACAACTTCACATCAAGCTCCTTCTTGGAAAGCCCTTGATATGCCGAAAAGCTCTCCGCGAACCACTTCGCAAAGCCGGCAATCCGGGAAGTCGACAACATAGGATAAGAGATCATGGCAGTAGTGTCTTCAGCACTATAGAAAGCCTATGCGTTTCTCCCATCCTGCAAACCTCCAAAGCGCTTCACCATGCTTGAAGGCGCTCCAACAATGCCTTGAGAAAAGCCTAACTGCAGAGCAAACCGAGAAGGTACATACGGCTGGATGTCGACGAAAAGATGTCTGCGGTACATCATCGTGCCGACATGTATGCTGAAAAGCCACTCAATCTCTGCGTTTTGTCAAGGAGTAATGCCTTCCCGACCCCGCCCTGGTAGAGTCTCGAGAGGCACAAAATCAAAAGCCTTCTTCCGCAACTCCAGAGAAAGCTTCACTGAAGACTGCCCCATCTCGACGTTCCTGAACCGTCGGATCCTCATGCGGGCAAACAAAAGTTATTCGGACACGGCTTTGCCCTTAGCCAGCCGAATCATCAGAGGATCATATTCTTATGCAGCACCCAGCCGGTGGAAGCCAGGACAGCGGTATACAAACCACGAATAGAAGATATGGGCTGAAAATACCCTATTCATGGGAAGCCTAAGCCAAACCAAGAATGCAGCAGCCTGCAGTTCGGTACACAAGTAGGAGTAAAGAGCTGGCACCAAAGCAAGCTGCTCTCCAAACTCCATCTGACAAGCCGAAAAAATACAATGCGGCCTAATGTGCGTTCCATCTCCTCCAGCAAAAAATAGCCTCACCAAGCCAATAAGTGAGGTAAACAGCGAGATCTTTCAGCAGTGCAATGTCAGGACATATGGCGTTTGTCTCGCGAAGAAATCTTTCAACTCTTTTTGCATGGCCGAAGTCTTCTTCCTGTCATCCCGGGACATATTATCAGAAGACTCCCTGCTATCAAAAAAGTTGAGGAACGAAGAGCCAGAACTCTTCCAACTACTGGATCTAACTTTCAAGCCCTCCTTCTCCTTCAAAAAATCATAGAAGGCAACGAGCTGAAAGTACAAAAGCCTGAACTCCTTAGACTGCTCCTCAAGGATGCTGTCGATCGGCATAAACTCCTCATAGAGTCTGCCAAGGATCGGCAATCCAGTAATGGCGCTCAGCTCCTTCAAAGAGAAACCAGTCTCACCATTCGTCATAACGAAGGTATTGGTTTGTGGAAGGAATGACTCCAACCTAGCCATGAAAGCCTCGTCGGAAAATATCACGGTCTCCCTAAAGCCGCGGACCGCATCAAAAATCTTGGCTTCCTTCAAAACGGCGACACCAATCAGCAGGACGCGATCAGTCCACGACTTCCACTCGGGGTCAGCACTGAAACAACCAAGAAGTCGAAAAGGCTTCACCTAACTGCTGTCGTCACCGCTGAAAATGCCAAGGCCGACCGGTCTCAAATCGACCGACGGATAATCAGAGCCTTGGTAGCCACTGGCCGGCATCAACATGTCTAAGTCAGTAGGCGACTTCTCCGCATATCAAGGAGAACCACCAACAAAAACCCCGGCCTTGATTACATTTGTCCTTCTCACCCAGCTTGGAGGATCTTCCCTCTTAGAGCACGTAGGGGCAAGGCTCGTGATCGAGACGGTGCGATCAGACGTCGACCGGGTAACAACAGTTTTCTGCTCACCATCTGCTATGAAAGAGAACTGAAAACATCTTCTCTGGTATGTCATGTCATCAGGGACTGCATCACCAAAGAAGAAGGTAGGCTTGGGCAAACCCTCTGATCGTCCATCATCCAAGGACGGTTGCTTACCATGATCTTATAAAATTCCTCTCCCTTGAGAGCGATCAGTTGTTGCCTCATCTCATCTTTATTGAGAGAGTCACACTCTTCCATGTTTCTCTCAACATACTGAACCTTCTCCCAAGCCTGCTGAACGGCCGGGTTAGAAGATCTAGCAGATTGACAAGGTACGCTTGTAGCAGGCTATTTGCCCTTATTCGTTCTGGAGGATTCACCTGCAAAGGATGGAAAAGAAAAAGATCAATCATCAAAATGACAGAATTTTGCTATAAAAAAAATCTGGCGAAATTTTGACATGATGCCGGGGCAATTCCGAAGAAAAGGAAATATCCCGAAAGAAATAGAAAGCTTGAAGATGGGCTCAACATTGCTGCGAGCTCCGAAACTCCAAACATTCGAAACCTCAATGTCTCCGCAAAATCAGGAAGGGCTCAACATCGCTTTGAGCTCCAATTCCCAAATTTGCAAAAACTTTCAGGTATGTTATCACATCATGCTAGAAATTCAATTTACAAAAGAATGCATGCATGAACATCTTGGTTTGCCAAAAAAAATGCATTATCATGATGAACAAAAAAAAAAGAAAAAAAAAAACTTTCTAAAAAAAAAGGGGAGAAAGAAAAGAACAAAAAAAAAGAAAAAAAAGAAAAGAAAAAAGAGGGACTGGCCCACAGGCCATGGCCCGTAGGCCACGTAGCCTTACGGCCAGATTTGTACCACAAAAGAAAAAAAAAACGTGCAAAAAAAAAGCACGAGAGAAAAAAAACAAGGAAAGAAAAAACGTGTAAAAAAAAAAAAGAAAACACGTGGAAAAGAAATGAAAAAGAAAAGAAAAGAAAAGAAAAGGAAAATAACTTTTTCTATCATCCTATTTCCTACAATGGAGTTTTCTCGAAAAAGGAAACTTACTTGAAGCCATTGATGGGGAAGAAGAAGAAAAGTCTTGAAGATCTTAAAGAAGAAGAACTCTTGGGCTTGAAGCCCTCTTGGGATTGTTACAAAAGAAAGCAATAAGAGCAAGAGATCCAACCTCCTCCTTGCTTTTATAGAAGAGAGCAAATCAAAGAAGGAAAGAAGAAAGAGGAAAGTGTTACTAATTAGTAACCTTACCAAAAGAAAGAAATTAGAAAGATTCTTTCCAAAAAAAAAGATATCTTGAGGGATTCTCTCCCAAAAAGAAATCAATGAGAGATTTTCTCCCAAAAGATAAGAGATTTGAGATATTCTCTCCCAAGGAAATATATCTTGAGATATTCTCTCCCAAAATAAAGGGAACAAGAGAGATTCTCTCCAAGTAAAGATATTCTTAGATATTCTCTATCCAAAGGAGATATTTTTAGATATTCTTTATAAAAATGACACCATATGAGATCTAAGCCATTCCAAAAAGCTTAAGATCCCATGGGTTAGCCCATATGAGCCATGTTTGACCACCTAGGCACTAAAACAAAAAAAAAAATTTATTTGGGCTTTTAGTCAAAGAGAAATCCCTCTTACCAAGAGCATACAAAAATGGTTCCATGCCTCTTTTGAGTTGATTGGACCATATAAAAAAGAATTCCAAGCCCCATGAGCTTCTAAAAATCAAACCATCCAGCCTCATCTACCAAATTGAGCCAAAATCTTGAAATTGACATTCCGTAAAAAACCAAACCAAATCCTGGTCCCCTAACTTGCCACATACAGCTTGTTAGGTCACAAAACCAAAACCAAAAACCAAAACCTGATCCCCCTAACTTGCCACATATAGCCTGTTAGGTCACAAGATCAAAACCAAAATCGACCCCCCAACATTCCACATACAGCTTGTTGGGTCACACGGTCAAAACCAAACCCGACCCCCTAACCTGCCACATACAGCCTGTTAGGTCACAATGTCAAAACCCAAATCCACATCCCGGATGTCATCTTCAAAACTTTGCCTCGAGATGGTACATGATCCCTTTCACTGCCACAAAATTCCCATGGAAGCTCAAAAGGCTATAAATACCAAAAGAAAGACTGCTCAAAGACTCTTGGTCAAGTCACAAGCTCTCCTTCACAAAATCTCTTCGAGGCACATCGACTACAAAAGTTAAGCAACTCGTCGCTGCACCTCGAGGGGGCATTTGTTGACACAAAAAACGTCACTTTGCTTCTTCAAGATCCATAAAACTGCATGAAGCCGCAACCTGCCATAAATAGGCAATGTTACTTTCAAAAAATCAAATCTTGTCACAATCAAATAAAAACTGCAAGATCCTTTAAGACAGCCAAAAGAGGAGTACACAAGAAGTTTCGAGTCATTTCAAAATCATTTGGCCTAACTTCGCTTCACCGGCAGCTGAAAAGGAGCTCCCGGCGGCGAAAAGCATCGGAGACACCAAATTCTTCGATCAGAGCCGATGGATGGTCTCAAAATACATCCAAAAGGCTTCACGTCAAGTTCCGAGTCAAACCGACAACGTTTGACCCTACATCAACCCTCGAACAGCTAAATCAAGCCTCTCGGCGGTGAGAACCACCGAGGCCATCACTCATCAGATAAAGCACATGGACGGCTTCAAAATGCTTACAAAGGGCTACACGTCAAATTTCAGGTCATTTCGACAACATTTGACTAGACTTTGACACTTGGAAGCCAAATCAGGCCTCGGCGGCGAAGCTCCCCGGGACCATGGTTTCCAAGACAGAGCCTATGGATCATCTTAAAATAACTCCAATAGGTTCCCTGTCAAATTTCAAGTCAATCGGACATCGGTTGACCGCACATCAAGCCGCGACATCTTCATCGCGATAAAAAAAAGTCTACTAGTGATAAAACCCCAAACGGCTTTAAAACTCAAACAAAAGCCTATGGTTGGTCTTATTTATTGCTCAGGAGGCTTCACCCCAAATTTCAGGTCATTCCAACATCGTTTGTCCCAGTTTCAGCTTCTAACGGAAAATCGACAGCTTTGCCTGATTAGAAACTATGCAAACCAAAATGCAATGATTCTCATCAGGTTTTCTAAAGGGAAATCGGGTCAATAAGTGATCAAAATGTCAAGAAAAATACAAAAGAAAAAAGAATCAGAAAACATAAAAAACGGACACAAAATGGGACAAAAGGGGGAAACCCCCCCAGGGTCGCAGACCCTTGCGACCATGGAGCCCGGGATCGCAGGGAGGGCCCTGGAAGCCCCGTTTTTCGTCGTTTCTCGCGATTCGAAGCGTCCGACCCCAGGGATTTTCTAAAATTCATACTTTTGAGACACCAAATCCTTTGACATCCATCAAAATCACGGGTCAATCATCAAGAGTATCAAAATCAACATTGATCGCCAACTGGTCAACCAAAAAAGTGTGCTTTTTACCCGACCGATCGAGTAATCGACAGGACAAATGGCACCGACCCGCTGTTGGCAACCAATAACTGAAGTTACATGGTCATCCGATGTCGATCTATATGAAGATCCATCGATGATCATCCCTAAAAGAATCCCAAAAGACGCGGCACGGCCCGCGACTCTTCAACTGCTCGGCAACCACTTAATGGGATTAATTGACTAGTTTTATTACAGTCATTAATCCATTTCTTTAGACGGCCCAATCAGAAGCAAGCATCCGGGATTTACAAGTCAATTAATTCATGGCATTTAACCCACGAAACTCCTCCCATCATGACGATTAAAGGCGATTAAATGCCCTCAATCTCCTCCGGCCAATCAGAAGCCAAGAAAAATGAGTTACAAAATAAAGGAATTAAATCTTGTAACTCCTCTCATTATGCAGCTTAATGATAATAAAAGCCCATAAACTCTCCTAAATGGCTACCAAAAAGCCTATAAATAGGAGAGCACTCCAAGAAGAAAAAACGGCATGACAGACTGTAGAAAATCCGGAAATTCATACAGAAAAAGGCATCAGAAATCAAAGAGAAAGAAAAAGAGAAAACTCTGCGGAAGTTCTGCACCGACCACCGCTACAAGGTGACAAAAGTCCCTTGGGGGGTACCCCCCCCCAAGGTCTTTGCCTTCCCCTTCTGCCTCCAATGGCTTAGACGTGGCTTCTCAGCCCGTCTACTTAGTTTTTTATTAGACATAGGACCTCCTTTTAGTCTTTGTCCTCTAAAAATATGAGGTTATAGCCAAGCCGAGCGAATCAAGAGTATCCTCTGTTCTCATCTGCATGGATGATGGTGAAGTCCACATATGGCTTGCGACTGTCAATCTGAACGAGTCCCCCACAATCTCCTGAGTAGTTAGATCCTCCTTTTCTTGCTTTTTATTGTAGTTTGTATTTTTCCAAAAGAGACAGAAATCACAACTCTTGTCTTTCATTATTGATAAGAATTGTAAATCGACTATAAACGCCAAAATTGGTTATAAACGCCAAAAATCGGCTATAAACGCCAAAAATCGGCTATAAATACCAAAAAAATCGCCTTTCACGGCAAATCAAGGAAATGTCTCTTTTCTTAAATATATGTGCAATGGAAAACTTGAAAGAAGTTGATTTTCGTTTTACTTGCGAAGGTCGATCTTCGGATCACCACTTGCAATTCAAAGTAAAATAGATAATCTAGCACACCCATACAAAAAAAAAGTTGATGCACGACTCTGCCCCTGGTTACAAAAGGGTCGGACCGAAACGGACTCCCACGTCCGCCGACCTCGGTAGAGCCGAGCGATAAAAGCGTTGTTCCATCTCGATCAGGCAGCAAACGGATTACCAGAAGCTAGCTTTCAACAAGACACTCTGCAAAATCCTCAAAAAAATGGTCTCTAGTCACAAAAGAGACTGGAGCGACAAACTGTCTGAAGCTTTGTGGGCCTATCGAACCACCGTTCGAGGACCAACCCATAGCACACTATTCTCCTTAGTCTATGGATGCGAAGCTGTCGTACCCTTGGAAGTACAAATTCCTTCCTTGAGAGTATCCTTGCAAAATGACATGACTCAAGAAAGCAATGTCAAATTGCGACTCCACGAGCTAGACAATCTCGATGAGAGACGACTCGAAGCTCGACAAAGCATTGAACTTTACCAAGCACGCATGGCAGAATCTTTCGACAAAAAGGTCAGGCAACGCACCTACAAAAAGGGTCATGACTTGGTTCTCGCGGTAAAAAGACCAATGGTCTTCGCTCATAAGTCCAAAGGCAAATTTGAGCCAAAATGGGAGGGACCCTACGTCATCGACAAGGTTTTCTCCAACGGCGCATACGCACTCCTAAACATGGAGGGTGATAGATGTATGCTGCCCATCAACGGCAAGTTCTTAAAGCGGTACTACCCTTGAAGACTTACCCAACTGGGTAAGAGCAATGCATGTACGGCCAAAATCGGTTTCCAAGTACACGCTCGTCAAACCCACTCTTTTTAGAATTTTCATATCAAATGTTGAAATTTCTAGAAATTTAAACAATGCTTACATTCATCGTTTCATTATTCAAAAAAATCCAAGTTTAGGAACCTTTCCCTAACTTGACCAAAACTTTCAACCCTTGAACCCAAAATTCATGGTTTGAAACAAAATCCGGATTCAGGGATTTCCACCCAAGTCCACCCTACCTTTTACCACCTAAATGGTTTTAGGTCAAAACTTATGACCCTCGTGTCTTTAAACAAAAAAAAAAAGGTTTTTCAAAAAACCACAGGGAAGCGACGCTTAGTCAATACTCGCACAAATCGAAAGCATGCGAACCACGTTCGACACTTTCAAAATCGCAGGGAAGCAACATTTCATCGATACTTGCAAAATCCAAAATCGTAGAGATCCAACATTTCAGTTGATATCCACAACCCAAATTTCAAAGGTTCGAAAAAACCTAAAAACCGTGGAGACGCAACATTTCAGTTGATATCCACAACCCAAATTTCAAAGGTTCGAAAAAACCTAAAAACCATCGAGACGCAACATTTCAGTTGATATCCACAACCCAAATTTCAAAGGTTTAAAAAAAAAAACTAAGAAATCATGGAGATGCAACATTGCAAAAAGAAATCAATGAGAGACAACCAAAATAGGACCACACAAGAAGTTTCGAGTCATTTCGCCTAACTTCGCTTCTTCGGCAGCTGAAAAGGAGCTCTCGGCGGCGACAGCATCGGAGACACCAAATCTTCGATCAAAGCCTGTGGATGTTCTCAAAATACATCCAAAAGGCTCCACGTCAAGTTCCAAGTTAAACCGACAATGTTTGACACTACATCAACCCTCGAACAGCGGCGGCGAGAACCACCGAGGTCATCACTCATCAGAAAGAGAACATGGACGGCTTCAAAATGCTTACAAAGGGCTACACGTCAAATTTCAGGTCATTTCGACATTGTTTGACCAGGATTTGACGCTCGGAAGCCAAATCAGGCCTATCGGCGGCGAAGCTTCCTGGGACCATGGTTTTCAAGACATGAGATCAGATTTTTTAAAATCTGTTTTGCTTATTCCAAATCAGCCATGGACGTCTTCCCCTAGTGATGTCCAGATATGAAATATCGCATGTTCTTTCAATGGTATCAGAGCCACTCCATGTGAAATCATGATCCCATGTTGTGTTAATATTAATCCTAGTTTAATTAAGGGCATGGTGGCACCCTCTGGAATTTATTTTCTAGATCTGTATGATGCTGTATAATGAGTGCATGCTGTTTTCAGATTGCTGGAATTCATTTTCCAGATATGTATAATGTTGTATAATGCGTGCAGGCTGTTTTCAGATTGCTGGAATTTATTTTCCCGATCTGTATAGTGCTGTACATTGCGTTTTGCATGCACTAACCTCTTTGTTTGCAACCATATTTGCATCCTTGATGGTTCGCATTTTTATTGTATGGATATTTTTTTTTCATTAGTTGAAAAGTGTACGATTGCGCGTTTAGCAATCATAGGAAGTTGTATTTTTTTTCCTTACTTTTATTCCAACTAGTCTTGATGTAAGCTTTCTTGAAAAGCATAGGTATCTCCAATGTAATTTTTGGTTTTTTTTTCATGGGTTTGCTTGTATAAATTTCATTTATTGTAACAAGCAAGAAGAAGAAAGCTTCAAGCAAGATAGGTTGCTAGTAACCGGGTTCGTTAGTGATGGAGGAGACAAGGATTCTTGGTGCAAGATGAGATCTATTTTTAATGTCCTTGTTCGATAAGGATTTGAAATCCAAAGAGCAGGGAGCCATCAAGGATTGCATTCTTTTTTTATTTGCTTTTATATATGGAATGCATGGTTGAATGCTTTATATAATTGCTATAATTGTCACCTAGAAACATGGCCACCATTAGGTTTTGAAATTGGCATCTTTCTATATTGGATTGTTTTTAGTTTGGCTAATTGTTTTTAAACGGAACTTAGACCAGCACCTTCTCTTTGTCTAAGGTTTAAAATTGGTTAGGGTTTAGTTTATCTTGGTACCCTTGGTTTCCAAAAGAGGCTAAACTAAAATCTAATAAGATGCTACCTAAGGGTTCCCATAACCCAAGTTAGGTTTTTGACTCTTTAAAGGGATTTACTCAAATGTTAACAGCAAAGGTTATTTATTTTTAAGATGAGTTAAGTCATTGAGTCATAATTTTAATTAACTAAGTTTGCTAGATTTAAAAGAGTTTTTGAGTAAACAATGTAAAGGTCAAAAAGAATATTTTATTTAAAAACCCTAGTGATAAATAATCAAGTGGGAGAGGGGTTTGGAAAAACCCCACGGCCTTCCATTCTCGGTTCATGTTATCTCAATAAGATGTTAGTGGGAGCGGCCACCCTTTCGGTGGAGTTCTTTACTAAAGATCACTTTAATGGGTTAGTGGGTGAACTAATGTGAATATTCGTAATGAGGTGTTAGTAGGAGCGGCCATCCCTTCGGTGGAGTTCTTTACTAAAGATCACTTCTATAGAATGTCAATGAAGTATTGGTGGGAGCGGCCATCCTTTCGGAGGAGCTCTTTACTAAAGTTCACTTTAAGAATAGATTAAAGTCACTTCCTTTCGGAGGACTCAAGTCATAGACATTCTGGGACATTTCATAAGAGATGGTAAAACACTTGACATAAGAAGGTAATGACCTCTCCCTAGGAGTTAGAGTTATTTGTCATATGAGGCCAAACCAATCAGTGATTGGACTGCCACTGGATATATGTATCCAGATGGTGATAATCCAAATAAGCATACCTTAATTCAACGTGACTGTAGGCTCAGCCATCCCTTTGATGGAGGGTCTATGAAGAGGTTGAAACATTGATATATTATGATTAGGGTTAAATAATGTAAAAAAAAAAAAAGTTTTGTGCATCTTTTTCCTTTTATAACTAGCACCATATGCATGTTACATATATATACTACCAGTCTAATTATAAGCCGTTTCAAATCCAGAGAGAGATGACTAAGGATTCTTTTAGCCCGTTGATGAGCATTCTTCGTGAGAACAAACTGACTAGCTCTAATTACGTAGATTGGAAGAGAAATCTTGACATAGTACTCACTGCTGAGGAGTACAAGTATGTTTTGTCGGAACCCTGTCCTGAGATTTATGCTGATTCTACTGATGACTAGCTAGAGGCTGAAAAGAAATGGAATAAAGCGAATAGCATGGCTAAATGCTACATAATTGCATACATGTCCAACGTGTTGCAAACACAGCACGAGCAAATGGACACAGCTTCTGACATCATGATGTGCTTGTCTCAGATGTTCGTAAACAAAACCAGGCCAGCTAGGCAAGCTACTATAAGGACAATCATGAATACTAGAATGGCTGAGGGAACACTTGTCAGAGAGCATATGCTCAAGATGATGGATTGTTTCAATGTGGCTGAGATTCTAGGGGCTGATCAGATAGATACAGAGAGTCAAACTGATATGATTCTCGAAACTCTACCGGACTCTTTCACTCAGTTCAAGCTCAATTTCAATATGAGCAAGATGGACATGACTCTATCTGAGTTAATGAAAGAACTCCAGGCGGCAGAGGCTATCATGAAGCCCAAAGCCCAAGCTCACTTTTTCCAGTCTTCCTCTAAACTGAACCCGAAAGGGAAGAAGTTCAAGAAGAAGCAGGATAAGGGAAAGGGACAGAAAAAGGGCAATACTGGTAAAAAGAAGGACAAGGGTACAGGTGAAAAGCCAAAAGGGAAATGCTTCAAGTGTGGCCTCAAAGGTCATTGGAAGAAAGATTGTCCCAAGTTCCTAGCCTCAGTTAAGAAAGGTATATCTCTTTTCTACTATATTGAAACTTGTCTTGTGGTTGATTCTACTGATTCGTGGATAGTAGACTCTGGAGCCACTAATCATATCTACAATTCATTGCAGGGGTTTCAGATAATGCAGAAATTTGAGAAAGGAGAGTTTGCTTTTAGAGTTGGAACTGGAGCCAAAGTTTGGGCAGTTGCAGTGGGAGTTGTTTCCGTACATTTTTCATGTGATAGGATATTAGTTTTAAATAATGTTTTCTATGTTCCGGACATGAGGAAGAATTTAATTTCAGTTTCCAGACTCATTGAATTTAATTATTCAGTTTCCTTCCATTCTGGTGTTGATATCAGTAGAGATGGAAATGTTATATGTTCCGGTAGAATGCATGACAACTTATTTTATATATATCCTATTGCTCCCACACTGCATAATGTACAACTAGAAAGCTCAACTTCCCTTAAAAGGAAGGTATCTTCAACCAATGACACTTATCTTTGGCACTTACGTTTGGGTCACATTAACCTAAAACGGATTCAGAGGATGGTAGAAGATGTGCCTTTGAGCTCATTAGATCTTGAACCTTTGCCTCAGTGCAAATCTTGTCTCAAAGGAAAGATGAGCAAAAGGTCATTCTCTGTAAAGGGACTAAAGTCAAAAGAGTTGTTGGGATTGGTTCACACTGATGTGTGTGGTCCTATGAACAAACCGGCTCGAGGAGGTTATGAGTATTTCATCACCTTCACTGATGATTACTCTAGGTATGGATATGTGTACTTAATGCGACGCAAGTCTGAAGCGTTTGATAAATTCAAGCAATTCAAGGCTGAGACGGAGTTACAACTAGGGAAACATATCAAAGCCCTTCGATCTGATTGAGGTGGCGAGTACCTCCTGGGTGAGTTCAAAGAGTACCTCACACAACATGGGATTATGTCTCAGTTGTCTGCACCGGGTACACCCCAGCAAAATGGTGTAGCGGAGAGAAGAAACCGTACCCTTCTTGATATGGCAAGGTCCATGATGAGTCATGCAACCCTACCTATATCTTTTTGGAGATATGCCCTAGAAGCAGTAGCATACATTTTAAATCTGGTACCTTCTAAATCAGTGCCTAGGACACCGCAAGAAATGTGGACAGGTCGAAAACCCATTTTAAGACATATCCACATTTGGGGTTGTCCAGCCTATGTACTGAATGATAAAGCTACCCAGCTGGAACCCAGATCGGAAATGTGCTACTTCATTGGGTATCCTAAGGAAACGAGATGTGGTATCTTTTATCATCCAAAGGAGCAAAAAGTGCTTATCAGCACTCATGCTAGGTACATGGAGGATGATTGTATGATGTACCAAGAGCTTAGTTGTAAAGAAACCCTTGAGGAGATTCTTCCGGGATCTCCTTTAACATCTGTACCAGGTCCTAAGGGGGTAGATGAACAGGATATTCCTTTTAAGAATCCGGAGACTCATCGTAGTGGGAGAATTTCAAGACAACCAGAAAGATATCTAGGAATGTCTTTTAAGACAGACTCCGAAGATCTGGTTGAGGATCCTGCTAGTTACGATGAAGCAGTGACGAATATAGATGCTGACATGTAGCAGCAAGCGATGAAATCTGAATTGGATTCTTTGTATTCCAATCAAGTCTGGGAACTTGTGAATGCACCTGAAGGGATTAAACCCATAGGGTGCAAGTGGATCTACAAGAGGAAGAGAGGAGTGGATGGGAAGGTGGAAACCTTCAAAGCAAGACTGGTGGCGAAAGGATATACTCAGAAAGAGGGTATCGATTATGAGGAAACCTTTTCACCAATGGCTATGCTTAAGTCCATAAGGATTCTCTTGGCCATCGCATGTCATTATGACTACGAGATATGGTAGATGGATGTCAAGACATCTTTTCTTAATGGAAGTCTTGACGAATGCATCTATATAATGCAACCAGAAGGTTTCATTGCTAGTGGCCAAGATAACATGGTTTGTAAACTTAAGAAGTCCATTTATGGACTTAAGCAAGCATCTAGAGCTTGGAACATCAAGTTTAATCTGGCAGTCAAATCTTTTGGCTTTGATCAAAACATTGATGAACCATGTGTGTATAAGAAAGGAAGTGGAAAAGCAGTTGCAATTTTGGTTCTGTATGTAGATGACATATTGCTCATTGGAAATGATGTAGGTATATTGTCATCCACAAAGGTTTGGTTATCCTCTCAATTTCAGATGAAGGATTTGGGTAAGGCCAGCTATATCTTAGGGATCAAGCTTTTGCGAGATCGCAAGAATAAGATGTTAGCCTTATCCCAATCTCCATATATTGAGAAGATATTGGTCAAGTTTAACATGCATGACTCCAAGAAGGGCTTGCTACCTTCTAGACATGGAGTACCACTGTCTCGAGATCAATGTCCAATGACACTTGAAGAGATAGAGAACATGAGGAGAGTTCCATATGCATCTGCTGTTGGAAGCCTCATGTATGCAATGTTATGTACTAGACCCGATATTTGCTTTGCCATTGGCATGGTTAGCAGATATCAGTCAAACCCTGGACCTATGCATTGGACAGTTGTTAAGCATATATTCAAGTATCTACGGAGAACGAAAGATTATATGCTAACCTATCAAGCAGATGATCTAACGCCTTTGGGGTATATAGATTCTGATTTCCAATCTGATAGAGATGCCAGAAAGTCTACTTCAGGATACGTCGTTACTCTGTCAGGAGGGGCTATATCATGGAGGAGTGTCAATAAATCCTGTACTGCTGATTCTACCATGGAAGCAGAGTATGTGGCAGCATCAGAAGCTGCAAAGGAAGCAGTATGGCTCAGAAAATTCCTATTAGAATTGGGAGTTGTTCTTGCAGTGCAAAAATCGATTGTCATGTACTGTGACAACTCTGGTGTTGTAGCACAGTGCAAAGAGCCTAGGAATCACAAGAAAGGCAAGCACATTCAGAGAAAGTACCACTTGATCCGGAAATTCATCCAGGAAGGAGAAATAGTGGTGGAGCAGATTGCCTCAGTAAATAACTTAGCTGACCCATTTACTAAGACTCTTACTGAGAAAGTGTTTACTTCTCATGTCGAGTCTATGGGAGTTAGGTTAGGAAGTTGTGATCTTTAGTACAAGTGGGAGTTTGTTGGGACTGGTGTATGCCCTAAAGCCCACTGGCTGCACTTTCATCTATGTTACTGGATTTTTACTGGTTATTTAATGGAATGACTCTTTTCTCTTTAAACATGTATATATATATGGTTGTGTAAGGCCCATTGTTTCTAGTAAATGAATTAGGTGTGTAGTGGCTTCACACAGATAGGTCTGACTCATGGACACTGGAAACAATAAATTTGTTCATAACTGAGAGATGGAGTTGGGCACTTCATCTTGGTGTAAGTTATAGTGAGATACTCTCCTGTATTCAGGGCGACTTACCTAAGTCACGGGAAGCCTTTCCCGGATTTATCTCCTTAGTGCATATGTCATGCATTGAACAGGACCATTGTAGGTGTGATCTCTAAAATAGTACTATCACTGAGAGAGATCGAGTCACCTCATGCTACTGAGTGACCAGTGCTCTTAATCTTGAGCATTTGTGGATGAACTGACGAAGTCAAGTTCTTGTGATTTAATTCACTATGGGTGAGATCCTTTACATGGGTCAACAGCTCTATGTTTTGGGTGCTCGGGCTTGATCAGTTGGGACGTGCAGATGCAATCAAGAATCTATGCCATCTAATGATGGAGTGATCGTCCCCTAAGAATTATCCGATTAATCATCAAAATCTAAGTTCTTAGTATATGGATGTTCCATATGGATATTGAACTTGTGGGTCGCTCCCTGGACCAAGAGAATGATATCCGAATGATGATTAAGTCAAGGATATGAAGTTCTAAGGTTGAGATGTAATCGAGAAGGTTGATAGTGCCTTTGATAACCTGACTTGAATATGGATGTTACATAGAGGGGCATTTTGGTCACTTCACTTAGTAGGTCGAAGACAACTGTCACTTTCTGACTAGCTTAAAATCATATTAAATATTTGTTCCTGGAGTTCAACCATAACTCTTTAGTGGAATGAGTTAAGGTTAAAATGGTCTTAATGTTGCTATGGGTTTAGCATGGACATTTTGGTCATTTTGGGAGCCAAGGGCAAATATGTCTTTTGGTCCCTTCTCTAGTCACTTTCTTATATTGGCATGGTTTCCTAATTTGTTTAGATGACATGTGGTTGAATTATTTTGGTGGAAAAATAATTTTGAGTTTAAATTCAAATAGGCCTTTGATGGCATACACAAATTTGACTCTAGCTAAATTATTGACTTGTGGGCCATGGTGTGATTTATAATCATGTGGGTCGGCCATAATAGGAACTACTTGTGAGAGGTTTCCAACTTTGAGTAGGTTTCTTTACTTGGAAAGTTGGACTCATCTTTGGATAAGAATTCCTATAGTATAGTTTCCTTTTTATTTTAGAAACTTAAAATTAGTAGGTGTTGCACACCTAAGGTAACTAATTGCTAAGTTTATGGGATGTTCCTTTTTATTTTCCTTTCCTAATTAGAGTGAACTTAGAAGGAAATAAATCTTAGCATGGTATATTCCTTTTGGGGGACGTCCAAGAGGATTAGTAGGAAAAGTCTTTAGGGAAAGTCATCCCTAGGTTTGCAATAAAAAAAGGAATACATTCCTTGGCCGTGCACACCCATTCTTGCACACGTCCTTGGCCTCTGATTCTTCTTCCTTGAAGAGAGCTTCAAGTCTGAATTTTTCCATATAGTATAATTCAAAAAACCCATTAAGAAATCCATATTCAGATCCCACTATCTTAGCCAATCAGATTTGGAAGTGAAATAGAGGAGAAGATCAAAAGCAAGGCTACTGCTGAAAATTCCAGCAACCAGATTGCTGATTGCAAATCTGAGATCAGCCCTTTGGATCTTTATTTTAAGATATTTGAAGTCTTCATATCATCAAGGTAATAGTCTTCTTTTATCTCCTTTTATTATACACTTGTTGATCATGATTTGATGGAGTTTTTATGCGATTTATATGGCTGTTCTGCGCTGCTGAGATCAGATTTTTTAAAATCTGTTTTGCTTATTCCAAATCAGCCATGGACGTCTTCCCCTAGTGATGTCCAGATCTGAAATATCGCATGTTCTTTCAGTTTTCTACAGGGAAATCAGGCCAATAAATGATAAAAAATGTCAAAAAAAATACAGAAGAAAAAAGAATCGAAAAACATCAAAAACGGCTGCAAAACGGGACAAAAAGGGGGGAAAACCCCCCAGGGTCGCAGACCCCTGCGACCCTGGCCCATGGTCACTGGCGACCATGGAGCCCGGAATCACCGGGTGGGCCCCGGAAGGCCCCTTTTTCATTGTTTTTCACGATTCAAAGCTTCCGACTTCTGTGATTTTCCAAAATTCATACTTTTGAGACACCAAATCCTTTGACATCTATTAGAATCACGGGTCAATCATCAAGAGTATCAAAATCAACATTGATCGCCAACCGGTCAACCAAAAAAGCGTGCTTTCAACAACCATTTTTTTCTTGATAGGAATTAGGAACAAACTCAAATAAGAAGAAGAAGAAAAAATCAAGCCCTGCCCATTGCCATTTCCAATTGAGCCCATTCCAGATCATCATCTTCATCAAAATATAACAACATCATAAATTCATAATCACCATTTAAAGCCTACATGAGGTTTGTTACATATGGGCTACCTAGTGCAACGCAGCAACTGTTCCACTTCAAGAATAAGGTGACATCCTTTTTGTCCTTGTACCATGTGCACACCAGTGACCACCACAGCATCCAGGAAAAACCAAACATTGTTTATTTGTTTTTCAAGAGAACAAACATCGTTTTTATTGTCTTTTTTTTTTTACCTAGTGAGAGAGAGAGAGAGAGAGAGAGAGAGAGAGAGAGATCATATATGAGTACCTGCCCAAGTGCGTAGCTGCCCTGCCGAAGTGAGGGATGGAGTCGTCCGTCGTGCCGATGCCGGTAGCTAGAGTAGCCTAAGATGGGGATTTTTGAGAGGGGGAGGGAAAGAGATGAAAAGGGGGTTTAGATTTACTGTTTAGGTTAAAGTGGAAAGGGATAATCGTGGGGACTGGGGTCTTGAGATAAATTTAAGTGGTATGGGCTTTTTTCCAATTTGGAGGGGGCTTCAGCCCCCAGCCCAATATAGGTAGGTGGCGCACTGACTGCATATTGGTCTACAATTTTTGTACAGAAGAAATTTTTTCTTTATAGTTAAATACATTTGTGATGCCAAAATGTCAATACAACTCAAACATGAGTGTGTGAGCTTATAGATTCACTTTGGTTGTTAAATGAGCCATGCTTTCACTGAGCGAATTCAAAATCTTCAATGCCCAGACGATTTGGAAATTATAATTTGTCAATTGACAACCCTTTCACCTGTCACATGAGTCTTTCACTCTCTTTGGGTTGCTTGAATGTCGGCAGTTGCGTATTTGTTAAGGCAGGTTAAGTAGCTATCAGCCGGTTCACATGGTCTGCTTAGCATAAGAACATTAAGATCAACATTCATAAAGTAAAAAAAAGTCTTAATGTACCTACATGGGCCAAACCTGACCAACTCATGGCCAACAAAATAGCAAACTTTAGATCCAGCACGAGTCATAGTAACTACCGATTGATGATCCTGGATCCACTACCAGTCTGGTTCATATCCTCTTAGGACTGCCAATGGTTAAATGAGATGAACTCTTCCAGTAGAGCCAAGTTCCCCCAAATTGGCTACACATAAACCGATCGCAAGACAAACCCGAAGCCCAAGCCCAACCGAACCAACCTCGACTTGTCCTGACAGGTCTAGTTATTTGTCCCAAGTCAATCAGATGATCCAAACCAATGGGCACATCAATGGGCAGCTATATATAACTGTCACCCACAGCCACTATATGTCTATAGCTCTAGGCCAACCGGCAACCACACCTAACTTAGATACTCAATTATTAGGGAAATTGTGGAACTTTTTTGGTCACCAGATTTCTAGTGTTCCCTTAGGGCCTGTTTCTTTGCTGGAATTCCAAGAATTCTTGTCTGGAAAATTCCTGAATTAAAGTGAAAATTCTGGATTCCCCTTTGGTCTTGAGCATTCAGGAATTCCACAAAAATATATAGGGAGTGGAATTCCTAGATTTCCAAAGGTTAAAAGGTGGCTGGAATTTAGAAATGCCAGTAAAGAAACATGGAATTCAGAAATTCCAGGGACAGCTTGTCACATCATGTCCAGGAATTCCTGGCAGAAATTCCACTAAAGAAACAAAGCCTTAAACATCCAGCGTACACGCATGGGCAGCTGTCAGAGCCAGTGAAGAGCTGGCCCCCACCATAGATGAGCTTTGATCCACAGCTGCTACCAGATGAATGGTCCAAAAAGAAAACCTCAACAGTTTTACTTTGAGCAGGTAAAGCTATCGATTGATTGGGTCAATTACCTGATTAGTATGGGCTAGCGTAAAAATAATAAGATTAGATTCTTGCAACAGGTTACATTTGCTTTTTCAGAGTTTGACAAATTAGAACCCAAGTTAGATAGTTTCATGTCAATGACGGACCTGCCAGGACAAAATTGCTTTCATGATGATTGGAAAGTAGAACACACTTTGATTTTGTGGGAAGCTCTGCAGCATAGTTATCTAATTCGGTTCATCGGGATCGGGATCCGAATTCCGTATAGTACGAAATCAATAAATCGCAGTTAGACTCGTCCAAATTTGATTTTTAAAAATTATAGGGTCCGCTACAGTTCTAAACGTCTTCCACGGAAAGATAATGACTTTTGTATGCAATGGAAAGTGGGGGACTCTTTACCTAAAAAACTGGAAAGCCTGGGGGATTTCTAATGAAAGTCAGAAACCCCCCTAAAAATAGCATAACTTTTACAATAGATAGAGAGGGGATATAAGCATTAACATGACATTAAATATAAAATTAAAAATAAAACTACAGAAAGTTCAATCAGAAGAGGAAATAAAGAAGAATAGTTTTTAGAAATAGAGCGGGACTCAAATCATAAAATGCCTATTTAATCTCATGCTACACATATAATTCAATAAACACAATTGCTTGCTCAAAAAATCTGCGAAGTGGGTGAATCCAGATTCCAAATCAATAGTTCTCAGATTCGCTGCAACTATAATCTCTCCTACATGCGGTGCTAGGCAAGATTTCAGGTTCGATGCGCCATTTTTTTTTTCCCATCCATGAAGTTTAATGATGATAAAAGAAAAAAGAAAAGAACTTGCAGAGAGAGAGAGATGGGAAAGATGGAACTTGGAAGGTGGAGGATGGCAGATGGAGAAGGGGAAAAGACGTCTCGGTCAATGCAACTTTCCCACTTCCCCATATATTAAATTTAAGGCAAAATTAACGAAATGTCCATATAGAGGATCCTCCAGTCTAAGCAAAAACTTGTTAAGGCATCTGGTCCACTCAGCTAGACTATTTGCAGTCATAGGTCCTTGAGTCAACATGATCTCATTTTTCAGGACTGTTTTGCCCTTTCAACCGTTTCAGGCATAAAATTTTGAAATTTAAACTTTAAAAATTTGTATTATCCCTCTTTTTCTGCAACGAGCCTAGGTTTGCTAGGGTTGGATTGTGCTGGTTTCTGCACGTCGTCTTCGTTCTAGAAAAGAGCAGGAGAGTGGTTCCGATCTTGAGGGGGCCACGCTGATTGAATTTCATGCAGAAATTCGAAACAGAGAAAGGGGTTCTCGGATTTGCCGCGCGCGATCCACGATCGAGATTGGGTTTAATCCTAGAGAAGAGATCATCTGGATCTCTTGATTTGCCACACAGTAAACAGAAAAAAAGAGGGTTCGAGCACTGTTGCAGATCGATGATTAGAGGTGTTCTGATCAATCACGTGGGCCACGCTCGAATCCTGGTCTGGTCGTTGCATGAAGAAGACGATTGCTACTTGCGCAGTTGAATCACCATTGAACAAAGAGGTTCCAAGCTTAATCGCCGAAGTCGCCGCACCACTGCCGAGACTCGTTGTCCCCCTGTGATGCACTACCCTCAATGCTAGACCGGACCAATAACCACAGGTTGCAGAGGAGTTTCGGTCTTGTTGTTACAAATAGGAGAAGGGATCTGCTGCGCTCATCGTTGCCGGAGATTGCAAAGACCAACGTCGTCTCTTTGCCAGTCCGGGCGCTCGTTGCCGCAGAAGAAAATCGCCAGGAGGAGACATCGCTTGTTGCAGGCGTTGGGGGGAAGAAGGAGAGCTTCCAAGTTGGGTCGGTTCTAGGTCAGGTCTGACCCGCCCGCTCCATAAGCCAAATGTATCTGAGTTTTTCATCTTTTGTCAAATTTATTTGAATTTTGTGCAAATTTATCTGAGTTCTGAATCAGATTTATTTGAGTTCTAGACAAATCTATCTGAGTTTTCAGCTATTTATCTGGTATCTGAAACAAATTTATCTGAGTTCTGAACAAATCTATTTAAGTTTTTAGTAAATTTATTTGAATTTTTGAAAAATATAGCTGAGTTTAACTGAGTTTTTGGCAAATTTAACTGAGTTTTTAAATGAATATTTCTGTGTTTTTGGTAGATTTATTTGTATTTTCTCAAATTTATTTATTTTTTTAAAATTTATTTGTGTCTTTTGAAATTTATTTGTATTTTTTGAAATAAATTTAACTGAGTTTTGACAAAAATACTTGAGTGTTAAGTAAATTTTTCTGAAATTTGAAAATTTGGTTTATCTTAGTTTTAGCAAATGTATTTGTGTTTTTTTTAATTTATTTGTATTTTTTAATTTTATTTACTTCTTTTGAATTTTATTTGCATCTTTTGAAATTCATTTGCGAATTTTGAAATTTATTTGCATTTTTTAAATTTTCATTGAGTCTTTTGATATTTATTTGAGTCTTTTGAAATTTATTTTTATTTTCTAAAATTTGTTTGGATCTTTTGAAACTTATTTGCATTTTTTTAAAATTTATGTGCATTCGTTTGAAATTTATTACTTTTTAAAAAAAATTATTACGTTTTTTAAAATTATTACATTTTTTAAAATTTATATGCGTTATTTTGGAATTTATTTGTGTTTTTAGAATTTATTTGAAAATCTCTTTAATGAGATTCCATTAATCGTTGCCAATTAAATGGTAGTTGACCATTATTAATGAGATATCCCACCAATCATGGGATATGATTTAAAGAAAGGGTAAATTAAATATTTTATGTATAAGAAAGTGTGAGAGGCTTTGGCTGCATGACTTTTTTTTGTGAACTATTTGCAACAAAGTCTTGCTTTGAGGGACCCCCGATCGAAGCCCCTTTAATTTAATATATTTTCTCTGTTCTTTCCAACTTCCCCATAAATTAATTTAATATACCTTTTCTATCTTACATACTCTCCCAGGCACCCTCTTTTCAATTCATATTTATATAGCAATTAAATCAAACCTTAACACAAATCGTGAGAAATCCCGAGTTAAAACGCTTGTTTAAATCTGAATCTTACAAAATAATCACCTTACTAGTTTATAGCATCTATATGAAATATTCATTAATCCGAGTTTGATCTCCCGTTAGTGTGACATCTAGATGAAAAATGTGATGATAATCATGTTTTTTTATCAAGCAGTCAATCAATGGTTGAAAAAACTCCGATTCATGTAAGATTTAAGGATACCCTACTTAAGTACATAGTATGAATTTTGAATTTTAAATGATTAGATTATAATAGATGGCCCTGACATTGGAGTTACACTCCTTTTAACACATGAATTCTCTAAGTTACAATCTTAGAGGATCCTTACTCAATCATTCAATTAAAAGCTTATCCTTTCTCTTTCTTGTTGTACACGTTATGGCTACTATTACTCAACAAATTGTCCTCTCTATACTAATTGAAAGCATGTCTATCTTTGCAGTTTTTTTTTTCTTTATATATTTTTGTTGTGTACCTAGACTTATCTAATGTTAAATTTGAATATGTGCATCTCTACTTGGGCCAATAAGGAATCCTAACCGATCAAAAATAATTTACTCCCCTTTGTATATGATTAATCAAATTTCACTTTAAGATAAATTAATAAATTATAAGATTAAACAATTACAAGATACATGAATAAAATATTATAAAAGAACTCACTTATCTATACTAAATAAATCAACGGTTCATCCTAATTAGTTTATAGTTTTTGATATATGGGCCCCACTTTGAGTAGCAAAAGTATATTGATAGACACTTTTTTTAACATTTATGTGATCACATTTTTTTGTGAAATGTCATTAATTATATACTTATTAAAGTATCTAATTTATAAAAAATATTTATGTATATATTGAATGGACGTACAAGCCATATCGACCTACATTGAATTATATATTCGAATTATTCTAACGAATTCATCGAACTCGAACAACGAATCAAGCGAATTGCAAACCGAATTAGCTAAACCTACCCCCATCGAATTTTCCAATTGGAGTAACTACCGAATTGCGAATTACGAATTACGAATTCAAATTCAAATTCAAATTATTCAAACTGCAAATCAGGTAACTATGCCTTTGCTTGGGTCATTGCTTCCAGTGCACTAGTTAGAAGGCTCCGGCTACCGACTGAATCGAGCCAGCCATGTAACTTCTGCTGCTGCTTTTTTTAATTTTGGTAATTACCATGAAGCTTCTTGTGCCTCGTGTGCCTTTTACACAAAAATAATTCATAGGAAGAGAGAGAGAGAGTGTGTAACTATAATTTCAACTTTCAGTTTTCATTTCAATAAATTGTAACGTGCTTAGAACCAGATTTCTACAAGTACTCTTCTTCACTGGGTTAAACCCAGCCCGTCAATCACCCAAGATTAGCAACATTGAGTTAACTTGGGTGTGTTCCTTATCAATCCACCGGAATGAAAGAAAAAGGGTTAAACAAGTGGACAAAATCTCATATAGGAAAAGGAAGAGAAAGGTAGCCACGCAGTGACAGAAAAGTTTCGGTTGCTCTCGGGAAAATTCAAAGTTTTCCAAGTTTTGTCTCGAGTGGGTTTTTATTGTCCTCCGACATCAAGGTGCTGGAATCTCGAGACTTAAAAAAAGAGAAACAGTACAATTCAAAAGAGTGGTTTTTTAAAGGGTTTTTTCCCGAAAAAATCCCCATGCAGCCTTAGTAGACCAAAAAAAAGACCAATAAATAAGATATTTATGTTCCGGAGTGGTCCCACAGGCCCTTTTGGGATTTTTTTAATACTTTTCATGGGCATGGAGCTATAAACCCTCCTGCGCCCGTTTCCCTCATTTCTTCCACTTCCTCGTCCCTTCTCCCCTCCATCGATAGTAACCAGAACCGGCTGAACTATAAGGCCAAAAAAACAATTACTTTAGGCCCCAAAAAATAAGTCACAGAAAAAGGCCCCATAATAGCAAATTACATCTTTTAAAATTCCAATATAGAAAACTTGTTAACTGCCGTCCCTTTTTTTTCTCTCCAAAAGATAAGGCCCCATAATAATTTGAGAATATACGATCAAGATTTTCATGGGGCCTTTAAAGTGTCATTTATGCCCATTATATTTCCAAATATGCTCCTTATATTTCTATGGCTTGGAGTTCAATTGATTTTAGCACACCATTATATTTTTAGCAGTCATGTGCATCAAATCTCAGCCATACATTTAGTCATGAACTTATTTTATAAGTGTTTCTCATTATTCTTGTGCATCCTATTTCAATAGGGGCCCATTCAGATTTGATCTATGATGTGGTTATAAAAAATCTATAGCTTGGGGTTTCAACCCTAATAATAGATCTTAAAATTTAAAATAAACAATGGGCTCCCGTCGGAATTTATTCACTTGCCCACAATGCACATGAGTATTTGTATTTGGAACATCCAATACGTGTGGCACACCTCTGAAGTCCATCTTGGATGGTCTTAACTCATGGTGCGCGGGGGGCGGGGGAAGCCAAATAGGTAGTTGGATTTTGTGACCCAAATTTTTCATGTGAGTTTTGGGATGGGCACAAAATTCTCATGTGTGGTTTTGGAGGTAGCTTAAGATAAGTTAGCAAAACTTGAATATAAAACTTAATTAGTAATTTCACATCATAAAAAATCAAGAAAAATAAAATATTAAAACATAGAAAATGCCTAATTTATGATCGTCGTTTTAGGCCTCGAATTATCTCGAGCCGGCCCTGATAGTGACACTCTACTTCCTGTGGTCCCAAGCCCATTTAAAAAACCCAATCTACTTTATTCCTTCCAAGCATGTGCCAGTATCATCCTTGTCTTCTACTTCCTCTTTGTGGCCCCTCATGCGGCCCTTTTCCTCATTTCTTCTTCTTCCTCATCTCTTCTCCCCTCCATTGATAGTGTCACTCTACCTATTGTGGTCCTAAGCTTATCCAAGACACCAATCTACTATATTCCTTCTAAGCACGTATCAATATCTTCCTTGTCTTATTCTTCCTCTTTGTGGCCGTCATACACCCCTTTTCCTCATTTCTTCCTCTTCCTCATCTCTTCTCCCCTCCATCCATGGTTGTCAGGGCCAAATTACAGAGAGGACCCTAGCTATAGCGTGGATCTAGCTCGCTATACCGAGCGAGGCGAGTTTGCCCAGTTCCGTCCGAACTCTAAGTAAGAGTTCGAAGATTAGTGTTGTTCTGATTGTAGTTTAATTAAAATACTCTTGCACGGATTTTGGGCTATATATTAGGTGATTCTCTCAACCCAAAGATATACAAGCTTTTTGCTAGCCCCATTTATGCATGACCCTATACAAATGTATTATTGGTGCCTATGGGCACCCCGCCCCACTTGTGTATGTGTTTTACTTCATATCGATATATGTACTTGTCCCGATTTCTTGCATATGACCTATATGTCGGCACCACTAAGCTTGGACGACATTGTCGACCTGATCCACCGACTTGGAAGTTCTCCCGTCCGTTCCCGCCAACTGCAGTTGGATCCCGTCTCGATACCCAGTTCGCTACCACGGTCCCTCTATGATTTGCTCTCATCACGTTAGTGATAGAGGATTTATCTTAATGTGGTTGCCTCCCGTCCTTACGATTGTGGCTCCCCTGAAGAAGGGCAATTTGCAGGGTCCGCCTATGGACTGAGTTTGCAATGTAAGGAATTCCCGATTTGTTAAATATTCATGCTTCATACATGCTTTAAATGAACTCCCGATTTGTTAAATATTCATGCTTCATACATGCTTTAAATGAATTCCCGATTTGTTAAATATTCATGCTTCATACATGCTTGAAATGAATTCCCGATTTGTCAAGTATTCATATTTTACACCCGTTTTATATGAATATAGGATTTTGTTAAATAACATGATTTATCACATATTTTATTCTTCATTATATTATTTATATCCTTTCATCCACCTGCCAGACCGTCGTATCTGACCCACTATTTTGGTACTCAGGTCCAGATTTCTTCCCCTCGAGCAGAGTGTATGTATTGGCTGTGGAGCCATAAGCTTGCAGGTTGTAGTGTCGGCCATGTCATGTAGACATTAAGCTCGACATCGGAGCTACGTCACATGTGGTGTAGTATTTAATTAGTTTGTTATTGTATGGCGTCTATTAGCTTTTTTTTCGGGATTGTAATTAATACACATTGATATTTGTAACTTGAACATATATGGGAATGCAATATTCTGTTACTGTTAGCTCTGTACTTTATAGTGATGGTTTATCCCAGTCTGATATGATCATTGATATGATAGCTATATGCTAGCGGTTGAGTGCGACACGGAATCCCATGGCCACGGACTCCGGGTCGCAACGCCACAAAAAAACTTCCACAAAAATATTTAGAGTGTGCCGGAGTGTATCATCCTCACACACACACGGATCTTGGGAGAAATAACTCTTTTACTTAACTCCCAATTCATGCTACCCGAGGTCGGGCCGCTGCAGGGCCCGAGTTTGGGGGGCGTGACGGACTGGTATCAGAGCGGGCAAGTTTCTAAGAAGTAAAATACTCTAGGAACCTTACGACGTGTGGTGAGGAATCGTTAGATTTGTTGTCTTATTTTGGCTAAATGTCGTTCTATCGGGTTCTGAGTTGCTTTTCTTCTAGTGGGGGAGACTCTCCTTGTCTCTTACCTTTTTGTTCTTGTTAGAGAATTTGGGGGACCAAATTCTTTTCTAGTGGGGGAGAATCTAACGTCTCTGTACCCACATTTAGTGCCCTTTTCTTGTTTTTCGCGCCAGAGAGTTGGAGTTCTGTAGACTTAGCATGTGGATCGCAAAGGACTTTGGCAGAGTTTTTAGCTTTTCGATGTCACAGATGGAGCTAGCGAAGGGATTTGTGGGCAGTTGTTACTTAGCAAGGAATGTGAAAAATATATTGAGACCCGATTACAGTTGATCGTATACCGTCAGATGATGCATCAGGCCAGTAAGTGTGGATTTTTGGATAAATCTGGAATATTTTCCTAAGTCAAAAGACTCCAAAAACCAGACAAATGGCAGATTTCAAGAAGTTTGAGGTGATTCTCAGTTGATAGAGCTTCAAGTGGATGCCAAAAGCTAGAAATTTCTCGAATTTGATGAACTTTTGTTGGAGAAGTGTTAGAGGATTTTCAACAATCCCAGAATGATGGTGGAGTCTACTCAACGGGATGCATCAGTGTGTGGTTAGAATGATGGGAAATAAATTTTCAGCTGCGATATAAAGAGCCGTATACAAAATGGTTTGTTACCTGGTCATTTGATAGAGGAGATTTTGTGGACTTTACTAGCTTTTGGAATATCAGTTTGGACCTGTGCAGATGCAAACTGGAGAATCATAACCTATGGATAAGGCCAGTTGAAAGATTCAGAGAAGAATGACACATTTTCATGACTTAGGGATGATAACCTAAAATAGATACAGAAGATGGGACAAACAAGATTTGATTGGAACAGTTCAGAGATTTGGAGTGTTAAGTTGTAGCCGTTTAAGGTGATGTGTAGTGGACAAACACGTTTGGTCAGGAGCTGATCGTTGTACATAGGACTGGACGACATTGCTTGAAGTAAGAAACATCTGGTAGTACTCAGTGTCACCAATTTTTTGAAGCCAAGGGCGGACAGAAGGACGAGACTAGAGTCCGAAGAATTGGTAAGAGCATGCGTTGGGATTCCAAGACTAGCAGGGATAGAGTTACTTCTATTTGAGTCCTTTCATGACGATAGCTTTCATGCGGACATTGGAAGACATTAGGTGCAATACTTTTCAATAGAGATAGAGTTACAGTACATTGGAATGAGTCAGAACTTTCATCCTCTTGGACCGACATTAATGGACAAGACAAGTAGCAGATTCGAGGTTATGCAAGAATATCTGATGAGTGTCCGGGGTTTGATGGAAGGATTCTTCGAATATTAACTGTGTCAGAAAAACAAGTTACCGAGTAAAGGTTTGGACAGTTTGAGATCTTCAACCGAATCAGAGACCCTAACCACAGACTCATCTCACCACCATGTTTGACCGGGGATTGTGCAGTTGTACAGAAGCAGTGCAGATCATCAATGTTTAGAGGTAATTCTCAATTGGTAAAACTCCAAGGAGATGTCCAGAGTTAGAGATTTCTAGAATTTGATGAGTTTTGTCGGAGAACTCTTATGGGATTTTCAATAAGTGCTGCCATGTGGTGGAGTAGACCCAGCAGGATGTTAGAAGCATTTGGAGTAAAATTTCAGCAACGAACGAAGGAGTTGACTGTGGAAAGAATCTTTACTTGATCGCCTGACAACGAAGATTTTGTGGATTTTATCGACATGAGGAACATCGGATTACAATGTACAGATATTCGGAGCAGGAAGTCAGTTATTTTGGATTTTTGCAGAGGGAAGCAGATTTGGCGAGACAGTTGCAAGAATGAGTGCAGAGCTTCTAATGTCGAAGAATGACTAAGGAACAAGCATGCTAGTGTCAGAGACCGACCGTTGTACAGAGGATCAAGAGTAATGAGCATAAAGATTTAGAGCTAGCAAGAGCTCACCTTGAAGATTGTGCAGTGGATATGAGGCCCTAGCTTCAACGGTTGTGATGAAGTCGACAGAATTGTTCCAAGAATTTTCTTTATCAAGGTGGCTAGAAGCGAGAGACTTGGTTGAACTTAGAAGGAGTCAGAGTTGGCCGATTTCTTAAGCAGTCAGATTGGAAGGGCAACAACTAATTCGAGCTAGTGGAGAGTGGTCTGACGACTAATGATAGTTGACCGAAGAGTTCTACAACGAGGATGACCCAGGAAGTTCAGGCGCTTCGAAGAAGAACAATTTGGAGCATCCGTTTGAGGTTTTGTTTTTGAAGTGTGGGATTAATGTCCACACTTGTTTTTGGGTTTGTTTAGTTCATTTGGATGACTAAATGTTCTAGGGTGGGGGGTTGGGGGAGGATGTGAGAATCCGACCCCTAATTTCTGGGTTTTGTGTTGATTTATTTGTAGATTAGTTTTCTAAGTGGGATTAGTGGCTGTTTGGTTTAGTTTGTGATTTAGAATGACTTTTTATTAGCTTTGGAAAGTTTTGAGAGCCAGTGAACTTAGTCAGTGACCGTAGGGTCCCATTTGTTTTGTGTACTCAGCGTGGAGAGATTCTTGGTGATTCCCAGGAATTTTCATTTCAGCTTAGTTTGACTAATCTCGTCATTCCCCACAACTTTCGTGTTCACCCCATACCCATTCGAAACTCCGAAAATCAGTTTTTCCAGCCCTGGGGCAAAATCAGTCTTTTCACGTTGAATATGGACCCAAATTTTGAGATCTCAGAACCATGCCAAATATTTTTTTTTTTTGAAAAATAGATTTTATGAGAAACATTTTTCCCTTCTTTGTTGATCGCATCCGGAGCCCATAAATTGGTGTTTTAACCCTTGACAAGTTTAAGTGATGGTGGGGCCCACACCCACGCTTTTATAAAAAGGACAACCTCCCTTCTTCTCCCATCGTTCCAGCCATTGGTGAATGAGAGGAGCTTCAACTCCTTAGGGATTTTTCCCCTTCCTCTTCTTCTTCTTGCTTCCTCTCACAAAATCCACCTGCAAACCTTGCAAAAATGACGATTTGAGCTCAACTTCTTCTCCTCCATCCTTCTAGCTCCCCATGGACATCATCGATCCTTGTGCAAATCTCATCTGGGCAGCCCCTATTTCAAGCTCCTTCTTGTTGATTGATGGCCCTAGAGGTAAGGACTCCTCCCCATGTTCTTTTATGTGCAATGGTAGCCGCTTAGGTCCTATTTCTTAGCCTTGTTTGAACCCATTCCTTGTCTTTCTTGATTTGGCATTTGTAGGGTTCTAATAGGTTGTATTTTGGGGTTTTTTGTGTAGCTTGGTGCTAATAGCCTTGGAGAGTGATTAGAGCTTGATTTGCTTAGCTTGGACCCAAGGCAAGTGGATGAATCGATGTTTTGATTGTTAACATGTTTTTATGAGAAATGTGGTTTTCCTATTACATGCTTTGATGATTTCACATTGTTTCTATTCATGCCCTTTTCCATGGTTTCTATTGCTTTGAAAATACATATTGATGAGCCCATTACTCTCTTGCTTATATCTTGAACAAAAGAAATGTTAATAGCTTGTTGATTGAGTTTTTATTGTACATGGATCTTCTCATGTGATGGATTTTCCTTTGATGAAATGGGGTTGAATGTGATGGAGCTGGTCGTATTTGGTGGGATGTTTATTAGAGGTATGGGTGTGGTTTTGAAATGGTTATAAGCCCCTTAATCATCTGAAGGTTTGGTGGCTAGAAAGGGTAGCAAGAGAAGAAAGGGAAAACAGTTCGCAGGAACTGTCTCTGGACAGTTCGCTCGAGCGAACCCCTCACAGAGGCTAGTTCGCTCGAGCGAGCCCAAGTCCGCTCGAGCGAACCCCTCCCAGAGAGCAGGTGGCTCGAGCGAACTTTTGGTCTGCTCGAGCCAACCATACTACAGGCCTGGATTTGCTTCGAGAACTTGGAAAATGATGTTCTAAGGCTTGGGATGGTTTGTTTGGAACCCCAATGAAATGGTGGGACCTAGGAAGTGATGTATTGGAGCCCGGTTGAAAAAGAAAACCCATCACGGAGAATCATTGAGGGTTTTTGACTTACCAATGTGTATAGGGAGCTCGGAACCAAGCTAATATCAAAAGCAACATACGGGAACCCTATCCACACTAATTTAATCTTGAATCCTCAATGCTTGGTCCAAAAATTTATGGAAATCCATCCATGTTCTATTTTTACCAGAAATTCTTGTGTACTTTCCGAAATTCATACTACATGACTAGTTATGCCCGAAAAATACTGAAATCCCTTTTTAGCTTTTTGCTAGCCTCGTTTATGCATGACCCGATACAAATGTGTTATTTGTGCCTATGGGCACCCCGCCCCGCTTGCGTATGTGTTTTACTTCATATCGATATATGTACTTGTCCCGATTTCTTGCATATGACCTATATGTCGGCGCCACTAAGCTTGGACGACCTTGTCGGCCTGATCCACCGACTTGGAAGTTCTCCCGCCCGTTCCCGCCAGCTGCAGTTGGATCCCGTCCTGATACCCGGTTCACTACCGCAGTCCCGCCATGATTTGCTCTCATCACGTTAGTGATAGATGATTTAGTTTAATGTGGTTGCATCCCGTCCTTACGATTGTGGCTCCCCTGAAGAAGGGCAAATTGCAGGGTCCGACTATGGACTGAGTTTGCAATGTAAGGAATTCCTGATTTGTAAATTATTCATGCTTCATACATGCTTTAAATGAATTCCCGATTTGTCAAGTATTCATATTTTACACCCGTTTTATATGAATATAGGATTTTCTTAAGTAACGTGATTTTTCACATGTTTTATTCTTCAGTATATTATTTATATCCTTTCACCCACCTGCCAGACCGTCGTGTCTGACCCACTATTTTGGTACTCAGGTCTAGATTTCTTCGCTCCGAGCTGAGTGTATGTATTGGTTGTAGAGCCATGAGCTTGCAGGTTGTAGTGTCAGTCATGTCATGTAGACATTGAGCTCGACATCGGAGCTACGTCACATGTGGGGTAGTGTTTAATTAGTTTGTTATTGTATGACTTTTATTAGCTTTTTTATCGGGATTGTAATTAATACACATTGATATTTGTAACTTGAACATATATGGGAATGCAATATCCTGTTACTGTCAGCTCTGTACTTTATAGTGATGGTTTATCACAGTCTGATATGATCATTGATATGATAGCTATATGCTAGCGGTTGAGTGCGACACGGAATCCGATGGTCACGGACTCCAGGTCGCAACGCCACAAAAAAACTTCCACAAAAATATTTAGAGTATGCCGGAGTGTATCATCCTCACACACACACACCAATCTTGGGAGAAATAACTCTTTTACTTAGCTCCCAATTCGCGCTCCCCGAGGTCCGGCCACTGCAGGGCCCGGGTTTGGGGTCGTGACAGTGTACCTTAATTCTCTTCAACCCCCATCAAATCCTAAAAACAATGACACTCAACTCAGAAAAGAAAGGCCTCCACACACTATTTCCATCCCTCTCAGGAAGAAAATAAAAAACCCCGTCTTTCTATCTCTCTCAACAAGATCGCACAAAACCCCTGTTTCTACTTCTCACACAATCATAACCCTGAAATCGAAGCCTATTTCTCCATTCCAATCCTCATCAAAACCCCAAAAGAGAAACACCTATCTCAATCCTCATAAACAAGGAAGAACAAACAAACCCCCTGTTTCCTCTTCTCTCTCCATCAAAACTAGAGTCCATCCATCTCCCTACCACTACAAAACGAATGGAGACGGTATGGTCTATTTCACCCAATTTTTTGTATTTGTAAAAAAGAGCATCTTTTTTTTGTTTTACTCATTTCAAGGAAGAGTTGAGAGGGTTATAGCTAGGGTTGTAAATGGGTCCCCGATTCTCCGATTACCCAAAGGTTCCGACCCGTTAGGTTCCGGGTCTGGGTCCTTATTTTGGTCCCGATAAGTAAATGGTTCCGATTCCGGATCCTTTTTTTGGAACCATTACTTAAACGGGTCCGGTTCCGGATCCACAGTGGCTCAGACCCGTGGACCCGAGACCCGACCCAATACTCTAACTTAAATAATTTATTATCTATATGTTACATGGGAACCCCTCATTCTAAGTTTCTAACATAATCTTCCGTCCCTAAACCACATATTATTGATAAACAAAAGGTTACATTTGCTTTGTAGGTGATCCAATTGAATTACAAAAAAGCATGATTGTTTTTTTTAATGGAAAAATACAAGTATTAGGGTCCAGACCCGGAACCATACCCGGAACCATACCCAGAACCGGATCCAGACCTGCCTCATATACGGTTCCGGTTCCGGTTCCCATTAATATTATCGGTTCTGGTTCCGGTTCCCCCCTTTTGAAAACGGTTCCACTTCCGGGTCCACTCTGGACCCGGACCGGAACCGACCCGTTTACAATCCTAGTTATAGCTAACATAGAATTTTTTTTTTTACACGTGGCGCATGGGGATAGGCCAGAACAACATTCCAATGTTTCAACCTCATTTAGTGAACAGGCTGGAGTCGGACCTATGACTGTTTTTTGTGTAAATCTGGATCTAGGTCTTAACAACCATCAAAGACTGCATAGCAGGTTCAACAAGCGCAGCACAAGCGCAAGCACATGCATATACTATGATGACGGTTTACAGATAGACCAAGGCAAGCCACAACCAATGCCAAAGCTAATATTGGTAAACTCAATTTCTAGTCTGATTTATGGATAAGATAGGTTAGGGCTTTGTTGAGGTCAATGTCCACCCTCACTCCTAAGCGGTCATAACTGTGGTCGAGCCCTCTCCCTCACCATAAAACCATTGTTGTGTCGTTTCCCATCACCAATTGATTTTGGGATAAGTGGTAGCTCAATGGGGTGTATGATCCGATAAGAGATATCAAAGCCTGGTAGGTCGAGTGTGTGAGTCATGGGACACGTGTTTTGCGAGTTGTGCAGTAAGAGTCACGGCGGGTGTGCCGTTGAGGCCGGGAACCATTGTTGTGTCGTTTCCTATCACCAAATGGGGTTTAAGATCCTACAGGCTTGTTGGACTTGGCCCTAAAAAGAATATGCTTTTCAATACTTACCCCTAGGTGAACCTGGTCGGCGCGCATTTGGGGACAGATACATTTCGTGTCGATTTGTTCCTCTTTAGATTCGAACTCGCAACTGGTTGGCTCTGATAGAATATTAAGTTTCCTTGGTTAACTATTGTTGCCAAAATCTCGAGACATTAACGAAGGAAGCATAAATATTTTTCAATACTCTCCGTCGTCAAGTGAAGCACACTCCTCAACACTTAGGCTTGGCCAAGTTCGTATTATTGTAGCTTCGGCCTCTGAAATTAAAAAAAAAAAAACACTTGTTTTTGAAAATCCTAATAGTTTTTTTTTTATTTTGGGGTATCGCCCTTGGGCCTTGCCCATTTCCACCCATAAATTGGTCCCCACACCATTCTCCTGATTCTTCGGTTAAACCAAATCACAAAAGTTTTATATATATATATATATATAACATAGGAACCCGCCGACTCTCTTTTGGTTGATCTTGGTAAGCCAAATCACATAAGTGATTGCAGGTATTTCTCCTTTTCTTCTTGGATGCATCCACCATGATATAGAAGGTAGAATTCAAATAGTCTCACAACTTATGGCCTAGTTTTCAAGAAAGGCTTAATGAATTGTCAAACTTCAAAATATCACCGACACCATATTAAGCCATAATAAAAAAAAATAAAAAATAAAAAATAAAAACTAACCATGTTGAAACTTTCTGTTGCAGTGTTCATTGAAATTACGACTAGACTTAGGGAAAATGTCTTGATATGTTTAAATTTGATATTTTTTAAGGATCGTATTAAGTAAATTAAGTTTTTATCCGAAACCAGGCCTAACTCAGATTGACATAAAAACTTCCATGTTATAAAATAAGGTGGGATTTTGAGAGGTTTGGATGTCAAAAGATATAATACCTCACCGGTGTGAGAGCTCCCTGGAATTCTACAAGTCTACAATCAAAGTTCCCCACGATCTCAATTGAAACTACCAATTCCCAGCTAAATCCAATTGAAGAAGTTGCATGTGGGGTTATGATTTGGATATATGATGGGGATTTTCGATCGTCATCCATGTGGTTGGTATAAGACGGTAGTTAGGTGTTAGGGTTGCATAGGACCTTTGAGAGAGAGAGAGTGTTGCCGCCTCATCATTTACCATAAACTACATACTTCCTAATAGCCTCCTATCAAATCTTAGAGCCCGTTTGGTTACAAGAATTTAGAAAATTCATGTTCGGTGGAATTTGAAATGCAGGAATTCAAAATGCGCCTGCTAAATTTATCCTGAATTCTAATTCTCTTTTTTATTCGTTCATGAATTCAAGCTTAAGAATTTAATATACCTGAATTCCTGAAATTCTCTATTTGGTAATTTACAAGGATTAATGAAAATGAAAAAAAGATATGTTAGGAAATCAGAAGTATTTTTTGGAACATTAACTCACTTTTATAAAAAGAAATCAGAAGTGTTTTTTTTTCTTTTTCTTTTGTTGCTATGTTGGAAAATCAAAATTGTTTTTAATGGTATATAGATGCATGTCTTCGTGTGAACACCTAACCGGACTTAATCAAAACTCCCACCGAAATGCTCATTTTCTCAGAAATTCCAAATGCTCGATGAGTCACTGGCATTTCAAATGCTAGCCTTTGACTTTCTAAACGCCAGGATTTCTATCTTTATACCAGACCAACCAGACACAACATTTCTGAATGAAATTACAGAATTAACCGACCACATGAATACGGATAAAAAATGCTTGGTAAACAAACAGCCCTGGATCATTGAAATCTGATATTAAAACTCTGGTTTCGAGAACACAGTTAAACACCATGGAAACTTGTCGGACACGTTTGTCTATGCACTTTTCTGCAAGAAAAAAGCATAAAATTTGGAAAACCTTCTTTTGAGCTACATCAAAATTTATGCTTGTGTTTTGTCTTTTCCTCACGAAAAAGTGCAAAACACAGTTAAAATTTCAAAATTTCTCAGAAAAGTAATTTTTAAATTTCCGTTTTCTATTATTTTTTGGGGAGGGGGTAGGGGCACATTTGCAATCACTTTTTGTGGAAATAGAGGAATTTAGCTGACCACATCCATAAAAAAGGAAGAACGTAAGGGGTCAATCAGCATATATAGGAGGGACTTTCATTACTTTTAATTTGCAACAGGTGTCATGTAACCCACTTAGAATTTCTCCTATGATAAAATCCAAATGGGATACACACAAACATGCCCTTGAATGTCACCGGTTGCATTTTTTTTGTTTTACAGCTATCAATGGGACTAACAGTTGGATTAAAATAAAAAGATGCATTTTAAATCCAATATTATATTACACCTTAGGATTACAGAAGAAGGGATCAATAAAAATGATATGATGGACCTAGAATTTTGCACGGCGATAAATCACATCCAACTCTTTCCATCTACCCATTTTTCCATCACTTGAAGTGGCCCCACAAGGCCAACCAAAAATTGCTTCAATAAACTTTTGTGCACATGTTTTGAGAGAGAGAGAGAGAGAGAGAGAGAGAGAGAGGATTATCACCGGAAATAACATGTCCTTTGGATAGGCAAATGTATACGTTCGAAAGATGTTGACATACGAACTACTTTCAAGACATGTATGGAGTGACTGGAACTCCTTACCGAAAAAGAAAAAGACTGAAACTCTTTGCAGCTACTGAGGAGTAATCCTCTAAATCTTTTTTTATTGGAAAACCTCACCCTTCTTATCATCACATTTGATAGATGATTATGAAAGATTGACTAGAAAAACGGCACAAGCTAATCACTTATTGATAACCTCATCTATCGATCAGTAACATTCATACAACTTGATATCGACGCGGAGACGAAAGTAGACCTCTCCTTCGAACGCGTCGGTCATCAGTGTCGCAATCCCTCTGGTCATGAAGAAGTCGCCGGTGCCGCCCACCACCGAAATGTCCCTAGTCTTGTTCATCAATGGATCTGCACCAGCGAAGTTTATGGTCCCCTTGTAGTCTGTAGAGTTGAGCACAAAGGTTAATCCTAACCATGAAGTAAAAACATCTTTTCTGTCATAGAAGTAGAAGCCTTGTGCGCGACCCACCGGCTCGGAGTGCAGATTGTTGTTCAGAGTGATTGGATCATCGAACACGACCATGTTCCCAAAATGGTCTAGCCCGGCTAAAATGGTCAAGTTACCCCATACGGGTGCTCCTACTATGGCCGATGTTGCGTTCTTGAAATTCTTACCATTGTAGATGATGTCATGGAAGTACAAAACTAAATTCTTACAAGGCTGTGGCCTCATCATCTTCTTGGCTGCAATGGAAGATGAGCCAGAGAGAAAGATGAGGAGGAAGAGGAGAATTGGGGTTGGTTTGGCTTTGCCAGTCATCATTTCTTCCTTCATAAGAGGAGATGATAAAACAATGGGATGAAATATGACCCAAAATGCAAAACTAGAATGCAATGTGCTTGGAATGATATCCCTCAGTCTTTGCCTCAACATTATATAGATCAATAATTACTAGAGTTAGGTGAGTGATGGTAAAACAAGTGTCAGTCTCTTGATTTTTGACTTGAAGAAATGTCCATTTTCCACTTTAGAAAACACTTTGCACCAGGCTTCCACAGTTGAGGCATCAGATTAAGTATACATCTTGTGGACCTTATTGTAGATAATGTGTAAAAAGCTAATATAAAAAAATCTAAATGTATGATATACGAGTTGAATTTGGAATGTTGATCACTGTTTTAAAGCTTAAGAGAGGGTAATTAAATACAAGGAACTTTTCCCAGCTAGCAAGCTTCTACCGAGAATTTGGAATGTGTTTTTTTTTTTTTTTATTCTTGTAGAACCCAAAAACAATTTAGTTAATTATTATAAAATAACATCCAGCTTGTTCTCGATAATTAATTCTACCCTTATACACAGTACCTATGTTATGTTCCTAACCAACTGATGAGCTACAGCTGAGAGACAATTCTACCTTAAGTTAGGCTTATATTAGTACTACTTTTTATACATATCCCTCTATTTTTTTTTGCATATTTAATATAAAATTAATAATTAATAATTTCAAATAATCCCTACAGTTTTTCTAAATGTTCTAAATTGCTCCTTGACCGCAGATTGAACTTTTTTCCAGGTGGAATTTAAGCAAATTTCAGCCTTTTATGGACCCGCCCAAATTAAAATCATCAGCACCCACTTTCCTTTCTATTTTTCGGGTACTCAAGCTAAGCGGTCGGAACCCAGGAGAGAGTCCGCACACACACGAGAATATAGCCCACTCAAGTGGGAAAAGAGCCCGCGCACAAGAAAAGAAAGCCCACGTAAGAGAGAGCCCGCACACCCAATTTCCCTTCAAACACAGTTATACATGCAATATCTCGTGGACGGAGGTGATTTGTGGGTGGACTACACCATATCTTGCCCCACCATGTTTAGGTCAGTTAGGAATTGGGAGGCACCTACATATTTCCTTATTCGTGCCAGTGAGCCACACTACATCATCAAATGGTTGTTTGAAAGGCCTAGCATTTTAGCCAAACATGTCCTAACGGCATAGAAAATAATTTTTTTTTTTTTTTTTTTTTAAGATTTCAACAGAAAGGCTATCAGACTGCTTGCTTTTACACGTACATAGGAGAAAAAACTAGGGGGCATATGCAAAAATTAACCTCGATCGATCATCTGCAAATAATGATCTATGAAACCATTATTGTATCTTTGTTTCATTGTTTTTAAATTCAAAACCCCACTTTAGGAAGCATTGGTGCAGAGGGACTTCTGCGGAAAATCAGCTGAGAATCCTTGAGTCTTGTTTGGTATAAACATTTTCACTGAAGAATATGGCTGAAAAAGTGCTCTGCCTTTCTTTGCCAGTGTGAAAGGATACTACAATTATACACAAAAAGATTAAATTATGCATTGACTTTTGAACATAAAATAGGTTTAGAAATTACAAGAGGTTTTCTTTTGGCAGAATAGGTTTACAAGAGTTTAGAAACAAGCTTGGACGTACATGTTCATTTAGATTCTCAAACTAGAATGAGTTGGATTGTATTGGCTGGCATCAAGCACTCTCAAATTTTTATTATGTATTTGAAAGTTTGACCCTAGTTTGGTAATTGGTACAGATTCCGTAATTATGTTTGTGCCATGATCCTTCCGTGCGTGAATCCAAATAGAAAATCTGAAATACTAACAAAGTTGATAGTTTGAAATTAACCAGCTTTGGATTATCTTAACCAGTTTAAGGGTCCTTTTATTTTTCTATTTAAACAATATGATGATTACATTTTCTTTTTTAGTCTCATGGGTTTCTCCTGAATCTAGACATGCTTAGTAAGTAGTTAAGCGACAAAGGCATAATCCTACCATGCAACACATGCAATTGCATTTTTTATTATTATTTTTTCAATATTAGAAAGGCAGTTAGCAATGTCTTAAATTGAATTAGAAGAGACATTGCGAATAATTTCTCTCTACCCATTGGCAAATTAAAGAAGCCATGCGGCAGTTGGTGTTAATCATGGTGTCAGAGATGGTGCGGTACACACGTGGACAACCATTGGATGGTTTGGTGGGATTTGTTGTAACAGAACTAATAAATTTGTAGGCATTTTCTTTCCTTTCATGTGGCCCACCCAAGCCACCACTAAGACGATTGCAAGATGAGGATGTTCCGCGATGCAGTTGGTGGAATATGTACTGTACGGCTTTATTGTTTTCTTTTATTTTAAGTAGTCCACTCCAATTTAACCAAAAAAAAAAAAATTTAACCTTACTTGGCCAATGCATCAAACACAAAAATTTAAACCTTCATTTCCTATGTTGATGGTCGCTAACGAGAGTTATCGTACAGGTATAAACTCTTTATCTTCTTTATTGTTCCTCTCTTTTCCAAATCCAATCCAATTATGGAGAAGTACGCTATTATACAACACAGGCAACGTTTTCTTCTTCCTTTTCTGAATTAGCAAAAGAACACACTTTAAGGCGCCTTTCATATGCCACTTTGCTCCCTTTCAGGTGTAAATCCCCCCAAGCAGGGATATGTATACAAATGCACAGCGAGTCCGGATCCTCCCTGGCTCGTACTCGAGAGATTTCATGAGGCAATTAGGTGGGGCTCATTTAAGAAAATATAAACCATTTGAAGTGAAATAGCCCTTTTTTATGAGTAAAATATAAATTGTAATCCAATATTACTAAAGCCCACCATGGGAATGATCTTTACAAGAGATTTGGGTCTTTTGATCATACTCTATTTATGTTATTTTAAAGTGGTCAATTTGACAGTAAGTCTAAAATCCAATTTGAGTGAAATTGTATGAAGGAATATATAAAAGGAGGCCATTTAATTTTATGAAATGAGCCCTAGTGTGGATCCTCACAAAATTCCTACGTAGCCCATTTGGCGGCACTTTACTAGATTAATAAAAGTCAAGTAAAGTCTTCATTTCTTAGACAAGGGGTTACATCAATAGCACTTTAATTCAAAATTTCCTCCATCTTTAAAAAAAAAAAAAAGTCAAAAAGCATCCTCCTTTCTCCACTAAAAGACACAAGAGCTCCACTTTTCTATACAAAAAATAAAAAAGATTCCATACTAAATAATTTTAAAAAAATACTATCATAAACCCATTATATTTTAATTATTCTCTCTTGATTTGATGCTTTATTATACTTTATTTTACATATAAAATTACCAAACGGATAATGAGTAGCTTAACAATACCTGTGTGAACAATTGAAGGGCTTTTCATCTCCCTTTTTTGGTGTTGGCCTAATGGTAAATTTATGGCCCTCTCGAGATCAAAATCGATGATCATGTCCTTTGTTTAGATTGAGATCAGCATTGGATTGGGTTTGGAGAAGAGAGGGATAAGGAAGAAGATGAGGAGTTTATGCTTGCTCAGGGTCGACAGCGACCCTCACTTGTTATAGCGATGGTCGCCATGAACCCTCAACACAGAAAATGATGGTCGATAGCGATCACAAAAAAATTTGCAAAATTTTTGTGTGTGTGTGTGTGTGTGTACAGATTCCCTATTTGGTGTGAGTTTGGCTAAAGTTTCTTATTTAGTGTACTAACTACATAAAGTTGTTTTTTTTTTTTTTTTTTTTTTTTTTTTTTTGTAAAATCCTCAAGAAAACACTAGAGTATAATTTTATTTTTTAAAAGAGCTATTTAAAAAAAGGCCCCTGTATTCCCATAAAATCTCAAAAAGAACTCCTTTATTTTGTATTTTTACCTGTGGATCTCGACTAATAGTCGAGTTATGAGAAGGTAACCTAGCCGTTTCTGCCATTTACTTTTTGAGAGTTTCTAAATGCACCCGCAATTTTTTCATCACCCGTTCTTTTAAAAAAATTATTATGAATATACTCTTATAGTAAATCCCCAAACTACTCCTGCTCCCCTTTCCCCTTCACCTCTTTATCCATCTCATCTCTATCGCCCAACAACCCCTTCTTCCCTTTCCCCTTCACCTCTTTCTCATCTCTACCATATACTTGAAGGTTTGATATGTGGCCCGGACTGACTGGTTCATGACAAATAGCACAATACTTTTCACTCTGTTAGACCCAGGCCTAAACGTCCCATTTGAATGAGGAATAAAGTGTGGGTTAGAGATTTTTTTTTTTTTCCTTTATAAAAGCCTCTTTTCTCCAATTTGGACTTCTTTTAGTGGAGAAAACAAATTCTCTTTTTAACTGACTTTTGAAAATTGAAGAAAATGTTCTCTGAAGTGGGTAGAGAAAAGAAAACACATTTGTTTAATTAGTGAAATTCATTTTAGGTAAAAAAAAAATTTAACCTTTTAATAATTAATCTATTTAAATAACTCTTTTAAGATGATTTTCTCTTATTAGCTTTTTCCATCAATTCAAACAAAATAGAGAAAAAAGTGATGAATCTTGATGGGGATTTTCACTTCTTTCACTGGGTGGTGGAGAACCTCTTATTATATTCCCTCATGCATCACTTATCACTTAGATGCCCCACTATGTGATAAGGTTTGCATAAAGCCCTTCAAGTCAAAGACCCAACCCATCCAATGATTGAGTCCTTTTTTCAGATAGCTTTGATCTTCCCTAACTAGAGACAAGATCTATCAAATAAAAAAATTATAAAAAAAAAAAAAAAGGATACGCCCATGTGTAGGCTACTGACTACTCGGCAACAAATGGCAAATGAGCTGAGCTCTCCATTGTTCAATGCAAGCCCGGACAGTTGCCCGAATCGAAGTGTAATTGAATCAACCGGTCTCTTTAACGAACAATAGCGTCAGTTCTAACTTGATTATCTGGGTTCGAACCCTTAACATGTCATTTTTTTCAGCTTGTGTGCCGTTTCTTTCCGTTTGCACCGACATCTTCTTCCCATTTGATTTAGCTATCTTCTCCTATGTATGTGGGCTCTCTATTAGGTCCCCGCCCTCCTTGGCTGAGGTACCAAAAAAAATTTAAGGGTAGAAATGGGACAGGATAAACCCGTTCCCGACTCCTCATATAATTGGTTATAATCACAATCCCAAGCCAAACTCGTGATGGCATAGGTGGAGTTTTCTTTGACATTTAAACTTTATTATTTTAGAATTTTAAATAGAAATTTCAATATTTTGTATCTAATAGGATTTGAACTCACACCCTCTCGCTTATTTTAAAACGTGTGCCATAAATCTTCTTCATTTATTTGATTCATCGATATGATAAGTGGTACAAACTTAATGAATTATCGGACTTGTTTAGTATCTCTATTCTTTTTTTTAGACCTATTAAAATAGAGTCATTAAAAAAATTCATTAAAAAAGAGGCTAGAATAAAAGGGAGTGTTTGGTAATGCTAGGATCTATTTTAAATAGACTTTTTTAAATCAATGGTTGAAAATTTTTAACAAATTTCTCAAGATCCACAAGGTTTCAGGCTTTAAAACTTGACCTCATAGTCATGCTTAGCCTTCCAAAGAGATCTAAAGGTTTGGATCTTGTATTTGGAGCCCACATAACCCAAAAAATACTATCAAAGGGATCACTTTTTTTGGCACATATCTCAATATTGGTGATGATCCAACGACTGGAATCTGGTCTATAGGTGAGCTTAATCTTAAGAACAATCTCAATGGTTTGGATCATGATTTACTATAAAAAAAATCAAAAAAGATGAAAACATGACTACTTATGGACTAATCCAAAATTGAGTATGTTAGATCAATGACTGATATTATTTTGCAAATGTCTCGACTTCCAAATGGTACCAAGCCTTGAAAATTGACCCCATAGCCATGTTTGACCCTCCAAAGAGATCTAAAGGTTTGGATCTTGTGTTTGGGGCCTACAGAATCTAGAAAATCATATCCAATGGCCCACCTTTCTTTTGCATATATCACAGAATTGGTCATGATTCAACAGCTGAAACTTGGTTCCATAACTTTTTTGATCTTGTTAACATTTTCAACGGTTTGAATCTTGATTTAGTCTCTTAGATTTTTAAGAAAGAAAATTAAAAAATCGAACTGGGGCGTTGTATAGTGAAAATCATTATTCACCCGCCTCTTATTTTTTTTCCTCTACTTTTCAAGTGCATCCTTTTGGGGTTGTGAATTTAAGAGGCATTGCTCTACTAGAGAAGTGGGTAGAGGCTGAATTCACTGTCAAACACATTTATAATAAAAAAACTCTCTCTCCCCGCTTTAGAGATTTAGAGATAAGAAAAAATAGAGATGCCCAACAAGGGCATATGCCATTGTAAAGAGTTATACTTTTGTACTAACTCTATTGAAAAGATAATGACTTTTATTCATATTATTAAACATATTTTCAAAAATAGTTTGCTTTGAATGTTTGGGATGAATTGTACCTAGAATGTGTTGCTTAATGAATAGCAATCTATTTATTGATCGCACAATTGATCACATGATAAGTAGTTTCTCTCTATATCTTCTTTTATATGTATTTAGTAAAAGTCATTGCTTGCCTCTCTATGCAGTATATTGTAAAATTGGTTAAAGATTCAGTTTATTTATATAATTCCTCAACCATACATATCCTAAAGGGCACAATTATTTGCATGGAAAATTTATAAGTCATATGAAACAATAGACTCCAATAAAAAAATATCAAAAGGTTGGGGTGGAAAATACAAAGTGAAGATGCAAATGAAGTTAGTTTAGTAGGGTGATGATTTTTAGTAGGGTGATGTTTTGGGTGTTTATTATCACCGAAGGAGAGATTATTTGATTTTGGTGATATTATTTGATGCGAATTTGTGCATCTTCACCTTGTTGCTTCAAAATGTATCCACTTTAATAATGTATTTTTTAGAATTCTTATAAATTCAATTGCATGTAAACATATGGGCCCAAAAGAAATTCATGTGCTCTTATGTAGGTAAAGTACATGGTGCTTACTTGGCCACTGTGCCAAGTAAGAAAAAAAAAAGGGAACAACGGCCCCCCCCGGGGACCGTGCCATGGCCCGGTCACAAGCTCGGGCCATGTAGCACGGTTGAAAAAAAAAAAGTGCATGGTGCTGGCTGTTTCATGGTGATCACCCATCTTCTTGTACACCTATGGACCACAGGACAGGGCCTTCCATGTAGGTTTACTATCCGACACATGCACACCATGTTTTTTTTTTTTCGTTATTGTGAGGACTCTTTTGCTGAAACAAAGTGTTTTGACTGTTCTAAAGTAATAGTAGGCGTGAAGCCTTGTCCTTACTCCTGCTGTCCACTCTAGAATAGAAAACCTTCTTTGCTTGAGTTGTTGGAAAACTAGCTAGGACCTGTTTTCTTTTACCCAAGCCACGAGTCTGGGTACCCATGGAAGAGGAAGAGCTCTGGGTGAGAGAAGGAGAATTCGAGTGAGGTAAGGGGTCTTTAGATGAAGAAAAAGGTGCCTTCGGATGAGGGAATTGAGGTGGCATGTATATGATTCAAATTCTAGGCGAATAAGTGAGAACGAACATCTCTTATTTATGAGGTAAGTGGTCATTCTCAAATTTAATTAGGACTTAGCACCAACACATAGAAAGACCCAGCATCAGTGATTCATGCATGTACAACCCTAATATTCCAATGACAGATTCATGCATGTACAACCCTAATATTCCAATGGCCATATATAATCTTAAAATACAAGGGAAGGGTGCAGCAGTCCATTTTAAGAAATTGATATTTTGTTATCCCAGCCTAGGCATGTCAAATGGGTCTAGCTGGCCCGGTTCGGCCCGGCCCGCCAATCAACAGGCCGTGGCCCGGCACGGCGGGGTCAATGGCACAACCCGTGGGCAGAGGTGTTTCGGCCCATTGGCCCATTTGGCCCGGCCCGTCAGGCACACCTGGCACATGGGCTGCTCTCTGCGCCCGCCAGCCCACCCAATGGTCGGACAGCCAGGCCCACCAGACACGCCCAACAGCAAAAAACGGCTATTTTTTTTTAAAAGTCCATTTTACCACCCCCCAACAGCTATAAAACGGTCATATAAGGGGTATTTTATGTCATTTTTTCATTTTATAAAGTCTATAAATACCCGAACCATCTCATTCTCATTCCTCACCAATTTACACAACTCTCTCACTCTTTATACATTCTCTAGCTCTCTCTTAAAGCATTCAACTATTTCACTCTCTCTAAGAAGTTTTTGGAGAGCCAAAGATCACACTACGTAAAAAAGCAAAAAAAACGAGAGTCCAAAACCGTCATTTTCATCAAAAAACGACTCATGCGTCCGTCGATGGGTCTGTCTTTTATTTTGTAGTCGCTTTTAAAAAATGACAGTTAATAAATGTCAGTGATCATAAAATAAACGATGGTTTTTACATATTGCTAATATTTAAATTAACGACGGCTATTAAGCATCGTGTAATGAGATCATTACCGACACATTAAACCAATACGCCGACAGCTAAAAGCAGGATAATCGACGGTTTCCATTTGTTGTTTTTTTTTAATTAATGAAAATTAAAAATCATAATCATAATATAGAACGACGGTTTTTAGCCGTCGTTTTATTTATTTTCTAGAAAAAAAATTGAAAAAAATAAATATAAAAAATTTGAACCTGTTGAAATCAAATAATAATCACCACACATGTACATCATCTACTCTTATCCATCCAAATACCAATATACAACCATTAACCTTTCAAACATCCATTGAAACACCATATATATCAATAGCCACTTACAAAATAACACTAAAAGTGAACATCCATACAATATTCAGAATTCAAAAAGTTGTCCATGAAGCAAAGCTCCATACAAATATCCATCCATCCAAAACAACAGAACATCCATCCCATCATCAAAATCCAAGTAATATAGAAAAGAAAAAACTAACAAGGGAAAGTCCTAAGTGTAGGCCAATCAATAATGTCTGCAAGCACAATATCTTTCATCTTCCTAACTCCATCCATCAACTCGATGTCACCATCCACAATATCATCTATAACAATTCTATAATAATCTGAATTGTCCGGTGATACCCCCATCAAACTCCCATAGGCTACAATTGTGCTTTTCCTTAAATGCATCAACTTGTAGGTCCCTGTGAGTGTTGCTCTCGAGCTTGCTTGTGTCTCTTGATGTATGGATGGCGGTTTCACCTACATTATAATTAAGAAACACATAATGTAAGTATTTTATCATACTCAATAATCTAAATAAGTCTATGAATCTACATTTTATATGTAAAGTTGTGTCTTACTCAAGAGGAACTCTTGTGATCGGTTGAAGACTGCATTTGCGTCCCACTTTGAGAAAGAGAAGCAACAATCTTCTCCATATCCTCCATTCGAGATCTCAACCCATTCACCTCAGTCTCAAGGGCCACATGCGATTTGTGCTCTTCTTCATAAGCTCTCTTATAAGGATTTGAATTATTCACGATTGACCTTGAGACACCCAACCCCAAGCCCCTGACTCGTCCACGAGTATCGGTACCAAAAACCTATTTCAAAAATTAAAAAGGTCAATATCTGCTCTTGATATGTATTCATTGTTAAGTATTAATTAAAATCAAGTTGATATCTAAATATAAATATAAGATAACCCACATACCTTTGCTACCCCATCATTGTCTATATCATTATGTGCAATGGAGGGGTCATCGTCACACATTCTACTAAGCCTTTCCTGTAAAACAAATTGTTAAATAAAATACAGTATGAAATAACAATATCATAACCAGCATGACAAGTTTTTGGGCCAATCATGGACCCAATGGCAACAACTGAACTCAAAAGTCCTATTGACTCAATTAGATGCAGTGGATATTTCTAAGTCATTAATGTTAGGGATTTTGTGTATTGCAATTTGATGGATGCATTTTCATTTTCATCATCATTTGAATTTTCACACATGCATTGATTTAGAAATCTTGAAATCTTGATTTTCACATGCATTGTTTTAAGTCTTTTAGAAATAAATGATTTATGCATGTTTTGGATTTAAATCTTGGATGTATTTATTTTTGTAAAAGAAGTTTTATAAATCAAGCAAGCCTTTGATTTTGAAGTCTTTCTAATCATATTAGGCTTTTTATGTTTCATGTTTTTAAACCCTTAGAATGATTTAAATCATGATTCTCAGCTTGATTTATTGGCCCAAAATTCCCAAAAGGGAAATCTTTGAGATATGCAAAAAATGGGAATTTGGTCCCGGGCCCGGGTCGATCCGTAGTGTGGTCGGTCGACTGAGTCCATGGACTCGGTCGACCGAACACACTGTCGGTCGACCGAGATAAGAGCCGTTGGGGCTTTTTCAAACGATCATTTTTCTGACCGTTGAAGGGCAGGTCGACCGGGCAGATGGGTAGGTCAACCGAGGACTAGCCGTTGGGCATTTTTTGGTATAAATACAAGTTCATTCCTTAGCCAAATTTGAGGAACTAAGAGGCCCTCCTTGAGATGTTTTGAGGCCAAACAAAGGGGAATGAACTAAGGAATGCTAAAGCTTGGACTCAAGAGTTAAATTATTTAAGTAAGCTTGGTTTTCCTAATCATATATTTTCATGCTTTACTATATTTATTGGTAAATCTTTTCTAGCATGTTAAACTATGATTTGCTGTGTCCTTAACATGTATATGTTTTGAATTGATTTATTATTTTGGATAAATCACCTTAATTCTATCCAAGTAGTACTTAAATTGGTATATCTAAGTAAATCATGTTTTGAAACATCTTTGAAATTATATGTAACATAATTCCTATACTTGGTTAAATATTTGGTTGTTGTTTTTCATCATAAGAAAATCTCTTTCAAATCTATCTTATGTTTTGGATTCAACAACTTCACAAATCACATGTATTTTGTTTTAAAGTTTCACAACTTGTTTAGCATTGATTGGTATATCATTTTCAAAGTTGTATTTTTAATTACATGTGATTTGACCCTTAAATTTCAATCAAATCTATTTTTGTGTTTTACACTTTCAAAATACTTTTAGCATACATATGTTAAACTACATTGTTATTTTGATTGAAATCCTTAAGCATCACATGTTTTATTCTTAGAATTTCACAACTTGTTTAGAATACATAGGTATATCTTTTACAAGTTATTTTTAATATGTGATTAGCATTCTTTCCTTAATCATAAATATTTTTATGAGCTAAAACTTTTAAAAAGCCTTTGGCATACATTTATGAGCTTTTATTTTCAAAATGATTGAGGACATCATACATACATATTATGCATTCATCTTAGCATTCATATTGTGTGTGTGTGTGTGAATTATATTTCCACTTTCATATATGCCTAATTTAGAGGCAATGTATTGAGCTTAAATTGTATCTCCATCAAGTGTATTTTAGACACTACTAAGAAAGATAACCAATCTTATGGTTGTAAAGGTTATTGCTTATCCTTGAAAAGCATAATGTAAAGGTTATTGCTTAGCCTACTGAAAAGCATACATAGTGGAAATCCGGTGGGGTGTAGGATCACAAGCCGGTAGTGGATGTAGGCATTGAGGCCGAACCACTATAAATCATTGTGTGATTATGGTGTGTGCTTTGTGGTGATTGTTTTTATTAGCTTCCGGACTTTAGTTCTATATCATCACTTGTGACTAATTATTTTAAAGAAGTTAAAATTTGTCATAATAGTTCACTAATTAATAGCACACCCAATCCCCCCCCCCTCCCCTTTCTCTCGGGTAAGAATCCAGGACTTACAATTAAAAACAGTCAAGATGCACGATTGCTGCTCCATACAGAGTTTCCTGCCTTGGGAGGCTTTAACTCTAGATTTACCTAGGATTCAATGTGTGAAAATAAATACCAATTAGGCTACAACACAGCTACAAAAGTCATTGGGAAAATATCTGCTGATGATGAAATTCCAGTAGCCAGTCATAGTCGCACCAATAATACGTACCCAGTCCTAGCCATGCTCAATCCTATACCCTCCAGTAACATATATTGTCACCGTTATATGACGAGAACTTTAGTTTACATGATAGATGTTGAGGAATTAAGAACAAACCAGCTGCAATCACTTTGTGCATGTCAAGGAATTCAACTTGACAGGAAACAAACACAAATTCCTAGGAAGATTATCAACAAGAATCTCAGCCTTGTAGTTAACACACTCAAATCTGTCGACAAACTTGACAAACTACACTCAAGCAGCTCCATACATCCATTTTTATCTTTTGGTATCTGATAACTAATAGAAACCTTGGAACTTGAGGCAGGGAGCACGGAAATAGAGATGAATGAACTTCCAATTCACCACTTCTGATATTACCATCTTTGAGAACACATTCTATAATACACAATATGAAAAAGAAGATACCGATAAAAAAAAACAAAATGCAAAAATGCTAATGTTGGCACTTCCACTGCATCTATATGATTAAACCTAATTGAAAAGAGATTCCAACAAAAGGGGGATAAACAAAGAATCAAACAGCCCTTCAACTTTGATATGCATATCCTCCATTGTCTAGGGATAGGGAAGGTAGATGAAACTTAGTTTACTGCTAACCAAACATCTAATGTGATTTTGAGGCCTACAGAACATCGGAAATAATGAGTTTGGACAGCCAAATAGATGCTTAACTGAGGCTCCAAATCAACAAACATGGAATTACCAAAACTACATGAGAAGAATCAGCTGCAGGATTGGAAGGAGGAAAATTTTGATATGAACTTCCATAGGAATAACAGGATAAAATTACAACTCAGATCTCAAACTTCAACATCAATTGAAGCCAATTATTTGAAAAGTAAACTCAAGAGCATATATCACCTAACTGGGATCTAGGACAGAAGGTAACAGAGGAGTTAGGCTGATGAAAGAAATTAAAGTAGAATAGGATTTTTATTAGTGATGTTATGTTGGTTAGATTTCTTTCCTTTTTTTTTTTGTAAGAGCCTCATAGTAAGTCCAATGGACTAGCATAGTGGGTGCATGTAAAACTAAAAAGAAAAAAAAAGGATCACTGTGTCTCCAAAATAGTAACACACACAGAGAATTTCTGTTAGAAAGATAAAGAGTAAATTTACCACATGGTGACTTGTAGCAGTGCCATCCTTCTTGTACTGAGTCTTGATAAAGACCTCACACCGAGTGACCTCCCTCTCGGGATGTTGTTGTTGCTGAAAATGGGAAATGAAGGCATTACATAATACATTCTCCGGTGCTAAAATAGGTTGAAATGATCATACTTACCAACTCGTCAGCCACCCTTGCTTGCCCTTCCCTGCCAGAAGTATGTGGGCTCTTCAAAGATGCCCTTGCGGCCTTTCCTACCCTCTTCCTTGACTGTGCCTCGAATGACCCTTTTGAATCCACAAAATTCTTCCAATCCTCTTTTTTCAAGTATTGTGGTAAAGCGTTCTTTCTCTCCACGTCCGTGGCATATTTATCATAAACTTTACATCGGAGATCGCACTTCCAATCCCTCCACAACGCATCCGCTCTTGTAAGGACACATGGGCGGTGACATTCAGGAACATCAAAAAGTGTCTGCACAATCATAACATTTAATCATAAATCATGCATTGTTACAGTACATCAATACATTGTAAATCAGCAATTAAAAATGGACAGACACTCATAAGGACATGCTTCCATACATCCTCCTTAAGGTGATGTGGCACTTTTTTCCAACTATTATAGGTTGGTGGCACATGAGTCTTCACAATCCGACCTATGTTAGAGGGAAAGGTTGCAACCGTTGGCCCTATAGGCTGGCCAGCTGGATTGAATCTCAACTTGATGCAATCATGAGCTGTTACAAATATCATTAATGAAAATGAAAAATAATAAGGTTTATGGGTAAAGATGATTTCACTCGTGATACATACTCTCCATGGAAGATCTCGACATTGACATGGACGCAGACGCCGATGTTGACATAATCCCTACAACCACAAATGTTAAAAATTGAAACTCTCATAATCATAATAATATAAGAATTTAAAAGAGCTTACATTAAAGAATATGCGATAAAAGACAATAAGATATATTATGTGATTATTTGATTTAAATAAAATAAGAGTAAAAGAAGAAAAAAGATAGAAGTATGAATATTATGTGCGAAAAGACATACATGATTAATCCTCGTCACCAATGACATCATCCTATAATGCTTCTGTTAAGGCATTTTCATTCATTCTTGGCTCGAAGGCTAAGGGATCTTCAAAAGAATACACATCTTGGTTTAATCTCTTTGGAGCATCTAAGACAACATGCCATTCTTCTTCGGGTCTATTATGATCTTTGCAATAGAAGACCTGAGTTGCTTGTTGAGCAAGAATAAATGGCTCATCATCTTCTTTTATATTTCTTTTTAACCTCCTCAAGTTAACATATATCAAATTTATTTCTGGATCAACTCTACATCCATGGTCATCTTCTACATGCACCCAATCACAATAGAGTAGGACATGTTTGAAGTCATAGTAGTCCGGCTCAAGAATTTGTTTGACAATATTACCATAGTAAGTGACTTCTTCATGTATGAGGTTTGTGTCCTTGGCATTTCTCCTGAAAGGATTCATTGCCTTCATTGACACCCCACTGTTTTGTGTTGTTTTATTCATTTCCACATCCGCAGTATAAAAAACATAGCCATTTATTGCATATGCAGCATATGAAATGGCTTTAAAGCTCGGTCCATCGACAAGCCTTTTGATGGTATAATTTTCTTTACTTTCTAATTGATTTCTAAGCCAAGGAATGTAGTCCAGCGCCTTTTCGGGTCACACACTCCCTCTCCGATATCCAATTGAAAATGTTTGGCTTTGAAGGTATACAGTGTATCTCCTGTAATCAATTATACATTGTGATGGCGCTATAGGACCAAAGAAATAAAATTGTACAAAGGATTTAGTCAAGTTTCTGCTTACCTCTCCCACTCAGCATTCTCAATAAAATGAAGCAATACCCATTTGCGTCCCTGTTGATATTGCACATTTTGAAGATTATAGTCCTTCCCCTTTTTATCGATAGGGTATGCACACTCACCACTTTCATCCATCCATATCTCATGTCCTTGTTTATGGATTTTTTTTTTACCATCATGCATGTAATTCATGGCATACAACATAGACTCTTCCATAAGGAAGCATTCTGTAATAGAACCCTCTTGATATGTTTGATTGACTACATATCGTTTAAATGTCTTCATCGTCCTAATACAAGATACCTAAATTAGATTCCGAAGCAAACTTGAAATTAATAAGCATAATGAATTGAAATTAATCAAAATATTTTAATGACCACTCAAAAGGATACATTCATCGATATCTAACAGGTCCACAAAGTTACACCTCTTCCGCCAAATTAATGCACAACAAGGTGTGTCATGGAAACGAAAAATGAAGGCGGGAAATACTTGTCAAAGACACATATGGTTTCCACGATGTGTTCTTTCATCTTTGAAAGTTCTTCATGATTGATAACCTTTGAACATAAGACATTAAAGAATATCGATAAATTTTGAATGGCTGCACCTAGTGGCTTATGTGACTCAAATGCGTGCATTAGTAGCACAGGTAATAATTGATGCATGAGAATGTGATAATCATGCGACTTGAGGTTTTTAAGCTCTCTCTCCTCCAAGCACACCTTGTGCTTCCAATAGTCACTATACCCAATGGAACCTTCAAATGATACAACGTTTTACGTATCAAGTCCTTCTCATGTTGGGATAGAGTGTAAGGAGCTTTTGGACAAGTCAACTTGCCATTTTTTTCCCTAGGCCACAACTTTTTCCTAATTCGCATATCCATCAAATCTTGGCAAGCTTTAAGACCATCCTCAGTTTTATCCTTTGTATTCATAATTGTCGCAACTAGATTTTCTACCACAATTTTCTCCACATGCATCACATCCAGATTATGGTGAATGGGAAAATCCTATAAAATGATTTAATAATGTTAGTATGGAAGTTCAACATATAGTATAATTTAAATGATAAAAATATATTATAAAGCAAGTCAAAAAATATTGATCTTTTTTTCCATGCAGTGATCTCGTTCTCCTCTGCACTTCTTTTCCTCTTCTTGAGCGTTACCTTTCCAAAATGAGTCTGAATAGTTTCCATTTTTCTTAATACCTCGGAACCACTTAAAAGCTTGGGATGTTTTCCATGCTCTTCTTTTCCATTAAATTGTGATTTTTGGCTCCTAAATGGATGCGTCATATTTATTAAGAATTTTCTATGGCCCATGTAAGCATACTTCCTTCCATACTTTAGCCGCACTGAATCAGTCTCTTTACTACACACAGGACAACCATACTTTCCTACTGTCCTACAACCTGACAAATGGCCATACGCAAGGAAGTCATGTATGGCCCATAACAAATTAAATTGCTTTCATTGAGAACCTACTTTTACTGTAAGAGTCATATGTTATGGCTCCGGTGGACCACAATTCATTCAACTCATCCACCAATGGTTGTAAGTATACATCAATGTCATGTCCTGGAGCTTTCTTCCTGGGAATCAATAATGTTAACATAGTAAACTCTTTGCGCATGCATAGAGATGGAGAAAGATTGTATGGAACAATTATAACAAGCCAACAACTATATGAGTTATTATTATTTCCAAAAGGATTAAATCCATCTGTTGCAAGTCCCAGACGAACATTACGTGCCTCTGATGCGAAGTTAGTCCATTTACGGTTTACGTTTTTTCAATACTAGGAATCAAATGGATGACACATAATTAATTCGTTCCGTACTAAGCTCACATTTGGATGCCATATCATACTCTCCACAATCCAGGTACATTATACATTCTTTGCAACCGTGGTGCTAATGGAAAGTATCTTAGCTTCTTCCATGGCTTAGGTTTAAACCAATTCACTTCTTGGCTTTGATACATTCTCTGGTTTCCACCTGCTTTCACCACACGTGGGACAATCAACCCTATTTTCATGCTCGTTCAAATAAAGTATGCAATCATTTTTGCATGCATGGATAATTTTGCACTCCATACGTAAAGAATTTATCATCTTTTTGGCCGCATAGGTATTATTAGGCAAGTTGTTCTCTTCTGGTAGAACATTTATGAACATCTGTAACAACTCCGTTAAACATTCATTAGACCACTTATGTCGAGCCTTCATGCTCAATAAATCAACCGTCACCGACAACTTTGTATGTTAAACTCGACACGAGGGATATAGTGGTTGTATTGCATCCTCCATCAACTTCTTGTACCAGATATTCTCCGTCGAATCATCCTGAGCTTGAGGAAATTCTTCATCATTAGCTTCATCAGAATAGGGAGATGAACAAACCCCCACTTGAGCTTCAACGGCGTTCTCGCCATGCTCATGTCCAAATAAGTCATTCACCATATCGACCATTCTTGGGAATGCATCTTCATTACCACTGTCATTCCCTACATTGACACGACTATGAGGATGTATTTCTCCATGGTGGAGCCATGTTGTGTAAGTTGTATCTATACCATCACTTATTAAATGTGTACGAATAGCTCTTAATGTCTTCTTCCCTCCTATCAAATTGCGACACTTGACACAAGGGCAGCAATACCAGTCATCACTTCCAAATTTTTGTTTATTAGCTCTTATGAAATCAAAGAATGATTCAATGCCTTCTAAGTATTCATTAGAAAGCCTTGGTGCCATCATCCACTCTTTGTTTGGGGTCGTGTTCTGAAAAAATAAATCCATGGAATAAGGTACAGAAAATGGTTAAATACGAATATATGACTCAATTCACACATGATATTATCATTAGTACTGTAATTGATCTTTAACAGAGTGATCTAGTCTTGGTAAGGGAACTCAGGTTTAAACTATTCATACAATGTGCACGCTCAATGCTCTTCATCCCAACCCACTTACAACTATCTTATGAAGCCTCTTTTAGATAGCGGGCCAGTAAATCACAATAAATTAGGATGTCACTCTTCTCTTCGTCCAGTCTCCAAGGAAAGTAAAAAAAAAAAGATGGAGAGAAAAAAAAAACATATAAAACAATTCATCAATGATAATGTAGGAACCATTTCAGTACCTTTTAGATGAAAATAATCAGCAACTAAGGAAGAATCACAAAATCCTACCATGTAAAAGAACACATGCATCTTATGCAAAGGAATAAGAGAACAAAGATGAGAAGAAAAGTAAATAGCTTTTCAATAAAAAAGAGAAAAAATCAAGGTCATACCAACTGTGTGTGAAGTAAAATAGTACATAGAGTAGGGTCTTGGTTTGTGTGTATAGAGAGAAGAAGTTCTTGAAAAACATGAATAATTTCAACCAAGCGAATAAAAATCATTTAATTATGAATAAAATTAACCATAAAATCAATTAGAAAACTATGATCCTACCACAGATTACTTCAATCACACATGCGTGTTCATTTAGGAACATCAACCCATTTCATTCCAACACAAAAGATTTTATTACCAAAATAAGAAATTAGAGTTATCATAGTTGTTTGTAAGATAATATAAACATTCATTCACAGCTAACTATTAAAATAACCCGTATAGATGGATGCAAGATTGAATAAATATTTTCGTATGAAAAAAAAAAAAAATTACATCTGCAACATGTCTCCAGTCTACACCAATAAACAACAGGGGAGTTAGTGAAGTGGACTTACCACAATGACAACAAGAATACAAGTTAATTATCTCTCAAAAAAAAAAAAGAATACAAGTCACTTTCCCTTGACCCTCAGAGAAAAGCAATTGAGCTGCAAGAAGAGAAGATACATCATGAACAAACACGAGGAGAAATTAACAATAAAAATAATTAAATTTCCCAATGCTAAATATGCATCATAATAGGCATATATGATGTCCATGTTGGCTAATTCCAAGTCAACTCTAAATTAAATTATTAGAGAAAGTTAGAATATCACGATAATTAGAGTGATGTAAGGCTAGGCAGGCTATCCAACAATTGGGTTGCATGATAAAAAAAACCAAAGACAAAAAGAAGTTAATATATAATAACATTGTTAAAGAGATTCACAAAATAGGGTCAATTAGGATATAGGTTTGTAGACTTTGAAAATTTAAATGCAATGAGTACAATGGGTGTAAGTGAATGTAATAAACCTCATTTATGCATACTCAATTTTTGAAAGTCCTAAAGGGCCCAAAAGTTATTGCCGATACACTCATCAGGAAAGAGAAACAAAATGTGATTATCTATGTTGTTAATTACTAAATTAATTCTAGCAGAAAAGCATATGCATCTACCAATTTCACAATAATAGACAACTGTATCACCACCTTATCGACAAAGCACCAGCTGCCCATAATGATTTGGGTTAAAGAGGTCTCACAAAACAAGGTCTTAGTGATTCCAACATCAGTTTAATTATTCTAACCAAACAACAGCAGTTACATGAAGCTGAATCTTAGGAAATGAAGAAACAAGAAGTGAAACAAAATGTTGCATAGATATGCATACCAAGAGGGATGTATGGAGTTATAAGAGACTAAATAATTAAGAATAAGTGCATAAGTAAAAAAACTTACAAGTAGCTTCAAATAAAAGAGAAAATCAAGGAATGCAACTTGAAATGGTATGAATGCATACATGTAAAACTCAAAACAGAGTGGACAACTACCTGTCCAGACACATGGCTGGGCGGCCTGAGGCCCAATGCTTGTCCAGCTCAGATTGGACAACCAGCTCTCCTATATCTCTTTAAATGCGTTTGAGTTGGACGGAGAGAAAAATGGAGTGGTTGACCTTGAAGATATATATTTCAGTCACTTATTAAGAAGAAATCTATCAAGATATGCTTGTAAAATGTAGTTGTGCAATTCTTAATGGTTTGATTCAGGCTTTTGGAAACTATTAATATATACACAAAACTCTGCCTAGGCATTGAGTCATAGTACGCATATCAAATCTTCAAATAGGAAGCTGATTACAGAAGTAAAACAAATTTAAACACTTTAGACCACACTACTCAATGAGAAAAAAAGGATCACCAACAAACGGATCATCAACAACTGTTTTGACCAATCAAACATGGTCAAGTTAATTTTTTGGCGATTGGAATTACTTTATCACAGATTTTACTTTACCACTTGCAAAACAAACATTAGATTAGGTTGTATTTGACTTCGGCGAACAATTTTATATACATGATACATCCCTTGACCAGCAAGCACTAACATTATTACCCATATTAAATGAGACTAGGAATCTCAGGTGGCTGCTGCACAAAGCAACAACAATTATCACTTCAACCTGTATCACCTCGTCATCTCAAAAGCACCTCAAACTACAACATTTAGTCAAACTAGACACTCTCTTCTTTAGAGAAAGAGACAAGAGCATCTTAGTGTGAGTGAAATAATCTATTATGGCTAGAAAAGCATCAGGTCCAATAATAGGCTAACAAATTTTATAAAACAATAGTAGTGAATCCATGGGGACCAGAGCCTTTCAGAGGGTACATATGTTTCACGGCTAGCTCAACTTCCTCAATGGTGATATCCTCACTAACAAAATCAATCTGCTAAGAGGAAAGCTTATTAATAACCTTGTTATTTTAAAGATCAATAACCATACCATCCATATATAGAGGGGTAACAATCAAAATTTACTGGGCATTTGATGTGAACAACTGTCACCAAAATCCCATCACCAAGCAAACTCTTGACAAATCCAACTAAACTACATTCATCTCAGCCCCAACCCTAACCCCCAGCTACACCCCCACCGTCCCTAACCACAAAGGCCCCCAAGCCTCATCAGAAATCTCAGCATCAATCAGCACCTCATCAAAGCAACCACGTAGTGGGTTTGAGATTTTGCAGTCTCCACAACTACACACTTCAGTCCCACACCCATAGTCAAACCCTACACCTATTCCCAAGACTTTTTCTAGCCCAAAACCCATTCTCCATCAACCAAACCCCAAACACAGACTCCAAATCTCAAACTTCCAATACACCAACAAAACCCCATGACATCAAAAACATAAAAGAGGTTAGGAAAAAAAAAAGATAGAAAATGGAATGAGAAAGAGGCGATGGGGAATGGAAAAAATAGAGGAGAGAAGATGAAGAAATGGAAATAAAGGAAATAAAAGAAGAAGAGGAGAAGAGGAAGAGAACCTGTAGGGAGATTGATGTCGGAGTCTTCGCAAGAAGATGCCGGAAGAGATGGATGTCTGAGTGTCTTCACAAGAGATTCAAGCGGGAGAGATGCTATAGGTTATAATATTAGGGTGCGAAATGAAACAGGGTAGTGGAACGGGCGCGAGCGGGAGAGAGGAAAACTTATTAGGAGGCGACGGTCTTTATTAATCGTTCTGGCAAAAGCGAGGGCATTAATAACCAACAATTTTTAGTTGTCGGTAATCCCGTAAGTTACCGTCGCTAATCAAGCATTTTGAGGTAGTGTCAAGTCATCAAGAGACAAGATTAAAAGGGCCTTAAAAGATTTAAAAGTATTTATATTATTTAAATTTGAGATTCCATATATATAAGTTTATATTATAAACACTCATTTTCTCCCCTTTCTTATATTAATTATCAAAAAAGAAGGATATTAGCCTATTACTGTTAATATTTATAAACTTTATTTTTTGAAATATGGCTAGAAGATATCTCACAGAATCTTCTTCAGTTAATTTACGGGTAGAAGAAGATTTTATTGAATTACAAGATGAAGTAGGTGATTTACCACCCTCCTTTCCTTAGAGTTCCCATAAACCAACCAAGAGGAATAGAATTTCAGTAGTTTGGGATGTATTTACAAGGTATGATGTTATTGAAAATGAAAAAAAAATAGTTGAAAAGGCAAAATTCAGATTTTGTAGTAAGATTTATGGTGCCAAATCAAAATCAAGTACCGGCCATTTGACAAGACATAGGCAAAAATGTTTAGCCTTGCATAAGCTGGCGGATGCAGAGGCAGGGAAACAGACCCAAATTTCTACTACTGGTGGTGGTAGTAGTAGTAGCAGTTTGAGTCTTTTTACTTTTAATGCACAAAGTGCTAAACAAAATCTTGTTAAAATAATTGTGTCATCCGAATTACCATTTTCTTTTGTTGAAAATGAGTTTTTTTAAGAATGAGCCTAGAAATGCTGTCAACCACAATTTCACAGTATTTCAAGAAATACAGCCAGAAATGTTGCTATTAGACTCTAGCGGAAGAGAAAATAAATATAAAAAATTACCTTGCAGAAGTTCCTGGTAGAATAGTCATAACCACAGATATGTGGACTTCTAAAGGATGTGATAGTTTTCATTATATTACTGCACATAACATAGATGCAAAATGGATTATTAATAAACGTATAATTAGTTTTAGCTGTCTTGACACAATGGCACTAGAATAAGTATTTAAAAAACTAGATGAATACAATATTAAGGAAAAAGTTTTATCTATAACTTTAGATAATGCCAATAATAATACAATAGCTATTGAATTAATGAGAATGCAGATGCCACTGCAACTTTGATAGATAGCTCTATCTTTCAAATCTGCAACTTTGATAGATAGCTCTATCTTTCAAAATAGATGTGTATGTCACATTTTAAAACTCATTGCAAAGGTTGGTTTAAAGCATATTGTAAGTTACACAGATGCTATTAAAGACATTGCTAGATTTATTTTTTCCTCCGCACACAGAAGACAATTGTATGCCCAAATATGTGCGTGGCAAGGCGTATCAGCTATTAAAATGCCTAAAAAGGTAGAACATAGATAGAAATTTTATGTATGATTTGTTAAACAAGGCACTTGACTGAAAAACTGTTTTGAACGAATTTTGTGCTTTTCATGCACAAGATTTGATGATTAGTGATGAACATTGGGAGTTATGTGCCCATATAAGAGATTTATTAGAAGCTTTTTATACTTGAACATTATTTTTTCCCGGGATATATTATCCCACATCTAATGAAGCTTTTAAAATTACTTTACAATTCAATAGATTTATAAATCAATTTTTACTGGGTAGCACTATTGGAAACATGAAAGAAAAATTTAATAAATATTGGAAAGAGGCTCCAATGACATTTTCTTTAACTGTTGTATTTGATCCTAGGTTAAAATTAAGTGGTGTACAGTTTTTTATTGATGAAATAAATAAAAATATGAATTATATAGATTTAAGTATTTTTTTAAATATAAGGGTAAATTTACAAGCACTTTTTCAATTTTATTGTGAGCAAATGGGTATAACTGGGCTTAGTATGGGCCATTCAAAAGTCCAACAAACAGGTGTTGGTGAGTGAGATGTGTGGTATTTTTCCCTGTCCACGGGCATTGCATCCAGTTCAAGCTTAAGTAACATAGTGATGGAGTTATCATCGTATCTTGACGTCGGTGTAATACGGGTGCAGGATGCATCTAGTTTTGACCTTTTAGCCTAGTGGAAACAACAAAAAAGCATTTATCCGATGTTGGCCACCATGGCTCGTGATCTATTGACTATTCCAATGTCTTCTTTAGCATCAGAACAGGCTTTTAGTATAGGTGGACGTGTGGTGGATGACAAAAGAATAAATTTGACTGAAGAAACGGTGGAGTATTGTGTTTGCCTATGAGACTAGTATTTGGCAGATAAGAGGAAGCAAGAGTTGACATCAATGGAAGATTATGATCCAGCAGAATACATTAGTGGACTACGAATCTGATTTTTTACTTTTTCCTTCATTGTAATTTGTAAATATATAAGTTTTTTTCATTCTTTATTTATTTTTATTTTCTAAAAAAGATTATAAGGTTTTAAAGGTAATCATATTAAGAAACCTTCAAAAAGTTAAGATCCAAATGGTTCTCTCTTCTTAGTGGAGTAGGTCGAGTTTGATCGAACCACTTAAATATCTTTGTCATTCTTCGTGATTGTGTTCTAATTTTTAAGTTTATTACTGAAAAGAAAAGAAAATCGGAAAATAGATGAAAGAGGCACGCCTGGCACACCGTCACAGCCCGGCCCATTCCAGCCTAGCCCATGGCGGGCCGTGCCGTGCCAGGCTTTTTTCCTGGTGGGCCGGGCCGGGCCGGGCGTGCCAAACTTGGGGCGGGCCAGCACGGCCCATTTGACATGCCTATTTGACATGCCTATCCCAGCCTAACCAATGGATCTTATACATACTCACGAGAGGCGCACCCACACATGTATGGCAACAGCACTTGCACACGCAAAGAGAAGATGCCCACACATGCGGGAGAGAAAGACTTGCACATGCAGGCAGGGAGAGACCTAGAGATCAATTCCTAATCATCTAGGTGAGGCAGGTTTCCAACTCACTGAGCAGCTCCTTGTTCTCAAGAAATAGGTTAGCACTTAAACGGTTTATTGAGCTACAATTATTTGAAATTCAATACAACTGTGGGTACAACTTAAACTAATGTTAAATTAGGGTGCGGATTCATGTGGGTTTAATTAATATAAAGGTGTTGGATTGATAATACATGGATCCCACAAAGTAATAAAAATGTTGCCTCCCATAAGCACTTTAAGAAGTACCTCTCAAGATACCTATGAGTAAAAATGCAAGCCCCATATGGGACCACAAGGATGTGCCTTGATTGAGGAATAGATCGTTTTTTTTTTTTTTTTTTCCTGCCAATAAGATGATTGTATTAACTAAAGGAAAAGAGAGTACAAAAGGACCATAGACCTAGAAAAAGACTAGAAGACAAACAAAGCTGACAAATTAACAAACACTAATCAAAACAAGAAACAACCCACACAACCAAAAACATACTAAATTCTACTCGACCCCGCATGCAAATTAAGGGTTGATCCAGCGAGGAAGCCCAGTGTGGGAGGGAGCATCACTTGTTCTGGCAGGTTCCCCTGAGTCATCTGAGATCTGAATGGCCATTCTGGACGAGTCTATTCTTGGCCCTGCATGGTAGTAAAAGGTTCTAGTGTACTCAGCTGCCACCTTCTGCTCTTGAAGATAAACATCCTGAATTTGACTTGGGAGAGTAACTCTGAAGGTATTGACAACCGGGCTTTCAGCCTTGGCTAGAGCATCAGCGGTTTGAATGACCAAAGATAAGTTGGTTCCTAGCTAGTTTTCTTTATGTACCATGACACTATGGCACCCAATTTGAGCCTATGGACATTATTGGAATTAAGAAACCAAGCCAATAGAGTTGGACATTTGGTTGAGTTGTCAGTTGACTGGGAAAACAACCTCCAAACTCTGATGGTGAATGAGCATTTGGCGAATAGATGATCAATGGTTTCCTCTGAGGCATGACATATAAGGGACAGATTAGTGAGATCTCTTTCTTAGAAACCATAGGTGGTTATATACTGTGCATCAACCGCCAAAGGAAGAATTGTAGTTTTGGCAACATTGGGATTTTCCGAACTTAGTTCCTCGGCAGATGGAGACCCCAAGACAAGCCTTGAGTTTCATAGAAGATGGCTTTAAAAACTATACGTCCCAGCAGGTTCTGATTTCTTAAATCTCAGATCCTGACCTCCCAAACGCAACTGGGGTGATCGTGTTTACTATTTCTGCAGGTCAAAGAGATGCCAATAATGGTACACTCCAAGTCTGATTAGAATTCACCATGATGGTCAGCTGTTTCACCCTATCAATTTGAGTTATGAGATGTTGAGGAACATTAGGTAGAAGAAAATTGTTTAGATGGCCAAGACCTGCGACCCAAATGTCTTCCAAGGTCTTGATGTTAGCTCCGTTACCCAAGGCGATTCAAAATCACTACATGCATGTGCTTGAGAGCATTTGCTTGCAGAGCATAGAATCTGTTAGTTTGACAGTTGCTTCATTGAAACTTTTCTTGAGAAGGTAATTTTGGGTTAAAAGTTTGCACCACAATTTTCCTGGGAATTTAGAAACCCCCACACCAAATGTGCTAAGGCCGCCTGATTCTGGCTTCTCGAGTCACGAATGCCCAAACCCCACCCCCACTACCAGATTACGATTGGATTTGCTTCGAGGCATGGCCATTAATTATAACCCGAGAAGTGACGGTAGTGACACATTTCACAATTCTGTCTACGAAAATGGGATGAAAACCAAAGGATTGGAGACAGTTTTGTATGAACCTCCAGGATAAATTCTACCTATTCTTCTGTAGAGGAGTTAATTTTTAAAATTACCATTGAAGTTGCAGAGTGGGCTTTAGTGAGAAAGGAGTTCCCTAACTTCTCCCTTAATGATGTTCTTGTTAATTGGGAACTTGCATGATGTGCGGACCAACAAAGGGGAGGATGTCAATTCTTTGGTCTCCTCTCCCACTTGATACGCTTAAGTTCAATGTCGATGGCACGGAATGAGGCCCGGTAGGTATTGGGGGTGTTCTTCGTAATAGCAATGGTAAAGTTATTTTTATGTTTTCAAAGAATGTTGGCGTTTGTGACTCCAATGGAGTGGATGTGCTAGCTACTCTATAAGCTCTTCGTTGCTTTAAGAGATATTTTCAGGGTGCCCCTATCGTAGAGAGTGACTCTTCAAACGCAATTGCTTGGGTGTCTAATAGAAAGATCAACCCATGGAAACTTCAATTCCTCTTTAATAAGATGCGGTTGTTGTCGGCATCTTTCTCCGTTCTCTTCCGTCACGAGCTACGATCGACCAGTTCTTTGCTAATGCTTTGGCTAAGCAAGGGGCTGACCGGGTGTCTCCTTGGGAGGGTGTGATTATGTAAACTTTGTTGGATTGGTACAAACCTTTTGTACCACCCCTTTTTCTCCTTTTGTATTTTCTTTGTCCTTTAATGAAAGTGTTTTTTTTTTACAATTTCAAAAAAGAAGAAAAAAATCTGCAGATAATTTGTAATAGGCTTTTCTAATGTCAAACTTTAAAGCACACCACTTTTTCCTCTTATTAATCCTCCGGTTCATGATGAGTAAACCTTCAAAGCTCTGGGTTGGGTTCAGGTTGAGATTTCCAGCCTTTTTACAAATGGATCGGGTAGTATTAATATACATGTGCTGATGATGCTCAACCCAACCCAATTTGACCCATTGGCAGACATATGTACAAAAGGTGCTCATAGGTAGCAGCCCCGGGCCGCTGTCCCCTGAGCTGGATTTTGACTGTGGTTTTAGGCCAATGGGTTGGATCATGCCAGATTTTCATCTAAATGAGTTGGACCTGAGCCTCTATATGCTTACAGGTCCACTGCCGCCTGCCATTATTAGCACAGGTATATATATACTCTACAAATTGGCCGGGACTGAACTGATATCTTTAGGCTATAGGCTGGATCCGATCCTGGATATTAGGCAGACGGTTAAATGTACTGGGCTCGGACAAGCTTCGACTCAGCTCATATCGGTCACCCATTTCAGTTACCACTTCACCTCCTTCTAATAAGGCTGCAGATTGGCTGGTGGGCTGGGGAGCACAGTCTGAGGCTGTTCTCTTTAAGCCATAGTTCAGAAACTTTGTCAAAAAAAGGCTGGGCTCAGAAGGTCATTGGGCCGAGTCAATTCAGGGAAGAACGAGTCAAAATGTCAAAAACTTGATCTCAATGCATAAACATTAACAAATAGAAATGTTCTTTTCTACAAAACTCTCTTTATTCTAGATCGAGTATTGGCCGGGTTTTAACTTCAGTAACTCAGACCAAAACTGATTAAGGAGGGGTCCTTTTTCTCCCTTCCAATCCGAATCACTAGCACAAGCTTCTGAACTATGGTCTTAGCTGGATATGGGTGACCTGCAAGCCACATGGGCTGGGTTCAGGCCTTAAGTTTTGGCCTAATCTAAATTGGGTTGGGCATCAACTGTTTTTTCCTATGCCCAACTAGTTTATCCAGCTCAACCCAACAGTTTTTGACACAAATTGGCCCAGTATTTAACAGATAAGCTGGGTCCCAGCATGACTCGGGTCGGGGGGGGCCATCATCTGGATCCTGACCTTTATAAGGCCGAGAACTATAAATGCTCTTTGGTTAGGCTAGCAGAAAATGGATGCCTGGGATCTTATAATCCATGAGTCTATCTAAATGGACCATCCATCATGGGCATGAATGTATAATATATTCAACCATTAAAAGTTGTCCCCGCTCAAAATACAAAATCAATAAGATGATTTTAACAATCCAGTGAATGGCCTACAAAAGTCAATGGCTCTTACTGTCATGACAAAAAATTGTACATGGTTAAATGTTAAACTCAAATCTCTTATTGTCATGACAAATAATTGTACATGTATAAATGTTAAACTCATTTTACAGACATCTCTACTGGGGCTGTAAAAGGGCGGGCCTCGGTTGTCCTAATCCTATCCTCAATATATGCAGGGCCAAGCCAGGTCTGGATAGGCCCAAAGCCCTTAGAGGGTCTACACTATCTAGGTTTTTACCTTACCCTCGAAGGCTAGGGCAAGGTTTAGGGCATAAAAGCAAGAAAGCCATTATTTTCTTACATTATTGCCAAGAATTGAGTGTCAACTTATTATTATCTTGTCTAACCTCAATTGCAAAGGAACCATTAAAAAAATATTTGAAGAATATAAGTTGTGTCTAAAAATCTTCTTTTATCGAACAAAGTCACACATACTTTGGTGACTTGGATTATATACATACGGTTGTATTTATTTTATCAAAAAAGGAAAATGATTAAAGAGTCTAGTCTATTTTACACCTTTCTCAGGAATTTTCACATATGAAATCATTTTAATAGTGTCTTATCTTTGAAAATTTTAAACTATTTACATTCACATACTTTTTATCCATTAGCGTTATTTTCAATTTAACACTGATTTGATTATTAAGCATTGTTGGATTTCAATCAAAAACATAAATGCAAAACGTACTATTAGTTTAGGCTTTTAAAAACCGAGAGTTATAATTATTTAACTAAAAGAGTATTTGGATCACCCCATATCATTAAAGTTCCATGCACATATAAAATGCCTCTATGAATTGGTTGGCATTCCAAGTAACTATATAGAGAAAAAAGTGTATCCCTATTAATTAATAATAAGAAGTACACCTGCTTTTGCACTAACAGGAATATATAAATAATAATATAAAAGAGCCTAAGAAGCAATAAAACTTGAAGAAATGGATTAGAAGCAACCGTGCAACACTTATTGCTTATGTATTAAGTACAATACATAATTACTTAAAAAATTAAATATATAGGTGAAATGAATCAAGTAAGTGTGTAGGGATTTTTAGGATATTTTGTAATGAGTAGGTGTGTATGAAATTACCTTCATATCTTCCTTTTAGTACTACTAAGTGACTATGATAAGGGACTTTTAGTATATATTTAAAGGGAGCCCCTCTCCTCAGCTTTAGCTAAGGAGAAGCTCGATCCGCTCATCACGTGGGAGTTCGAAACGCTGGAACTGATTTCAAGTGACTCATGTGTGGACCCCGCCCAAGAGAATTTCATCTCCCGCTCTCCATCTTGAGGCCAAAATCAAAATACGCTCTTGATTTTGCCATGGATCTTCTCTCTCTCTCTCTCTCCATTCCCCATTTCCATCACTGGCGCTCTCTCTCTCTCTCCATTCTGTGGCGATCGTCTCCGGCGAGACGCTCCTCCTACTTTTTCCATCCCCCATCGTTGGGCCTCCTCTCTCTCTCCATTTCACCCTGCCCTGGAACCCATTTTCCTCCGCGAAGCAAGGATCTCTCTCCCGCGACGATCTCCCTCTGGCGACGCTGTCCTCTGTCCGGTGACGCAGTCTCTCTCCGGCGGCCCCCCCTTTCCCATCCCGAGCTTCCTGCGACCGTCTCGAAGAGGTATGCCTTTTTTGCCTTCTTTCTTTGTTTTTTTTTTTTCCTCTGTTTTCCTTCTCTGCCCGCTCTCTCTCTCTGGAGTCTTGAGTTTGATCTTGGGTTTTGGATGGCTTGGATTTAGGAACCATTTGTGTGTTCCGGCAGGTTTAGGAGGGTTCCGAAAAAATATATATATGTGTTGAAACTGTGCACGCAGGGAATGTTACGATGTTCTTCTGGGTTTTTTTTTTTTTTGCCCTTTTTTTTATTGTTTTTATCTTTTCTAGATATTTATATATGCCCATATGTGCAGTGAAGTCATGGTGTTCTTCTATTTATTTATTTTTTTTATGTTGGTCCTTTTTAGTCAGCTCCATGTGCATTAAGTGTTTGACAAAATGCCAAAGTGACCTAAAATCTGCTTAATTTTTTTTTTAATTTGAGAAAGCTTGCAGAGTCCACCCACAAAATGGGGCTAGTCTTGTTCAAAACATAAGGGGATGGAAGTGTGTCTTTAACCTTGTGGCATTTTGGACCCTGATCCTGTTGCTTAGTAATGGCAAGCCGGTTGTTGGAATCTGTACAATGTAAACCTGAACTTAAATTTTATTTTATTGGAAAAGGATGAAATGATGGCCTGCATTTGATTATAATTAGTCATTTGTGAATGATAATGGAGAGGTCGACCCACTGACCACCTAACAACCTGGAATTGTTGGTTCTTTTCTTTTGAGTGGATTGACTATATGATGATTATATGACCAAAGAAGGCTGTTGCCATCAAGTGTATTTTAAATTTTGTAGTTTCAAGTATGAAAAATTGATTCAGGGTAGGTTGTGAGAATTAGTGAGATAAAGGGAGGGGGATGGTGTTACATTGTCAACGACAGTGGGTAATTGGTAGGCTAGCTTTTTAGTTGACTACCCTTTAAACGCAAAGTTTTTCTCATATCAACTAACTTTTATCTAAAGATAATTGTAGTGTAGTCATGATACTTTCTGCCCAAAATGATTCTAAGTCATGATACTTTCTGCCCAAAATACCTTCCATATTACATCTTAATTTCAAATTTTCTTCGATTGCAACTTTAAATTGTTCATTGTTTGACTCTCATGGTGGAACTCGCCTGCTACTTGTAGTGTAGTTCCATTTCTTTCTTTCTTTCTTTCATCCCCACTTTCTTTTATTTATGTTTGCATTTATATGAACAATCCAGCACTATAATATATATTATCTGTGGTCTAGTTTAAAGATGGATATAACCTCCTCATCGACAACATTTTGCATTATCCAGATGTAGAAGAGTATAAGACCCCAAAAGTGGGGATGCATTTTGATAATTTAATAGAGGTGTATGAATTTTATAATACTTACGCGAAGCTTGCTGGGTTTAGCGTAAGAAAAGATTCGACTCGAACTAAGGATGGGGAGGTACTTTGGAAGCGATATTTCTATTCAAAGGAGGGTAAAATAGATGAGAAACATTGGAAAGATAAGGAATGTGTTCAAAGGCATCGGATGGAAACAAGAGAAAACTGTAAGGCTCAGTTGCAAATTAAAAAAGATCAATCAGGTGGTTATATAGGGTCCAAGTTTGTTCCTGAGCATTCCCATGCCCCCGCCACTCCTCACAAGAGATTCATGCTGAGATCGCATAGAGAGGTACCGGAATCAAAGAAACAATTAATAAATACACTTGATTCTGCCAATATTCGAAGCACCCAATAGATGGGAGTGTTCGGAAAGCAATCGGGGGGACTTGAGAAGATTGGATTTACAGATAAAGATGCTGAAAATCATCGTAGAAATGAAAAGTAAAAGAAAAAGGGACTAGATGGGCATATGTTATTTCAACATTTTGAGAATCGAAAAGAAATGAGTCCTGGCTTTGTATGTAATATAGAGAGAGTTGGAGATAACAAAGTAACACATGTTTTTTGGGCGAACCACACATTCCTTACAGCATACAGTGTCTTTGGTGATGTTGTAACATTCGACACAACGTATAAGACAAATTGTTATTTATTAATCTTTGGTGCGTTCGTAGGTTGCAATCACCATGGTCAAACAACACTATTTGGGTGTGCGTTCCTCCCAAATGAAAAAGCCGAGTCATTTTAATGGCTATTTAATAAATGGCTTGAAGCAATGTTGGGTGGTCCACCAAGAGAATTATAACAGATCAGGATTTGGCGATGACAAAGGCCATACAAAAGGTCATGCCGAACACTACTCATAAGTACTGCCTATGGCACATTCTGGACAAATTACCTTCAAATTTAGGTGGGGTATCTATTCAGAATGTATTGATAGTATAAAAAAATGACTGCATAATTCTGACTCTCCTGCTGATTTTGAATGTGAATGGAAAAGGATCATAACAGAATATAAGGTTGCGGACAATGAATGGTTGACACAAATATTCAAAATTCAGGATATGTGGGTACCGACCTTTTTAAAAGACACTTTCTTTGCCAGTATGTCAACTACCTCGAGAAGTGAAAGTATGAATGCCTTTGTGAAGCACTATATAGAATATAAGAACACACTTCTTGATTTTATATTGCGTTTCGAGCAAGGCGTTGAACGGTTAAGATATCTTGAAAACAAAGAGGATTACAGGTCAAGCAATGGGAGACCGAAGCTGAATGCATATTCTTCAATGGAAAAGCAAATGGCGGAAATATATACAAGAAATATTTTTTATAAGTTTCAAGATGAGCTATTCATGACTATGTCAATCGTTCCATTACTTGTGAATGAAGATGATGTCAGTTGTGTCTTTACCATGAAAGTTTTGACGGATGAAAATCAAATCGAAAGAGATATTTTGTGGAAGAAAGAGGAGAAACTCGCTTCTTGTTCATGCAAAAAATTTGAGTTTCAAGGCATCCCATGTCGTCATGTATTGTCTGTCATGAGGCAATTTTGCATCAGATATTTGCCCGAGCATTACATTTTGAGGCGATGGACAAAGAAGGCTAGAGTTGGAACATTTGTTGATAAAGATAAAGTTGAGATAGGATCTCATTGTGCAGACTCATTTATGGCGAGACATAATCATCTATCTTGTATTTTCAATGCACTAATTGAAGAAGCCAGCTCATCGAAAGAATGCTACGATGTCTTGGTTAGTAAGCATGTGGAGTTGCAATTGAGCGTGCGACAAGTTATATCAAACGATGCATCAGAAGGAGGTGTGCGCGATGAGCAAGAAATTATAGGCAGCAATGTGCCTGAATATCATGATCCGCCGTAGGTTACTACAAAAGGATGCGCTAAGAGGCTAAAATCATCAAAGGAGAAAGCAACAAAGGGACGTCTTTGTCGTGGTTGCAACAAACGTGGTATATCACATGACAAGTGCAATTGTCCGGTACTGATGAATAGGTAAACAATAACGACTTACTTGTGTTTATCCTCTATGTTTCATTTTTACCAACTCGTTTATAACATATAAGTATTTCAAATTACGGAGTGAAGATGAATACAATGAGCCAGATCTTAATCTTGATAGTAGCGAGAGTTCGGACGACTCTGATTCAGGCATTCAGTGAACTTTCATGGTATTTACTTTTTCAGTTTCGATTTATTCTTCGCATTTCATATTTTGATGTATCATTTTTTTATAATGTTTTTTCTTAGATGCAGGGCCTGGATTTAGTTCGGTTTTTTTCACTTATGTGTTCGGAAGATGGAGCTCGCTTGGCATTCAGTGGACTTTCAGGTTGTTTTTGCTTTTTAACTTTCATTTTTAATCTTCGACTAGATGATTTTTATTTTAGACAAATTTTTGGTTTTCCGGATGATCATAAACATGCAGATTTTTTGGAATGAAGCCATATTGGATATGTTCAATTTAATGTTCGAGGGTGATGCTGAATACATTTGGAAGATGTCTCTTGGATGATGTCTCTTGGATGATGCTATACAAAAAAACTCATTTAAGTAATTTGGATGATGTCTCTTTTTTCATCATAATGTGATGGATTTTAAACACCTTCTATATCATATGGTTGTACTTTTATTTAGGAGAGGATTTTAAATACCTTCTTTGAATTATGGTTGTACTTGTCTTATTTTTCATATTGCTGAATGAAGATGATGTTATTCTATAGGTTTGGTTGTTGTAACAGAAGTAGGTCATGTGCTTCTAGTGTGGGGGATTAATGATCAAGTGTGGGCATGTTAGCTTATACCTGTAGCAACAAATGTGTGGCAGGGGCCCCTTTTGGCCCATAAGTTCAATGTGGATAATATGTTTTTGAGGAAAAAAAAAATAATAATACATGCATGTAAGGAAATTTTTAGAGAGTCAGGTCACAGCCACTGGTGACTACAGAAGCCATGTCTTTTCTCAGCAGTCCAAATTCATTTAACGTCTCCAATCTATAAAACATGATATGATATGAATTATTTTCATCATCATATGACTTTTCTTAAACGCAATGTAACAACATCCCCCCCCCCCCCCCCACATCTCACTAATCCTCACAACCGGCACCAAAGTGGTCTCCTAAATGTATATCAAGCATAGAAAGTCACAGACATTATAAGAGACTTTCTTCAAATCTCCACGATGAGAAATCACTTGAATGAGTGTCTATTTTTTTTTTTAGCACATCTTTTCATTTTGAATACTGTGATTGACGATGTCCAATTCACACAGTTGCTTCTGGATTGATCTAAGATACGGTGATTGACGATGCCCAATTCACACAGTTGCTTCTGGATTGATCTAAGATACGGTGATTGACGTATGCCCAATTCACACAGTGGCTTTTGGATGCTGGGGCACTGCATCAACAAACCATGAGTGGCAAAACAAAGAAACTGAAGCTGGCATTATTCCAATGCTGCACTGCTAGCACTATCAACACTGATTCAGATTTGGGGTTGCCTGCTATACCAAAAATTTAAGTGGTTGGCCATGAAGATTGGAAAGTGGGGGGCAATGCCTGCTATCACTTTGTCCTTTCCATTAAAAACAAAGCACTCGCATGACATCACCTCAAACAACTCAAAAGTGGTCTTAAGACTGTATCCAGGGGCATAATAATGTTATCTTATATGCAACAAAGAGACAGCATATCAGGACAACATTTGATTTTTTCAATTAAAACCGCACTACAAAAAAAAAAAAGACCACAACCTATCTGGCCAAAACAGACAGCATATCAGGACAACATTTTGTTCTTAAACAAACCATTCATGTCCAACAAGCAAAATAAAACAAAATGATATTGTGCCTCCCACAAGAGAACAAAATCTACATCAACTCAAAGAAATGGGCACGCCCATTTTGTCCACACCATATGTACGCTGCAAAGAGGAGTAGAATCGCAATAAAATATGCACGGCTATTTTTGCATCTACTTCCCTTGATTTGAGTCTCTATGCTTTCACTCAGACGTCTTAATCCTAGGTACAGCTCTTCAATTGAGTCTTTCATTTCTTCTATTCTCAATGCAATTTGGTTTTGACATCAGTACACATTGAGTTCCGACTTCATCCATCCAAATGAAAAGACCACAACCCTTTCCTCCCTGCAATCAAATTCATCACTGTTTAATGAATATTGGAGACAAAATAAAAATAGTAATGAATGGAGTTGGAAAGATAGAAGCATACATGTAAATTCGGACATTTTCAAAATTTACGGCCAGGGTTGGTTGTGGTACGAGACGTCTTTAAAACCATATACCCGTGTCCACATGGGCACTTTGGAGCCCATTCTAAGTTTCATGATGGAAATGAGGATGACCTGCCTATATGTTCTTGACCTAAGATCTCAGGCCAACTAGATGAATTCAAGTTTAATTACAAATACATAGCATTTATTTAAAGAAATAGTTATTCTCATATCACATACTTGAAGATGACATGGGAAATAAGGATGATGGCTTATATTATTTCGCCTCAGGTCACATACTCTGCAAAATCAAATTTAAGTTAGGGAAACCACAGAAAAAAGGAGTCTTACTTCTATATTTGCCATTTAAGAAACTCATAGAAATTCAAACCAAAGATGACTTTTATAGCCCCAAACCAAAGGATTTGAGCTAAAGTATCTTACCAATGGAAGGAAAGAGTGTTGTCTTCTACACCCTTTTGAGCAGAGCGGATGTTGTGTCCCAGAACCTAAACCAAAACAGGGACTCAGGCATATAATAATCTGGAAAAGTCAATAATGTCATCTTTTGAATTGTGGCTTGTTAACTTGCATCACCTATCATATGTGATCTCTTAGCAATACATGTATATCGGACTGTTCATGGTTCATTCAGTCCCTATTAAATTTGATGTCACCAATCTGCAGGCCTGGGTTATTCATTAGCAATGTAACATCACATAACAACATTTGGACAAAGCTATTTTGAAAACATTATTTGGAATCTAATGATTTGTACAGAATCACATTCTTATAGAGGGGATTTTTCCTACAACCGCTCGTATTATCTGGGCTATTTTTCAAGATCAGGACATTGAATACACAACATATGGCAACATGGGAAAAACAAGGTGAAAATGGGAAATCTGTTTGGACATGGCATTTCTGCTTCTTCATATAGACCCAGAGTCAGTCTTGTTCCTCACTAAAGAATCTCAATGCCTATGCCTCATTTGTGCATTAACCTACTCTCTTTTTTCTGCAAGCTTTCTCAAATTAAAAAAGAGAATTAAGAAGATTTTAGGTCACTTTGGAATTTTGTCAAACACTTAATGCACATGGAGCTGACTAAAAAGGACCAACATAAAAGATAAAAAAAAAAAAAAAAGAACACCATGACTTCACTGCACATATGTGCATATATAAATATCCAGAAAAGATTAAAAAAAAAGGCCAAAAAAAACCCAGAAGAACACCGTAACATTCCCTGCATGCACAGTTTCAACACACATATATTTTTTTTTCGGAACCCTCCTAAACCTGCCGGAACACACAAATGGTTCCTAAATCCAAGCCATCCAAAACCCAAGATCAAACTCAAGACTCCAAAGAGAGAGCGGGCTGAGAAGGAAAACAGAGGAAACAAAAACAAAGAAAGAAGGCAGAAAAGGCATACCTCTTTGAGACGGTCGCAGGAAGCTCGGGACGGGAAAGGGGGCGCCGCCGGAGAGAGACCGCGTCGCTGGACAAAGGACAGCGTCGCCGGAGGGAGATCGTCGCAGGAGAGAGATCCTTGCCTCGCAGAGGAAAATGGGTTCCAGGGCAGGGTGAAATGGAGAGTGAGAGGAGACCCAGCGATGGGGGAGGGAAAAAGTAGGAGGAGCGTCTCGCTGGAGACGATCGCCGCAGAATGGGGAGAGAGAGAGAGAGAGAGCGCCAGCGATGGAAATGGGGAATGGAGAGAGAGAGAAAGAGAGAGAGAGAGAAGCGCCCGGGCAAAATCAAGAGCGTGTTTTGATTTTGGCCTCAAGATGGAGAGCAGGAGATGAAATTCTCTTGGGTGGGGTCCACACATGAGTCAGTTAAAATCAATTCCAGCGTTTCGAACTCCCACATGATGAGCGGAGCTTCTCCTAAGCTCTCTCCCATATTTAAATGTATAAATATATATTATATAAAATAAATAAAATTAAAAGGGCCAGGGCCAGAGCCAGTACTATCTAAATCTGGCCCTCAAATTTTAGAGATGCAAAAGATTATCCAAGCCCGACCGTAGGGCTCTTCCTTATAAACAAAAGCTCTCATTTTTAAGATTTTTTAAGGACTGGTCCAGATTGGGCCTCCTTGTCATGCTCCCAATTCCGGGTCCCAAAGTCTATGCAGAAATCCGAATTTTCCTACGGACATACAGGATCTTAATTAGTCTGCATGCAATGAGGTCGCATTTAACATGTTTACTTACTAACATTTAGCAAGGACATTTAAGCAAAAGCTTATAATAGACAAATCAGTGGAAGCAATACGAATCAGCGTCCATCTATTGGTATCATCCAACACATGTAACAAATATAAGGGTGTAAGTCATAACTACAAATTCCATATCAAATAAGTGGTTTATGTCAAACACAAAGACATCCAATTCAAAACTCAAGCTCTCCAAAAATGAGCCACATTCAATCCACTGGCTAATCTGCTAGGTTGTCGGTTACCTATCCGAAGTCCTTCCCACTCATTTCATAGAACGCCTCACCCACTAAGATAACGGGATCAAACTCACTATCTACAACACCAAAGTTATACAAAATCAGATCTAAAGAACCTGACAACAAATTATACATAAAGCATAGTATGAATGCATCAAAGGAATAAAGATGATAATAATGATCAATAGAATAACAATGGTAAGGAAGACTAAATAGATAGTATAATGATGTAATGTCCAACATGAATCAATATAAAAGAAGTAAACCATATGTCACGTCCCCCGAACCCGATTAAAGAAATAACCGGATCCGGAGAGTGGATTTTAGGACTAATTAAAAAATTTTATCCTTTGGGCCCACAGATCGTAAGTCCGCGGTGAGGATATAATATTTCAAGCCTCGTGTAGTACAACAAATGTAGAGTTCATATAACTCTAAGCAAATGGATCATCAACAGTGAATCATAATTCTCATTAAATTTAAAGTTTCAGAAATAGAACAATCAAAAGTAAGGAGTTAAGTCAATTTATTACATTGGTCATCCCAATAACAAGGCCAATAAAAGAAAACAGAATAAATGAAATGAAAGTTCCAACGAGGGTAATAAAAGAATAAGTAAAATCCAGTGTAGTCCCAATGAATCACTCTCATGCCGGGAATGATGACGCTACTCTACGTCATCGGCACGCAAGTCTCACTCATCCTCATCTGGTTGGAGATCCTATGGGATCTCCTCACTGGTCTGCTCCTGATAGTAGTAGTAACCACCTAAGGTGTCTGCACACCAAGGAATAGAGTCAACGACATGTTGAGCAATAGATAAGCAATGCATAATAAACATGACATGCATCACGTATAGAGTAATGACAAGTACATGATCAAATGAATACAAGGTAAGCGAAGCTAGGCATAAAGCGAGAGTAATATACAGAAACAATGACAAGAATCCTAGCAACCATCTAACAATAACCACTATCCATGCAATGCAAAACAAGAACAAGAGGGAGACTCCGAGGATGTCCAAAGCCACCTTCCGGGGCACCAGTAACAATCCACTTCGGACTACTGATACCAAAGTCCGGCTCCAGTAGGATCCTAGCTCCCGGTCCTGGGAATAGCAGCACTATCCTAGCCCGCTCCCAGCTATTCAACGCCATGAATGCCGTCCTACACCGACTGCACACCCCGACAACCGAGTAATTGGTTCGTCATTAAACCCCAAACTGCAGATGGCCATGATATGCAAACAATAACAGAGTGGTTCTGACACAAGGACAAACAAGACAAGCAAGTCTGGCTAATTCCATGTACAAGACAAGATCATAGGGATTATCTTATTCAAGACGATATAAGACAAGTGATACACGTGATAATCCCTTTCATACTAGCCAGTCATGTTCATCAATACAAGACACAGGTTCCTAAGTATGCTCTAAGTCAAGTCCAAATCCTAAATTCTATAAGAATTTATATTGCATAATTTGTTAAGTGTTTTATGCCCAGAGAGTGTACAAGGAATATTAACAACGGATACAAGTCACAAATCAAGAGAAATTACAATCCAATCCTAGGCAAGTGGTGTCATCCCTGTACCCCATGTGTTCTAACAGAGTACGTATGGAAATTGGATCAATGATGCTTTTAGGAAAATCCCTTGGTGTACAATCATATTGAGCATCATTCAATTCAACTCCATATGCATTCGGTTACACTACGTGTAATACACGAATACCTAGACAACCCATTGAAGAACACCAAGCCACATGCTTCGAATTTAATCCTCATTAATGGTCAAGTGAGAGTAAGTTTATGGTTTTCAATATCTAAGGCATATACCTAAGTTAAACAGTCTCTTTCCCAAATAACAAGAGTTGAATCATTAATTTAAATAATTACATTACTTCCCAACCACCGATCGTGATGAAATCAAAACCATTGGATTCTCCGTCTCGAGAGCTTTCCAACGGTATATTATACGTAAAAATCCAACGGGCGGATTGAAAGTTACAAGCCTTCGAAGTTTCAGTGACTATGCACCCTCTGATCGATCGATCGACACTGAACACCTCTCAGTTAGTGCACAGTCCGATCGATCGGACTGTGTGACCGATCAATCGGCATTGGGCACCTCCTAGTTAGCTGAGAGTTTTCACAGAGCGAACGATCGGACTGTACAACCGATCAATCGGTTTGTAAACGCTCACAGTAATTTGGGGATTTTTCACTGTCCGATCGATCGCACAGGGCGACCGATCGATCGGACAGCGAACCTGAATCCAGAAAATGGATTTTTGCTCCCTTTTTCCTCCGGCCAATCCATGGCTAACCTGCAGAAACTGAGCCTCCTTGCTCCCCCATTCAATCCATACATCACATGACACCATTTCTAGCAAGTTAAACAAATTCTAATATTTCCAATTAATAATTAAACCAAATCCAATTCCCAAAACCTAATCTAGCATATTAACTTAAATCCATAACAATACAGGCTTGGAATTAGAGAAGTCTATCAAGAATCATAGCCAGATCAATAATAAAACAACATACATGCTTATAATGTAATGTAGATCTACTTGCCTCAACGAAGAAGAAGATTGAAATTGGGTAAAAATCGAGGAGAAGCCTTTCTATCGCGAACCCACAATCTAACCAGATAAAACACTGTCTAGGAAGCCAGAAAGAAGAAAGGAAGGAAAAGAATCAAGAAAAGACTACATCTAATCTGAAATGAATTTGATTGACAGGATGAAGTTGTGAGAAATCTTACCAATTAGATACCGGAAGAAAGAGAAGATCGATAGAATGAATACTAGCGGATCGGATCTTCAAGTTGGATCTTCTAGGGCGGAGTTCTGGCTTGAGAAAGGAAGAGGAAGAAGAAATGGGCTGCGGTTGTTCTTCTTTGCAGAGAATAACGAATGGAATTAGGGTTAACTTCGTTTAAGAAGAAGGGAAGAAGAAAAAGACTAAATTACCCCTTAAGTGGGTCCGGTGAAATAATAGACCACTTGAAAGGTTTCTGATCGCCGGATCGCGATGAGTCAAGAGACAAAAATCATCAGAACGACAAGACCTTTCCAACAAACCCAAAATCATGGCGTTTGAAATATTTTGGAAAAACACTCAATTTTCCCTAAATTGCAAACTACACCCCTGCTATGATCAAACGAACTCCGAATCGAACGAAACTTCAGAGATACTAATCTAATGCTAAAAGAAACTCTCTCATGATCTAAATCCATTTAATTATCTAAAATATAATTAATTATAATATTAATAATAAATTAAACGGGTCAGGGCCTAATATTGGGCCCAACTGACCCAGTAAGGTCACAGACCTTACAACTCTCACAAATAAAAAGAATATTTGGTCCCCCAAATGCCTAAACATACCTCATCTGGAAAAAGATAAGGGTACGCTTTCTGAATCTGATCCTTCAACTCCCCGTAGCTTCCTCTGGACTGTGGTTCTCCCACGTACCTTGACCCACTGAATAGTCTTGGTAAGCAACACTACCTCCTTAGTATCGATGATCTGCGCTGGACGCTCTACGTAGGTGACATCTGCTTGTAGTTGAAGTGGCTCATGCTGCAACACGTGAGTGGGATCTGGAATATACTTCCGAAGCATTGAAACATGAAATACGTCGTGCACACCCGCTAGCTCTGGCGGTAGCACCAAACGATAAGCCACGTCTCCAATCCTGCTCTTAATCTCAAATGGTCCCACAAACCTCTTGGCAAGCTTCCCTTTTTGCCCAAATCTGACAACACCTCTCATCGGAGACACTTTCAGGAAAATCATATCCACCACTCGGAATACCATATCCACCACTTGGAATTCTAAAGGTCTCTGTCTCTTGTCTGCATAGCTCTTCTGACGATCACGAGACTCTTTCATTCGCATCTGAACAACTCTGACCTTCTCACTGGAATCAGCAATCTCTGAGAGGCCATGAAAACTTCCAACTCCAACTTCCTCCCAGCATGCCGGAGTTCTGCATCTCCTTCCATACAATGCCTCAAATGGTGTCATACCAATACTTGAACGATAGCTGTTATTGTAAGCAAACTCACATAGAGGCAAACTCTCATCCTAACTCTCTTTGAAATCCAAAACACATGCTCTGAGGAGATCTTCCAACGTCTGAATGGTACGTTCTGACTGTCCATCTGTCTAAGGGTGGTAAGTTGTACTGAACTTCAACTGGGTACCCATAGATGACTGAAAAGTAGACCAAAACTGAGAGACAAACTTAGTGTCTCGATCGGACACTATGGACTTAGGCACTCCATGTAGCTTGACTATATTGTCCCTGTACATCTTAGTCATGTTATCCATAAACTGTCCAGTCTTGAATGGCAGGAAATGTGCTGACTTAGTCAATCTATCCACAATCAACCAAATAGCATCATTGCCTTTCTTGGTGTTCGGCAACCCTGACACAAAATCCATGGTGATATTCTCCCATTTCCACTGTGGAATCTCCAACGGTTGCAGTAAACCAGGAGGCTTCTTGTGCTCTGCCTTAATCTGCTGACAAGTCATACACTTGGAGACAAATTCTGCTATTTCTTTCTTCATTTTCACCCACCAATAGTGATTCTTCAAATTCTGATACATCTTGGTACTCCCTGGGTGAATAGAATATCTGGTGTGGTGCGCATCTGTCATCAACTCTGATTTGATGTCTTGAACATCTGGCACACACAACCTATCCTTGCAGTACAAAACTGCATCAATTAATCTGAACTCTGGCTTTTCATCCACATGATCAATGATTCTCTGTAATTCTGGATCATCTTTCTGGCATTCCTTGATCCTGTTAACTATCTCTGGCTCCCAAACTCCCATAGTAGCAACTAGAACCTTCTCATTGACTGGCCAGACTTCCACATCCTTGTATCTAAACTGCTCCATCCATCTCCATTCAGGCATTATACACCCACTGAATGCTGCCTTCCTACTGAGAGCATCTGCTACAACATTCGCCCTTTAAGGATGGTACTTGATTGGAAAATCATAATCCTTTATGTACTCCATCCATTTCCTTTGTCTGTTATTCAGGTCACCCTGTGTAAACAGATATTGCAGGCTCTTGTGATCTGTATGCACCTCAAATCTCTCTCCATATAAATAATGCCTCCACAACTTCAATGCAAACACCACTGCTGCTAATTCCAAGTCATGTGTGGCATATTTCTTCTCATGATCCTTCAATTGCCTCGATCCATAGGCTATCACCTTGTCATGCTGCATGAGAACACATCCCAAACCTATTCTCAATGCATCTGTGGAAATCACAAATCCTCCACTTTCAGCGGGCAAGGCAAGTATGGGTGCTGTAGTCAATCTGGTCTTCAACTCTTGGAAACTCTTTTCACACCCTTCCGTCCATACAAACGGAATATCCTTCCTCGTCAACTTAGTTAACAGATATGCTATGGTAGAGAATCCTTTCACAAACCTCCTGTAGTAACCTGTAAGTCCAAGGAAACTACGAGTCTCTGCTACATTCCGCGGGCTACTCCAATTAACAACTGCTGCAATCTTCTTGGGATCCACTGTCAGTCCTTCCTTAAAAATAATGTGGCCCAAAGATGGCACATGCTCCAACCAAATCTCACATTTACTCAACTTAGCATACAGTTGGTTATCCCTCAAAAGCTGCAAAGATGTTCTCAACTGATGTTCATGCTCCTCTTTAGTCTTCGAGTACACCAACACATCATCTATGAAGACAACTACAAACTGATCCAAGAAAGGAGCAAATGCCTTATTCATCAATGCCATAAAAACTGCTGGAGCGTTCGTCAATTCGAAAGGCATCATGAGAAACTCAAAATGGCCATATCTCGTCCGGAATGCAGTCTTAGGAACATCCTCCTTTCTGACTCGCAATTGGTGGTAATCGGAACGCAGATCTATCTTCAAAAAGAATTGAGCTCCCTGCAACTGATCGAATAGCTCATCGATCCTCGGTAACGGGTACTTATTCTTAACAGTCACCTGATTCAACTGTCTGTAGTCTATACACATCCTCATAGTCCCGTCCTTCTTCTTCACAAATATCACCGGAGCTCCCCACAGTGAAACACTGGGCCTGTTAAAACCCTTATCCAATAGATCTCCTATCTGAGTCTTCAACTCTTTCAATTATGCTGGTGCCATCCTATAAGGGGCCTTTGAAATAGGTGTTATCACTGGTTGTAATTCTATCGTGAAATCTAACTCACGGACAGGTGGCAAACCAGGAATCTCATCCGGAAACACATCCGGAAATTCTCGCACCACTGGAATCTCATCAACAGTCTTGGACTCCTTGTCTTCCACAATAAATGCGATAAAGCCTTCGCATCCGCTCCTCATCAACCGTTCTGCCTTCAATACAGAAATCATCCGAGTGGATATGGGCTTTTCAGCTCCAATAAACTCAACACTACAATCTGCACTCTGCAACTTAACGGTCTTGTTAAAACAATCTAACACTGCTCGGTTAGCTGCTAACCAATCCATACCAAGTATCACATCAAACTCCACCATTAGTGAGATGATCAAACTGACGGTCAGCTTAACTTCTCCAATCTGAATACTACACTTAGGGTAGATGACATTACAAGCTACATGTCTACCTATAGGGGTGGCTACTATCAAATCATATGGTAGTATCTCCTTATCCTCCTCCAAATGTAGTGCAAATACTGGTGCAACAAACGAGTGTGTGGATCCAGGATCAAACAGAACTTTAGCATCAAATCCACAAACTAAAAGTGTACCTTCTATGACATTTCCTGCAGCCTCTGCTTCCTCATGCGTCAGAGCATAAGCTTTCCCTGCTTGCTGGGGACACTGCTGGTGATACTGCTGCGGTGGTCTCTGACCACGACCCTGGAATCTGGGTGCTGGGGATCTCTGCTGATAGCGCTGCTGAGATACTAGAGGGCGCTGATATGGTGGCTGAGGTGGTCGGACAATCATCTGCTGCTGCTGCTGCTGTGGTGGCCTGGCCTGTCCAGGATGCATCTGTCTCAACGGCTGCTCGGGATGTGGTGGCCTGGGCGCCAGAGCTAGAAATGATGGTGGTGCCACTCCTGTCTTCCATGGGCAGGAACGAACCTTATGCCCGGGGTCTCCTCAATGAAAACATGCCCCTGACTGCTTCCTGCAATCACGACCAAAATGATTTCCCCCATAATGGATGCAAGAGACTCGCTGTGGCTGCTGTCGGAGTGTAGGCTCAAACCGTAGCCTCTTGAGTGCTGGCTGCCAATAGTACTGAGAAGAAGAAGAGGAACCATGTGACTTGGGCTGAGGGATCAATGCCAAGATCCTCTGTTGCTCCAATACAATCACCTCTTTCAGGGACTCCTCTGCCCAATATGCTTCTTTGACCACATCATCATAGTTGGTCAGTATGCTGCATTGTACTTGCATCTTAATATCTGCTCGCATCCCCTTAATAAACCTCTGCACTCTCTCTGATTCTAGCTGAATCGGACTCTCAGCAAATCGGGATAGATGAGTGAAGGCGATCTCATAATCCTGTACTGGTAAATCACCCTGGTAAATCACCCTGTACCAGTCTCTTAAACTCCTCCATCTTCTGATCCCGGTAGTGCTCTGGAATGAATTTCTTCTGGAACTGCTCCGTGAAAGTCTTCCAGGCTACATCCTCAGCAATTTCCTCATATGAGTGCTTGACAGTCTTCCACCATCTCTCTGCTGCTCCACGAAACATGTGGGCTGCAAGTTGCACCTGCTAGATACCCATGCACCGAAACACCTCATAGATTTTCTCCATTTGGACTACCCACTCATCTGCTACAGCGGGGTCCTCAATACCATGGAACTCAGGTGGAAATCTCTTTCTGAATTTCTCAACCAGCTCGTTGAGATCATACTCTTTGGCCTGTGGCTGGCCCACCTTCTGTACTACCTCAAGCATCTGTGCTTGGAATACAGCTTGATCCTCGTTTTGCTTTTGGCTCTGCTCGGCTATATCCTTCTGGGATTGGATAAAGGCTGCCATGAATTGATGAAATTGGTTCTCGGCGCCATTCTGAGATGAACTACCCCCACCTCGGGTATTGTGTCTACCAGCCATAATCCTGAAAAATATTCAAGGTTAGTTCCAATATGCCGCAAGCTAACATCACACTGCTATAAACAAGACTAAGAGATCAACCTACTAACTAACGGAATCCTCACACGCGTCCTATGGTTTCTACAATTTTTACCCTGAGAAACCAACCACTGCTCTAATACCATCATGACACGTCCCCCGAACCCGATTAAAGAGATAACCGGATCCGGAGAGTTAATTTTAGGACTAATTAAAAGTTTTTATCCTTTGGGCTCACGGATCGTAAGTCCACGGTGAGGATATAATATTTCAAGCCTCCTGTAGTACAACAAATGTAGAGTTCATATAACTCTAAGCAAATGGATCATCAACAGTGAATCATAATTTTCATTAAATTTAAAGTTTCATAAATAGAACAATCAAAGCTATGGAGTTAAGTCAATTTATTACATTGGCCATCCCAATAACAAGGCCAATAAAAGAAAATAGAGTAAATGAAATGAAAGTTCCAACGAGGGTAATAAAAGAATAAGTAAAATCCAGTGTAGTCCCAATGAATCACTCTCGTGTCGGGAATGATGACGCTACTCTACGTCATCGGCACACTACTCTCGCTCCTCCTCTGCTGGTTGGAGATCCTCTGGGATCTCCTCACCGGTATGCTCCTCATAATAGTAGTAACCACCTGAGGTGTCTGCACACCAAGGAACAGAGTCAACGACATGTTGAGCAATAGGTAAGCAATGCATAATAAACATGATATGCATCAAGAATAGAGTAATGACAAGTACATGATCAAATGAATACAAGGTAAGCGAAGCTAGGCATAAAACGAGAGTAATATACAAAAACAATGACAAGAATCCTAGCAAACCATCTAACAATAACCACTATCCATGCAATGCAAAACAAGAACAAGAAGGAGACTCCGAGGATGTCCAAAGCCACCTCCCGGGGTACCAGTAACAATCCACTTCGGACTACTGATACCAAAGTTCGGCTCCAGTAGGATCCTAGCTCCCGGTCCTAGGAATAGCAGCACGGTTCTAGCCCGCTCCTAGGTATTCAACGCCATGGATGCCGTCCTACGCCGACTGCCCACCACGACAACCGAGTAACCGGTTCGTCATTAAATCCCGAACTGCAGATGGCCATGATATGCAAACAATAACAGAGTGGTTCTGACACAAGGACAAACAAGACAAGCAAGTCTGGCTAGTTCCATGTACAAGACAAGATCATAGGGATTATCTTATTCAAGACGATACAAGATAAGTGAAAAACGTGATAATCCCTTTCATACTAGCCAGTCATGTTCATCAATACAAGACACAGGTTCCTAAGTATACTCTAAGTCAAGTCCAAATCCTAAATTCTATAGGAATTTATGTTGCATAATTTGTTAAGTGTTTTATGCCCAGAGAGTGTACAAGGAACATTAGCAACGGATACAAGTCACAAATCAAGGAGAAAATTACAATCCAATCCTAGGCAAGTGGTGTCATCCCTGTACCCCATGTGTTCTAACAGAGTACGTATGGAAATTGGATCAATGATGCTTTTAGGAAAATCCCTTGGTGTACAATCATATTGAGCATCATTCAATTCAACTCCATATGCATTCGGTTACACTACATGTAATACACGAATACCTAGATAACCATTGAAGAACACCAAGCCACGTGCTTCGAATTTAATCCTTATTAATGGTCAAGTGAGAGTAAGGTTATGGTTTCCAATATCTAAGGCCCATACCTAAGTTAAACAGTCTCTTTCCCAAATAACAAGAGTTGAATCATTAATTCAAATAATTACATCACTTCCCGACCTCTGATCGTGATGAACTAAAACCATTGGATTCTCCGTCTCGAGAGCTTTCCGACGGTATATTATACGTAAAAATCCAACGGGCGGATTGAAAGTTACAAGCCTTCGAAGTTTCAGTAACTATGCACCCTCTGATCGATCATACCGAAGGTGCGATCGATCGGCACTGAACACCCCTCAGTTAGTGCACAGTCCAATCGATCGGACTGTGTGACCGATCGATCGGCACTGGGCACCTCCCAGTTAACTGAGAGTTTTCACAGAGCGATCGATCGGACTGTACGACCAATCGATCGGTCTGAAAACGCTCACAGTTAATTTGGGGATTGTTCACTGTCCGATCGATCGCACAGGCCGACCGATCGATCGGACAGCGAACCTGAAGCCCGAAAATGGGTTTCTGCTCCCTTTTTCCTCCGGCCAATCCATGGCTAACCTGTAGAAACCGAGCCTCCTTGATCCCCCATTCAATCCATACATCACATGACACCATTTCTAGCAAGTTAAACAAATTCTAATATTTCCAATTAATAATTAAACCAAATCTAATTCCCAAAACCTAATCTAGCATATTAACTTAAATCCATAACGATACAGGCTTGGAATTAGAGAAGTCTATCAAGAATCATAGTCAGATCAATAATAAAACAACATACATGCTTATAATGAAATGCAGATCTACTGGCCTCAACGAAGAAGAAGATTGAAATTGGGTAAAAATCGAGGAGAAGCCTTTCTACCGCGAAACCTACAATCTAACTAGATAAAACACTGTCTAGGGAGCCAAAAAGTAGAAAGGAAGGAAAAGAATTAAGAAAAGACTATATCTAATCTGAAATGAATTTGATTGGCAATATGAAGTTGTGAGAAATCTTACCAATTCGATACCGGAAGAAATAGATGATCGATAGAATGAATACTAGCGGATCGGATCTTCAAGTTGGATCTTCTAGGGCGGAGTTCTGGCTTGAGAAAGGAAGAGGAAGAAGAAATGGGCTGCGGTTGTTCTTCTTTGCAGAGAATAACGAATGGAATTAGGGTTAACTTCGTTTAAGAAGAAGGGAAGAAGAAAAAGACTAAATTACCCCTTAAGTGGGTCCGGTGAAATAATAGACCACTTGAAAGGTTTCTGATCGCCGGATCGCGATGAGTCAAGAGACAAAAATCATCAGAACGACGAGATCTTTCCAACAAACCCAAAATCACGGCATTTGGAATATTTTGGAAAAACACTCAATTTTCCCTAAATTGCAAACTACACCCCTGCTATGATCAAACGAACTCCGAATCGAACGAAACTTCAGAGATACTAATTTAATGATAAAAGAAACTCGCTCATGATCTAAACCTACTTAATTATCTAAAATACAATTAATTATAATAATAATAAATTAAACGGGTCAAGGCCTGATATTGGGCCCAACTAACCCAGTAAGGTCACAGACCTTACACTATAATCCATCCATCTAACAAAAGGGCACATCCACACACACTAGTACCATAGGAAATTATGACGATGCCCGCATGTACTACGTATTAGTTGCAGAGGGGATACTCGAGATCATAGCCCGGCCAAAACAAAGGGCCCATTTAGCATCGTTCCTATGTTATTCTCAGTTTTGTGCTGATATTGGATTGTGCTGAGATCGAGTTGTACCCAAATTATGATGTGCAGAACTTGTTTGGCTACTTTATAATAAACTGCTCTACTAGGAATATGCTCTATGGAACTTGTTTGGTAATATGGTCATATTTATGTTCTAAATCTTCTAAATCAAACAATCATTTCTAGGGAATCCTGTTAAGTTTAAATTTGTTAAAACGATTCACTGTATGATCTTAATATTTAAAAATCTAAAACTTAATAAATTAAAAATATTCTCACATTCATTTCATACAAAAACTTTGCAATAAGAAATAATTAATCAGCCTGAAGTTTATTGACTTTCAAGAAAAATTACGGTGCTAAAGATCATCTAATAATTTCAGGGTATCACAACTTGAGCAAAATAAATCTGTCAAAGAACTGATTTGCTCCATGTTTTTATCTCATATATGAGTATTATAATTTATAGCATTAGTGCAAAGTTAAAATTCACAATTTTGCAACAAGCCTTAGATCAGCAATAAGATCAGACATCGGTAGTGGCGGATCCAAGATGTTAGGACCTTATTCAATAGAGACTTGAATCTATATATCTATCTATCTATATATATTGAAAAAAAAAAGAACCAACAAAAGAAAAGTATTCTTACTCCAAATGTTCATTATCCCTAATTGGTAACAATATAATCGAGGATCTGGTTTCCCAAAATTCAAGAAATCATTCAAAAGAGTGAAGTTTATAGGACTCATCTTAAAAAAACAATAAATAAGAGAGCAGGAGATCCATTTTGAAAAGAAGAGACTTTATATATATTTACAAGACCCATTCAAAAACGACGAGAAAAGATCCTCATGATGATAAGTGGAAATCTAAACGACGAGGAAAGATCCTCATGATGATAAGTGGAAATCTATACTAACCTGAAAATCAATGAAGAATATGCGAGCTTCATAAGCATCCAGATTTCAAGAAGCCAATTTCAAAATAGGGGAATCTATCCAAAAAAAAGGGGGAGAGGGAGAGAGTATCAAAGAGGAGGGCTTTGGGTTTGGGTAAGAGAGAGAGAGGATGGTGGTCGTGTGTTTATGTGTGAGTGAGAGGAAAGATGGGAGATGGACTTAGAGAGGAGGGAGAGAGTTAACAGAGGCAAGAACAACAAAGCATTTCTTTCGTGCAAGGGATTATGAGTCACCGTTATTTCATCCGAAAAACTTTCGTCCCATTGAGACGTTCTCTTAAAAAATGATATGCAATCGTTTCAAAAATTTTGTTCCAACGGGCCACGGTTCTAGAGATCGATCCATGGAGCCAAAATCTGAAATGGCTAATTCATTGCTACCAAACACGCTTTCTATTTTTCCATCCCGCGGGAACTCAAAAACAACCCAACAATACAATGCCAAACAGGCCCAAAGTTACCAGAGTTTGCTTGCCAATGTTTGGTACTGTGCAAAGTGTCAAAGTGTGGTACCAAGTGGTGTGCGTCCACCTCAAAGAAATCCCATCATGATGGAAAAATAATGATAGCTCCTAGAACGGGTGATCAATATATGGCTAAGCTCTTCAGCTGATTGGAGATTTTTGCTGATTCAATGAACCATACCAAATGTATGTGTCTAGCTAAGCTTCTCTTGTGCGAGCAAGATTTCACAATCCAAAGAAGGTCCAATAACAAACCCATATCCATACCATCATACCGTCCATCAAAGCCCAAGGGTATCCAATAAATACCATCAAAGTTCAAACCATAAAATCCATTTGTACCTAGTTCATCCAATCAAACCATCTACTCCAAGGTTCAAAGGCATCCCTAAACACAAGGCCATTAAATAGCCCGCCTAGCCACAAACATGGTTATCCAACCTCCAATCACATTCAAGGTCTCCTTTTAGTAAATCCTAGGTGAAGGTCCTAATAAACATCATTAGCTATTTACAATTTAACATTTACGTAACAAGAAATAAAGAGAAATAACATGTGAAGATATCTCATCAATGTCAGTCAATAAATAGATATGAAAGTAGCCAATCCTAGGTCATTCGTTGTTCATTCAGGTGTGCTCACTGGGCCATTCCACATGATGGACAATCGAGGATCAGGATGCATTATAATTAAGACTTGGTGCTCTTACGATCACAACATCCATGAATTCCACAAGCTCCATCCTCAAAATATAGCTTTGCTCCCCACACCTTACTTAGGCAACTCCATAGGTAGAGATTAAGCTCTACCTTCTACCCATGCTCAGTCCACCAATTAATGATTATTAGAAAGGTTCAAGAGCCCTAATATATATATATATAATGGCCAAATGATGAAATTCCCATTTTATGCTGAACAAGGGTCTCGTGGTCGACCTTGGCATACTTACAATTGACTGTGGTACACCACGGTGAACTCGCGGTTAGTTGTTGTACACAAGCCTATCAATTAGCCTCCCAGGGAAATCTAACCGCAATGTCCATGATTGGCTCACGGTCGACCGTGGACTACCCATGGTTAACCTCCCAGGGAATAGTGACCGCTAGGTGACCGCGTTGGCTAGCTTGTTGGAATCCCACGGTAGACCGTAGAGGATCCACGGTTAATTGTGGGATGTAAGAAATCAAACCGAAGTATTTTGAATTCCATCCAAATCAACCCAATTCTCTTCCAAACTAATCCAAACCACATATACATGTGCCACAACATCTTACATCATAATTTACCATCAAATCACTTAGAATTGGGGCCTTTCATTATCAAATGGAGGTTTCCAAGCATGTTAAGGTCTTAAACAAAGTAGGAGCTTAGACACTGAAAAACTACATCATTGATCAAATCAATTGCAATTAAAAGTAAGAATCAAAGACAAATCATCATGTATGCTATGTTAAATGTATATTGCACTTGCCTTGGCCTTTGATTTAGGGTTTCCAAGTCAAACTCTCAAGATCCAAGCTCTCTAAGCCTCCGAATCCCAAGAACTCCTCTAAAAGACCCCAAAACAATAAGATCAACAACTTCTACAACCCAATCCCAGGAAGAACCATAAATTAGAATTGAAGTTCATAAGAACAAACCCTAGGAAGGTATATACAAGGGATTAGATATTGAAACTTACCTTGATAGGAAGGGGATGAAGAGATATATCTAAGGAGATGATGAGTTCAAGTAGAAGAGGGCTAAAACTCTTGAGAGCTCTCTGATTTGGTGGAGCTTGGCTCTAGATTTGCAAGAAGAAACACTAGCTTGTTGAGGAAGAGAGAGAGAGAGAGAGAGAGAGAGAAAGAAGGGAAATGAGAGAATTGAAATGAGAGAAGCGAAGTGGGAAACGACTAAAATACCTTCCATTTAAGTAATGGCTAATGAAGAAGCTTTGAGGGCAGTTTTAAGATTTTACAAAGAGTTGCATAATTCTCCCAAGGACCCTAGCTATTCTAATACCAAATAACACCTAAGGGCCCCTCTACTACCAATCCCACAATTACAAACAATCCCCTTGACACTCTTTAAATAATAATTAACCCCTTAAACTCCCACTAATCTACTATAATTTAGCACAAACGAGCATAATTGCCATAAATAAAGGTAAGAAAAGGTCCGGACCTTACATTCCTCCCTCCTTTAGAACATTTGGTTCCCAAGATGTAAACATACAACATGTAAGGTATGCGGATACTTCTTCAACTCTTGCTCTCGAAGCTCCAATGTCACCTCCTCCGGGCTATTACGCTCCCACTCCACTTTCACACTAGGAATCGTCCTGGAACCTGCTCCTCCGTGTCAATGATGGCGATCGGTCTCTCCACATAAGAAGCGTCCAGCTCGATCTCCAAGAGCTCATAATATAATACGTGTGTCGGGCCCTCAACGTACTTCTTCAATAGTAAAACATGAAACACATTATGCACTCCTGATTGCTCTGGTGGAAGCTTAAACCGATAAGCAACGTCGCCCACTCTCTCCCTGATCTCAAAGGGTCCGACGAGTCTCCACCAACTTGCACTCTTTCCCAAATCTAAGAGTGCCTCTAGCTAGTGAAACCTTCAAGAATACTCGATCTCCCACCTGGAACTTTGTATTTCCTTCAGTTATTTACATAGCTCTGTTGGCGACTCCGAGCGATCTTCAACCTCTTAGAAATCTGCTTGTTATTCTTGCTGGTGTGACTTACTAGCGACAGTCCGTGGAAAATCCAAACACCAACCTCCTCCCAACAAAATGGAGTCCTAGACCTCCTCCCATACAAAGCATCGAATGGAGCTATGATAATACTTAAATGATAGCTATTGTTGTAACCAAACTCGCACAGCGGTTGGAATCCTCCCAATACTTCTTATAATCCAAGTCGCGGGCTCTCAATATATCCTCCAACGTCTGATTAGTGCGCTTCGATTGATCGTTTGTTTGCGGATGGTAAGTCGTACTGAAGTTCAACTTGGTACCCATGGCCTCCTACAAACATCCCCAGAATTGTGAAGTGAGTCTCGGGTCTCTGTCTGACACAATGGATATTGGAACTCCATGCAATCAAACGATCTCCTCAACATACTTCTTAGCCAAAACATCCATTCTTGACCTAATTCAAACTGGTAAAAACTAAGCAGATTTTGTCAACGGATTTATTATCACTCATATACCACCACAATGCTTCTTCGTAGGCAGGAACCTTGTAATGAAGTTCATCGTGATAAATGATATACTCCTATATCCACTCTGGAACTTGTAACTATTGCAAAGGACCTGTAGATTTCATGTGTTCCGCCTTGATCTATTGGCAAACTAAATATTTGGAGACGAATCCTGTAATTTTCTTCTTCATATTATTCCACATATATTGATTCCTCAAGTTTGATACCCCTTATCTAATAGCCAAATTGACAAGCCCAGTGGCGGAACTAGGGGGCTGGTCGGGGCCATGGCCCCCCTAAATTTCAAAAAAAATCCATTGGAATAAATGAAAGTTTAATGTTAGTTTTTGCAATGGCCCCCCCCCCCCCCCCCCCCCCCCCCTAACATCTCTTTTTTCAGAGTAGCCCCCACCCCCCCCCCCCCCCCGAAAAAAAAAAGAGTGGCTACCCACATACTACATTCGACTCTCTACACACTGCATTTTTTAAAAAATAATTCCTAAACTACCCCTCATTCTCTCTCCTTCCCTCTCTCTCCCTGCTCGTTGCCGGCAGCTGTCCGCCACCCGTCACTCGCCCTCTCTCTCCCCTTCCTCTCCTATCCTCTCCTTCTGTAACACCCCAATTTTGAATAACAAGAAAGTCGTCAAAGTACCGAAATTGGCGCGCTACTTCCTGGAAAATCCGAGAACTTCCAAGATCGTAGGTCCGCAGTGAGGTCCAATTTAAAACTTTTTCAACAATACAATAACAACGGTTAAATTGCAGAAGTATAAAGGATAAAGCGGAAGCAATATCAGAAATAGCGAAAGTATAAGGTATCATGATATATCAAGTGTAACGGGCTGAAGTCCAGCCTAAAAATATTAAGTGAGAAAAACAAAGGTTAATTAGATTTTTAGATCAAACCCTGCTCACAACAAAAGTCGTTCAAAACCCAAAACAAAGAAAGGCGTTCAAGCCCCAGGTGCTAGCTCTCCATCTACCGGCTCAACCTCATGGTCGGCCTGTCCCCATCCGTAGTCACCCACTACGGGCGCTGCAATAAGCGCAAGCTCTGCGTCCTCATACTCGGGGTCAAGACCTAAGCACCAAGAGTGGGTCAGATTTAAAGATCTGGCAAGTCACAGTATGCTAATAATATAGAATGCATGCATCAAAGTGAGTAGAGACCATAATAAAGTCAAGAGAATAGCAATGGTACAGATCCTAGGCAGTTGAGCAAGATAAACAATATAGAATCAGAATAAGCATAATAATAAACCTACACAAAATGGCACACTCACACAAGCTGGATACCGCGTGGTATTATGCCGCGGCCCTCCCATACTGAACACAGCCGCGGCGGGGAAAATCTTACAGTGCTGGGGATTATCTAGCCCCGCATACAACATCATCCATCATCACAACCTGAGACTGGACACGGTATCGCACCATCCGTCACCAACAATGCTCATCATGATAGCCACACAATACTCTCAATAGCTCCTACCAATGATGATCAGTCCAACTGACTGAGCTTAGATCAACTGAGTGAATGTCTATGCCGACTCAGGAAACAATAAAGGTCTATGTCTATCTAGGCTTTGCCTTGCGTGAACAAGGTCCTAACAAAGTCCCTAAGAGGTCCAAGTACCCAATACAACCCATGGATCATAGCCCAAGTCCAAGTCCAATCATTGGATCCATACCAAGGCCCATTAAGTACATGGCCTGGTCTACAACAGTCCAAACGAGATACAAGTCCATTTCCAATGACATATGATCCATTTACACCCATGATGAGTCACAAGCCCATACAATCTAACATCTCTAGTCTAGGATAATCTACATCCAATCTTAGGCCATAAAAAGAGCCTGCCTAGCCATAGACACTGGTCAATGTTCACCCAATCATATTACCGGGTCACCTCTAAGTAGTCCTAGGTTCAGGTCATCCATTTTCCATTTAATTAACAAGTATAAGCAATAATAAGGACAATAGAGTGACAGTAATAATATGAGGGGGATGAATCTCCAAGTATAAGAATCAATGGGAGATATCAACAGTTCAACATAAGTAAATGATTCACTTTTAGATTCAGGTCTATCTCAGGTAATTCGATCTTTAAGTGAACCACAGATGCTAAGGAATACTGTGTTTGGTGCTTAGAAGTTATGAGCATCATTGGTAACGTATAAAGGTCGAATCATCTTAGATTACATAACCTGGATCTTAATTAGTGAACCCCACGAGTCAAGGTTGAGCTACACCATTGACTCGTGGTTGGCACAGTGATGGAAGTCTATTTGGAAAGTCAATGGGCCTCACAAACGATCACAACATGAGAAACCAAAGTCTGAGAAACTTACTGTACACAGTGTGCTCGGTCGATCTCCTGGCCTGGGGTCAACCTGGCACACTGGGATCAGAGAGTATTCACCCTTCAGGTAAAGTCCTGGATTTTTGGAATTTCAGTATGCTCGGTCGACCTCCTGGCCTGGTCAGTCGACCACGCACACTGTAAATTCTGGCTAAGGGGTGTCCCAAGTTTCAGCTTCTTTCTCTAGAAATTCTGATCTCGGTCAACTGATCTCGGTCTTTTGGCTCTGAGCTCGGTCAAGTACTGAGCTCGGTCAGGCACTGGGCTCGGTCAAGCACTGAGCTCGGTTAAGTACTGAGCTCGGTTAAGCACTGAGCTTGGCTAAAACACTGAGCTCGGCCCAACACTAAACTCGGCTAAGACACTGAGCTTGGCCAAACACTGAACTCGGCTAGAACACTGAGCTCGGTCAATTCATTGAGCTCGGTCAAACAACTAAGTTTGGTCAACTGCGTATACTGAACTCTGGGTTTGAGGAAAATTCTAATTGGGTCTAATAAAATACTCAGGGCTTAATTTAATTCTAAAATCTAATGTGAATCCCAAAGGTATAATCTTAAGGATCCCACCTCTAATTAGATTCAATAGAGACTAAATGAGTCTTTATTCTATTTTCTAAAATTAATGGCGGTAGTTAATTAATCTATCAATAATATATTATACCCATGTTTAAAACTAATCTAAAACAAATGGGGTCCCATATAAAAAGTGCCCAGCCATCACCCCCTTCTCTTTCTTATTTATTCTAATGTCCAAGTCAAAAGGTCCATTCACTCTCTCTCCTCTCTTATTCCCAAGCACCCTCAGACCAATATACCTCACTCATCTCTATCCTCTCTCACACGTCACCATCATCTCTTCCACCTATTCCCACAGAATTCCATAACAGAACCGAGTTTTGTAATGGTTTCTAACGGTCTCGCCTGGGGTTGGAAAATATAGGAATTGTGGGCCCCACTGATCAAGGGTCCACGATCAGCCTTCATCATCCAGGTCGTCCAAGCCCCACAACAGATCCTAAGGTCCTGATTGGCATCAAGTAATCCTACCGGGCCCCACAACCTGGTGTTTTAAAATATAAAAACACTTTTAGTTAATGACGCCAGTAGTGTGTAAAACACTGAGATGAGGGGCCAGATGGGACTCGATCTCCATGGGTCCACCACCATTAGGTTCGCCCAAGACCCTTCTAGAAGATGTGGGGTTCTGATTTCCAGAGGTGGCCCACCTGGGCCCCACAGTCTCCAAAAAATGGAATAAATCCCTGCCACGGTTTTGGTTTAAAATAGTTTGGTGTCCCCTGCCATTCGAATATGGATCATGGCCCTTCCTTGATTAAGGACAGAATCAGACTCCTCCCCCATGGTCGCCCCACCATATCCGCCCCAATGGACAGACCATATCTATGATCGGATCAATCTGTGGGTCCCGCAGCCAATCAAGCCAAAACTGGTTTTCTACACAACAGTCCACTATTCCTTTGATCAGATACTGGATCGAGGGCAAGGGGATGTCGACACACCATGGGACTAGCCCCTCTAGTGTCGCCCGTGGGTCCTCTATCAGATCCACGGTTCGAATCTACCATCGGGTGGCCCACCTGGGTCCCGGTCTCAACGCAAACAGAGAGGGTTTCCACTGTTCATCTCCGGAAATTCTGCTACAGATCACCCCCAACTCTGGAATTCTCCTCCTCAACCAATTTCCCATCCAGCCATTTCATTAGATAAACAACAGAATCATAAAAACACTTCAATGCCCAACCATCCATCAATCTTCCAAATGAGGTAACCTCATCCATCAATGGCCAAAGAAAAACCAAAAGACAAGCTCCAAGATAAATCTAAATAGGGCTGTGAAAATTAACCGTGAAAACCGAACCGCCCAGCCGAAACGACCGTTTAGTCGGTTTATAGATTTTTTTTAAAACAACACCGACCGAACGGTTTTTATAAGTTTTTTTTTTTCAACGGTCGGTTTTTATAATTATGTAGAAACCATTCGGTTAAAACCGAACCGACCGAACAAAGTCTTTTATCAAAACATCACTTGAGGCCATGATAGTTGAATAGTATGGTTGGCTGGCATATGACGAAATAACAACATAAGTTATTAATTTGTAGAACTGAAAAACATACCGTGATTTGTGTACATACTTGTATGATTACATTGAGCACACCGTTTTTTTTTTATGTTTCTAAAGTGACATTATTGTCTCCATGTGGATTGCTTGTAACTGTAGGAATTTGGATCATTCAAGCCAGCCCTCACAGAATCTTTGAGGCTTGCCTTGTATCCATCAGTAGGGCCCATATCTTCATTATAAACTACTCATAAATCATACTGTCGTCTTCAATTTGGGTGAAATTTTTCTCTCTTAATTTCCTGAACATCTTCCAACAAAAAAAAAAAAAAAACACCCAATTAACCGAAGACCGACCGAAACCGACCGAACCGAAATGTCGGTTTTCAATGTCCAGTATATGTACTTTGGTCGGTTTCGGTTATCGCAAAATTATAAAACCGAAAGTTTCGGCTCGGGTGTCATATGTCGTTAAACCGACCGAAAACCGACCGCTTACAGCCCTAAATCTAAACATGTATAAAAAAGAATTGGAATTTGCATAATCAAGAGGAAGAAAAATCATGCATTCTAAGTTACCAGCATAGAGCACTTGCCTTGATTGATTGAAGGTAGAAGGAAAAGAGAGAATAATAGAAAACCAGCTAGTAAAAAGGGGTGGGTTTCCTCGGTTGTTGATCATCTGGGGAGTCCTGACTGAGGTCCTCTACAAGAGCTGGGGATTCCAGGAAGAGAATGAGAAAATGAGAGACAGTGGAATTGGGGGGAAGATGAAGGTTCGTTGGATAGAAGTGGGGAAGAAGAAGAGAGAAAAGAGATGGGAATTGAGAGAAGAGATGAACAGTAGCTTCGTTGGGAGAGGGAGGGCTTATCTTATTAGGTTGGGTTTTAGGGCTAGGGACAAAAATGCCCTTGGGGTTAGAATGGGATTAAGGTTAGGATAGAGGGTATTTAGGTCTTTTAGGTATGGTTCTAGAAGGTACTTTAGTGGAAACCCACCCTATGGACCATATTAATATCCAGTTAGGGCCCCTAACAAACTAACAACTCTAAAATTATAAAAGAAACCCTATTAATTCTATCAATCACACAATTAGACTAATCTAACTAAAACCTAGGAAAATACATAACTACCCCACCAAGCCCCATAATTAGTACAATTAATATACTTAGGCTAATATATAGTATTCAAATTCAAATTGAGGGCCCACCAGGGGTGGGGCTAATGTGATTCCCAAAGGTATAATCTTAAGGATCCCACATCTAATTAGATTCAATAGAGACTAAATGAGTCTTTATTCTATTTTCTAAAATTAATGGGGGTAAATCTAAAACAAATGGGGTCCCGTATAAAAAGTGCCCAACCATCACCCCCTTCTCTTTTTTATTTATTCTAATGTCCAATTCAAAAGGTCCACTCTCTCTCTCTCCTCTCTTATTCCCAAGCACCCTCAAACCACCATACCTCACTCATCTCTATCCTCTCTCACACGTCACCATCATCTCTTCCACCTGTTCCCACAGAATTCCATAACAGAACCGAGTTCTGTAATGGTTTCTAACAATCTCGCTTTGGGTTGGAAAATACAGGAATCATGGGCCCCACTGATCAAGGGTCCACGATCAGCCTTCCTCATCCAGGTCGTCCAAGGCCCCACAACAGATCCTAAGGTCCTGATTGGCATCAAGTAATCCTACCGGGCCCCACAACCTGGTGTTTTAAAAAATAAAAACCCTCTTAGTTAATGACGTCAGTAGTGTGTAAAACACTAAGATGAGAGGCCAGATGGGACCCGATCTCGATGGGTCCACCACCATTAGGTTCGCCCAAGACCCCTCTAGCAGATGTGGGGTTCTGATTTCCAGAGGTGGCCCACCTGGGCCCCACAATCTCCAAAAAATGGAATGAACCCCTGCCACGGTTTTGGTTTAAAACAGTTTGGTGTCCCCTGCCATTCGAATATGGATCATGGCCCTTCCTTGATTAAGGACCGGATCAGACTCCTCCCCCATGGTCGGCCCACCATATCCGGCCCAATGGACGGACCAGATCTATGATCGGATCAATCTGTGGGTCCCGCAGCCAATCAAGCCTACACAATCGTCCACTATTCCTTTGATCAGATACTGGATCGAGGGCAAGGGGATGTCCACACACCATGGGACATGCCCCTCTAGTGTCGCCCGGGGGTCCTCTATCAGATCCACGGTTCGGATCTACCATCGGGTGGCCCACCTGGGTCCCGGTCTCAACGCAAACAGAGAGGGTTTCCACTCTTCATCTCCGGAGATTCTGCTACAGATCACCCCCAACTCTGGAATTCTCCTCCTCAACCCATTTCCCATCCAGCCATTTCATTAGATAAACAACAGAATCATAAAACACTTCAATGCCCAACCATCCATCAATCCAAACCATCGATCTTCCAAATGAGGTAACCTCATCCATCAATGGCCAAAGAAAAACCAAAAGACAAGCTCTCAGAAAAATCAAAACATGTATAAACAGGAATTGGAATTTGCAGAATCAAGGGGAAGAGAAATCATGTATTCTAAGTTACCAGCATAGAGAACTTGCCTTGATTGATTGAAGGTAGAAGGAAAAAAGAGAATAATAGAAAACCAGCTAGTAAAAAGGGGTTTCCTCGGGTGTTGATCGTCTGGGGAGTCCTGACTAAGGTCCTCTACAAGAGCTGGGGATTCCAGGAAGAGAAAGAGAGAAGGACATACAGTGGAATTGGGGGGAAGATGAAGGTTCGTTGAAGAGAAGTGGGGAAGAAGAAGAGAGAAAAGAGATGGGAATTGAGAGAAGAGATGAACAATAGCTTCGTTGGGTGAGGGAGGGCTTAACTTATATAGGTTGGGTTTTAGGGCCAGGGAAAAAAATGCCCTTGGGGTTAGAATGGGATTAGGGTTAGGGTAGAGGGTATTTAGGTCTTTAGGTGAGGTTCGAGAAGGTACTTTAGTGGAAAACCCGCCCCTATGGACCATACTAATATCTAGCTAGGGCCCTTAGCAAACTAACAATTCTAAAATTGTAAGAGACACCCTATTAATTCTGTTAATCACACAATTAGACTAATCTAACTAAAACCTAGGAAAATACATAACTACCCCACCAAGCCCCATAATTAGTACAATTAATATACTTAGGCTAATATATAGTATTCAAATTCAAATTGAGGGCCCACCAGAGGTGGGGCTAATGTGATTCCCAAAGGTATAATCTTAAGGATCCCACCTTTAGTTTGATTCAATAGAGACTAAATGAGTCTTTATTCTATTTTCTAAAATTAATGGGGGTAAATGTAAAACGAATGGGGTCCCATATAAAAAGTGCCCAGCCATCCCCCCCTTCTCTTTGTTATTTATTCTAATGTCCGAGTCAAAAGGTCCATTCTCTCTCTCTCCTCTCTTATTCCCAAGCATCCTCATACCACCATACCTCACTCATCTCTATCCTCTCTCACACGTCACCATCATCTCTCCCACCTGTTCCCACAGAACTCCATAACAGAACTAAGTGTTGTAATGGTTTCTAACAGTCTCGCCTGTGGTTGGAAAATACAGGAATCCTGGGCCCCACTGATCAAGGGTCCACGATCAGCCTTCATCATCCAGGTCATCCAAGGCCCCACAACAGATCCTAAGGTCCTGATTGGCATCAAGTAATCCTACCGAGCCCCACAACCTGGTGTTTTAAAAAATAAAAACCCACTTAGTTAATGACGTCAGTAGTGTGTAAAACCCTAAGATGAGGGACCAGATGGGACTCGATCTCCATGGGTCCACCACCATTAGGTTCGCCCAGACCTCTCTAGCAGATGTGGGGTTCTGATTTCCAGAGGTGGCCCACCTGGGCCGCACAGTCTCTAAAAAATGGAATAAATCCCTGCCACGGTTTTGGTTTAAAACAGTTTGGTGTCCCCCGCCATTCGAACATGGATCATGACCCTTCCCTGATTAAGGACCAGATCAGACTCCTCCCCCATGGTCACCCTGTAACGCCCCAATTCCGGATACCGAGAAAATCGTCAAAGTACCGAAATTAGCGCGCTACTTCCCGGAAAATCCGAGAACTTCCAAGATCGTAGGTCCGCAGTGAGGTCCAATTTAAAACTTTTTCATCAACATAATAACAATGGTTAATTGCGGAAGCATGATAGTATAGCGGAAGCATAAGGTATCATCGTATATATGTCAAATGTAGAAGGGCTGAAGTCCAGCCTAAATGTATAGTGATAACAAAATCAAAGTTTAATTACATATTTTTCATTACTACCCAACTCACAACAAATGTCTCTCAAAACCCAGAAAAAAGAACACTCAAACCCCTGCAGCTAGTGTCGGCTCTCCACCTTCCGGCTCGACCTCATGGTCGGCCGGCCCCCATCCGTAGTCGCCTACTACGGGCACCTCAACGAGTGCGAACGCATCGCCCTCGAACTCGGGGTCAAGACCTAAGCACCAAGAGTGGGTCAGATCTAAAGATCTGGCAAGTCACAATATGCAGATAATATAGAATGTATGCATCAAAATGAGTAGAGACATGTATAAAGTTAAGAGAATAACAAAGGTACATATGCTATGCGGTCGTGCAAGATAACCATGTAGAATCATAATAAACATAACAGTAATAAACCTACACAATATGGCACATCCACATAAGCTGGTCACCGCGGGATATTATGCCGCGGCCCTCCCATACTGAACACAGTCGCGGTAGGGATCCTAAGCTAATGCTAGGGATTACTAACCCTGCAAATATCATCAACATCATCCACAACGACCGGAACCGGCATCACACCGTCCGTCCCAACAGTGCTCATCATGATAGCCACACAACAAATCTCAATAGCTCCTACCAGTGATGATCAGTCCAACTGGCTGAGCTTAAATCAACTCAGTGAATGTCTATGCCGACTCGGAAACAATAAAGGTCTGTGTCTGTCTAGGCTTTGCCTTGCGTGAACAAGGTCCTAACAAAAGTCCCTAAGAGGTCCAAGTACTCAATATAAACTGTGGATCATAGTCCAAGTCCAATTCCATCATTGGATCCATACCAAGGCCCACCAAATACATGGCCTGATCTATAACAGTCCATATGAGATACAAGTCCATATTCAATGACATATGATCCATTTACAACCTTAATGGGTCACAAGCCCATACAATCTAACCTCTCCATTCTAGGGTAATTCACATCCAACTTAGGCCATAAAAAGGGCCCGCCTAGCCACAGACACGGGTCAATGTTCCACCCAATCAGATTACCGGGTCACCTCTAAGTATTCCTAGGTTTAAGTCCTCCATTTTCCATTTAATTAACAGGTATGAGCAATAATAAGGACAATAGAGTGATAATCGTAGTATGAGGGAGATGAATCTCCAAGTACACGAATCATAGGGGGATAGCAACAGTCCAACCTAGGTAAATGGTCCACTTTCGGATACAGGTCCATCTCAGGTAATTCGATCTTTAAGTGAAACCACAGATGCTAAGGAATATTGTGTTTGGTGCTTAGAAGTTCTGTGCATCATTTTGGTAACGTATAAAGGTCGAATCATCTTAGATTACATAACCTGGACTTTAATTAGTGGACCCCACGAGTCAAGGTTGAGCCGTACCATTGACTCGTGGCTGGCACAGTGATGGAAGTCTATTTGAATGGTCAATGGGCCCTACATATGATTGCAACAATAGAAATTAGAATCTGGGAAGTGTCACTGTACACAGTGTGCTCAGCCGACCTCCTGGCCTGGGCGGTCAGCTCGGCACACTGGGACCAGAGAAGGAAAAACACCCTACAGGCAAAAGCCTGTTTGTCCAGAACTTCCTGTGAGTTCGGCTAACTCCCTGGCCTGGGTAGTTGGCCGTGCACACTAAGAATTCTGGCTAAAGGGAATGTCCCAGGTTCTAGTCTCCTTTGTTGAAATCCCACCTTTTGGAAATCCATCTCGGAGTTCGGCTAAGCAATGGAGTTCAATTGAATACTCAGTTCGGCCACCCAACTCAGCTCGGCAAAGGCCTAGCTCAGTTCGGCCACCCAACTGAGTTCAGAGAAATGCATTGAGTTCGGCTAGGCATTGAGGTTGGTCAAGCTTAGCTTGGTTAAGCACTGAGTTCGGCTATGCTCGAAGTCCGGTCTGGCACAGAACCCGGTCTGGCGCTGAGCTCTGTAAAACACTGAGTTCGGCCATAACACTGAGTTCGGCCGTAACACTGAACCCGGCTTTGAGCACTGAGCTCGGCCTAGACACTTAGCTCGGCTAAACGCGAACCTCATCCTAACCATTATGCTCGGCAGAACTCTGAGTTCGGCTAGCGTTGAATCCAGCCATCGCGGAGTTCGGCCAGCACTGAGCTCGGCAGTTGCTGAGCTGCGCTAACGCTAAGCTCGGCAACCGCTGGGCTCTGCAAGTGCTGAGCTCGGCCATCGCTGGACTCTGTCCATCTCTCCATCAATGTTGTGTTCTGTTACAGAACCCAGTTCTGCGACAGGATACAACTTCTCATTAAGCACAGGAATGGTGGTCCACCTCTGATCAAAATCCAGGTCAAGTAGCACCCCATGGTCGCACAGGCCCCCCCCCCCCCTCACATAAACGTAGGGTCCTGATCCACCAAGGGTGGTCCTACTTCGATTCCGATCACAACACAACGAGGTGGGTTCTCGTCATTCCATCTCCGGAAAACCCATCACTGCAACCCAATTCTCCTGGGTTTCTCCATAGACCATTACAGAAGCAAAATAAATCATTCCTACATCATCTACCCATCATCAACCGGCCATTGATCATCCAAATGAGGTAATCCCATCCATTAATGGCCAAAGGAACCAAACAAACATGCTCAAGGATCGATCTAAACATATATATTACAAATTGGAATTCTACTGCAAATCAAAGGAAGGAAACATGCAATCTAGACTACCAGCACAGTGCACTTGCCTTGATCAATTGAAGGTAGAAGGAAAAGAGAGAAAACCACAGGAAAAAGAGAAAAGGTCTCGACAGTAGCTCTTATGGTGCAGGTTGGTCTCGGCTGGCCTTCTGTCAGGGATTTCTGGGGCGAGGAAGAGAAAAGAAAGATTGGAGGGGGAGATGTGGGTTCGTTGGAGGGAATTGGGGAAGAAGAAGAGAGAAGAGATTGGAGTTTGAGAGAAAAGGAGATGAACAGTAGTTGTTAGGGCAGGGGGAGGGTTTTGTTTATATAGGTTGGGTTTTTGGGTTAGGGACAAAATTGCCCTTAGGGTTAAAATAGGATTAGGGTTAGGGTAAAGGGTATCTAGGTCTTTAGGTGATCTTCTAGAAGATTCTTTGGTGCAAACCCCCCTATGGTAAAAACAAACTCTAGCTAGGGCCTCTAACAAACTCCCTAACCCTAGAAATAACAAAAGACACCCTATTGACTCTACTAATTACACTACTAGTCTAACCCTAGGAAAAATACATAACTACCCTCACTAAGTCCCATAAATAATATAATTAAAATACTTAGGCTAATAAATAGTATTCAAATTCACATTGAGGGCCCACCAGGGGTGGGGTCTCACACACCCCCACCATATCCGGCCCAATGGACGGACCAGATCTATGATCGGATCAATTCGTGGGTCCCATAGCCAATTAAGCCAAAACTGGTTTTCTACACAACGGTCCACTCTTCCTTTGATCAGATATTGGATCGAGGGCAAGGGGATGTCCACACACCATGGGACCAGCCCCTCTAGTGTCGCCCGTGGGTCCTCTATCAGATCCACGGTTCGGATCTACCATCGGGTGGCCCACCTGTGTCCCGGTCTCAACGCAAACAGAGAGGGTTTCCACTGTTCACATCCGGAAATTCTACTACAGATCACCCCCAACTCTGGAATTCTCCTCCTCAACCCATTTCCGATCCAGCCATTTCATTAGATAAATAAAAGAATCATAAAAACACTTCAATGCCCAACCATCCATCAATCCAGACCATCGATCTTCCAAATGAGGCAACCTCATCCATCAATGGCCAAAGAAAAACTGAAAGAAAAGCTCCAAGATAAATTTAAACATGTATAAACAGGAATTGGAATTTGCATAATCAAGAGGAAGAAAAATCATGCATTCTAAGTTACCAGCATAGAGCACTTGCAGTGATTGATTGAAGGTAGAAGGAAAAGAGAGAATAATAGAAAACCAGCTAGTAAAAAGGGGTTTCCTCGGTTGTTGATCGTCTGGGGAGTCCTGACTGAGGTCCTCTACAAGAGCTGGGGATTCCCGGAAGAGAAAGAGAGAAGGACAGACAGTGGAATTGGGGGGAAGATGAAGGTTCGTTGGAGAGAAGTGGGGAAGAAGAAGAGAGAAAAGAGATGGGAATTGAGAGAAGAGATGAACAGTAGCTTCGTTGGGTGAGGGAGGGCTTAGCTTATATAGGTTGGGTTTTAGGGCTAGGGACAAAAATGCCCTTGGGGTTAGAATGGGATTAGGGTTAGGGTAGAGGGTATTTAGGTGAGGTTCTAGAAGGTACTTTAGTGGAAACCCCCCCTATGGACCATACTAATATCTTGCTAGGGCCCCTAACAAACTAACAACACTAAAATTGTAAAAGACACCCTATTAATTCTATTAATCACACAATTAGACTAATCTAACTAAAACCTAGGAAAATACATAACTACCCCCACCAAGCCCCATAATTAGTACAATTAATATACTTAGGCTAATATATAGTATTCAAATTCAAATTGAGGGCCCACCAGAGGTGGGGCTAATGTGATTCCCAAAGGTATAATCTTAAGGATCCCACCTTTAATTTGATTCAATAGAGACTAAATGAGTCTTTATTCTATTTTCTAAAATTAATGGGGGTAAATCTAAAACGAATGGGGTCCCATATAAAAAGTGCCCAGCCATCCCCCCTTCTCTTTGTTATTTATTATAATGTCTGAGTCAAAAGGTCCATTCTCTCTCTCTCCTCTCTTATTCCCAGGCATCCTCAGACCACCATACCTCACTCATCTCTATCCTCTCTCACACGTCACCATCATCTCTCCCACCTGTTCCCACAGAACTCCATAACAGAACTGAGTTCTGTAATGGTTTCTAACAGTCTCGCCTGCGGTTGGAAAATACAGGAATCTTAGGCCCCACTGATCAAGGGTCCAAGATCAGCCTTCATCATCCAGGTCGTCCAAGGCCCCACAACAGATCCTAAGGTCCTGATTGGCATCAAGTAACCCTACCGGGCCCCACAACCTGGTGTTTTAAAAAATAAAAACCCTCTTAGTTAATGACGCCAGTAGTGTGTAAAACCTTGAGATGAGGGGCCAGATGGGACTCGATCTCCATGGGTCCACCACCATTAGGTTCGCCCAGACCCCTCTAGCAGATGTGGGGTTCTGATTTCCAGAGGTGGCCCACCTGGGCCCCACAGTCTCTAAAAAATGGAATAAGTCCCTGCCACGGTTTTGGTTTAAAACAGTTTGGTGTCCCCCGCCATTCGAACATGGATCATGGCCCTTCCCTGATTAAGGACCAGATCAGACTCCTCCCCCATGGTCGCCCCACCATATCCGGCCCAATGGACGGACCAGATCTATGATCGGATCAATCCGTGGGTCCCACAGCCAATCAAGCCAAAACTGGTTTTCTACACAACGGTCCACTCTTCCTTTGATCAGATATTTGATCAAGGGCAAGGGGACGTCCACACACCATGGGACCAGCCCCTCTAGTGTCGCACGTGGGTCCTCTATCAGATCCACGGTTCGGATCTACCATCGGGTGGCCCACCTGTGTCCCGGTCTCAACGCAAACAGAGAGGGTTTCCACTGTTCACATCCGGAAATTCTACTACAGATCACCCCCAACTCTGGAATTCTCCTCCTCAACCCATTTCCCATCCAGCCATTTCATTAGATAAATAAAAGAATCATAAAAACACTTCAATGCCCAACCATCCATCAATCCAGACCATCGATCTTCCAAATGAGGCAACCTCATCCATCAATGGCCAAAGAAAAACTGAAAGACAAGCTCCAAGATAAATTTAAACATGTATAAACAAGAATTGGAATTTGCATAATCAAGAGGAAGAAAAATCATGCATTCTAAGTTACCAGCATAGAGCACTTGCAGTGATTGATTGAAGGTAGAAGGAAAAGAGAGAATAATAGAAAACCAGCTAGTAAAAAGGGGTTTCCTCGGTTGTTGATCGTCTGGGGAGTCCTGATTAAGGTCCTCTACAAGAGCTGGGGATTCCCGGAAGAGAAAGAGAAAAGGACAGACAGTGGAATTGGGGGGAAGATGAAGGTTCGTTGGAGAGAAGTGGGGAAGAAGAAGAGAGAAAAGAGATGGGAATTGAGAGAAGAGATGAACAGTAGCTTCGTTGGGTGAGGGAGGGCTTAGCTTATATAGGTTGGGTTTTAGGGCTAGGGACAAAAATGCCCTTGGGGTTAGAATGGGTTAGGGTTAGGGTAGAGGGTATTTAGGTGAGGTTCTAGAAGGTACTTTAGTGGAAACCCCCCCTATGGACCATACTAATATCTTGCTAGGGCCCCTAACAAACTAACACATCTAAAATTGTAAAAGACACCCTATTAATTCTATTAATCACACAATTAGACTAATCTAACTAAAACCTAGTTCGTCAAAACGTTGCAATGTCTGGAGACAAGCCCGAACTCTTAGGGCTGAACTCCTCCTCCTCCCAGAATCCATCGCCAGCTGCTTCCCCCCTTTTTCAGAGCTCAGATTTCCCCCCTCTGTCAAAAAATCACTCCTCTCTGCCATCTTCTTCCCTACCAGCACTATAGCCTCCACCCTCCTTCGTCACTTTCAATCACCCAGAGGTATGCCATCAAAAACCCTCCGATCAGATTACAGACCCTCTTCCGCCCTCCCCTCCTCCTCTGCCCTGGGACCAAGCCGAGTTAAACCTCTTGCATCAGCACTTAACAGGTATTCTTTCATCTTATACTAGCAGGCTCCCTATCTCTCTTAACCTAGCTGCTCCCCCCTGTTTAGCTCGCCCCTCTTCTCCCTCCAAGTCTCCAGACCCCTCCTTTTCTTCTGCTCAGCTAATCTCCCTCCCTGTACAGATCTTGGTTCAGATCCTTAAATTAGTGCCCTCCCCACCAGAGAAACCCCTGCAGCCAAACCCCACCCAATCAGAGAAACCCCTGCAGCCCAATCCTCCTTCTCCCTCTAGCTGGTCTGCTCTTTTCCCCAAATTCTAGTCCTTTAGCTCCAGTAGACTACCCCCCTTCCTCTATCGTTGATGGCCAACTTCAGATGAAAATCCCCTCTGCCATGATAGAGCCCAGTAAGCAATCCTTCTCCAATGCGGTTATTGGTAGATTTCTGGGTAAAAGACCCACTGTTGAATGGCTAACCTGGCAAATCAACTCTAACTGGAAGCTCTCCAAACCATGTTTAATCTCCCTAACTGATAAGGGCCACTTTCTGTTTAGATTTAGTGACATAGTAGACAGAGACTATGCTCTATCCTTATCCCCTATTTCTCTCCAAGAAAAAAAGCTCCACCTTCTGCCCTGGTCCCCTAGCCAAGGCCCTTTCACCTGGCCTACCCTGCACCCAGTCTGGATCAGAATTCATGGAGTCCCTTACCACTGTTGGAGTAGCAACATCCTTTTCTCCATTGCAAGTGCAATTGGCCACCCTATAAAACTAGATGATATCACTGCTTCTCAGAAACTCTTCACTTTTGCCAGAGTTTTGGTAAACTTAGATCTATCCAAACCTAAGCCCCCAGAAATCAAAGTGGATCTTGAAGGGGAATCGGAGGTCATTCTCTCTGTCTACTATGAAAACTTACCCTGTCCTAAATGTTTATCCACTTCTCATGCTAAGAGCCAATGTAAATCCTTTCCCCCAATCCCTAAACCCAAGCCTTCTCTGCCAGCTCCCAATGGAGCTGAAGGTATTATGGGGAAACCTCCCACCCTTCTACCCGTCCCTGTTACTAATACTGCCAACCCCATTCCTCTCCCAGTACCATCTCACTTGGCTGACCCCCTCTTCTCCTCTCCCCGGACTCCTTATCCTCTGTTGTCCCTCCAACCACCACCTTAACCCCGCTAGACCTCTCTCAGACATTTACAGCAACCCCTCCCCCTGTCCCAATTTCCTCTAACCCCCTACACCTCTCTCAGCCAATTACAGCAGCCTCTACCCTCATCCCTACTTCCTCTAAGGACAAACCCCTCCCTTCCTCCCCTCCCAATATTCCTGCCCCCAGCAATTCCTCCAGGCTAGAGGCTCTGCCTCAAGAAATTATGCTCGAAATTTTGGATAAAATTCCTACACCTACACTAAATACCTCTAACCTTTTCTCTGTCTTGGAAAATTGCTCTCTCCTTGATCCTACCTCTGCAAACCTTTGTTCTACCCTCCTCTCCCCTCACCCTGATGCAGATACCTCCAGCCCCCTTAACCAATCCCAAATCCCTAAGCTCCCTACCCTGCCTTCTGCCACCTCGCTGATAGTGGACCTCTCACCCCTTCCCAACAAAACTAAGAAATCTAGAGCCAAATCTAAAAAGGCTTCCTCCTCTTCCAAGCCTATCACTAGGAGCTCAGATGGTGGCCTCTCCTCCCTACCAAGTTTGAAATGATTACAATCCTATATTGGAATTGCAGGGGTATTGCCAACTCCCCAACCCACAGAACCCTCTACCATCTGACTTCTTCTAAATCTCCAGACATTATCTTTCTTGCTGAGCCCATGACCTCTGTCCCTCCCTCTTCTTTGCTGGCTTCCCTTGGTTTTGACGGTTTCCTCTCTAATAATCCTCTATCAAATGCCTCCATTTGGTGTTTGTTCAAATCTAACTCTTCTCTCAATCTATCCATTTCTGACTTCTCCTCCCAGCATCTTTCCATTTCTTTCCTTGACCCAACTTTGGGTACCTAATGCCTACTCACTGGGATTTATGCTTCAACAAATTACATTCAGAGAAGAGTTCTCTGGGACTACCTCACCTCCAAGTCTTCCTCCACCAACACCCCTTGGTGTGCTATAGGCGACTTCAACTCCATCTCCTCTGCCTCAGAGAAATTGAGCTTCAGGCCTTCCCGTCTAAATACAGACTTCCAGCAAATGATCATTAATTCAGGGCTGCAAGATTTGGGGTACTCAGGTAACTCCTACACCTGGTCAAATAACCGCAGAGGCTCAAGCTATGTAGCTGCTAGAGTAGATCGTGCTCTCTGCAACCACCAGTGGATTTCCCTCTCCTGTGACCCCCACCTCACTCATCTCCCTAAGATCTCTTCTAATCACTGCCCCCTGCTCCTTTCTCACATACAACACCTTCCCCCTACAAATGCTCCTTTCAAATTTGAAACCATGTGGACTCAACATCCAGATTTTCTCAGACTGGTGCAAGAGAATTGGGACCCAGGATTAGTGGGTCACCCTCAATATGTCTTATCTCAAAATCTGAAGTTGATGAAGTTGGTCCTTAAGGCCTGGAATAAGTCTGTCTTTGGAGACCTTAGGCTAAAAGTGCTCCAAGCTGAAACCAAAGTCCAATATGTCCAAACTCTCCTTGATGTTGAGCCGTCGGACCTTCTTCACCAAGAGCTTGCTGAGGCAAAAACTTCTCTTCATAATTGGCTTCAAATTCAGGAAACCCACTGGCGCCAAAAATCCAGAATCAATTGGCTTAAGGAGGGTGATAGGAACACAGCCTTTTTCCATGCTTCTGCAAAGTCAAGAGGCACAGCAAATCGCATTGATAGGATCCTCTCGGAAGGAGTTTGGGTCGAAGACCAAAGACAGATTCAACACTTGGCAGTAAACCATTTCTCTTCAATAGCTCAACTCTCCCATCCAGATCCTTCTGATGGCCTCTTCTCCACAGATAGCAACAAAGTTTCATCTGCCCAAAACATCTGCTTATCAGCTATTCCGGATGCTACAGAAATAAAAAATGCAGTCTTTGCGCTTCCTAAGGACAACTCTCCAGGCCCTGATGGTTTCTCAGGATCCTTCTTCACTTCTACTTGGCATATCACTGGTCCTACAGTGATCAAGGCAGTGCAACATTTTTTCTCCTCTGGTAAGCTCTACAAAGCCTCAAATGCCTACTTTATCACCCTCATCCCTAAAAGCCAAATCCCCCAGCTCTTTCTCTGACTTTAGGCCAATTAGCCTGCTTAATTTTTCTTACAAAATCATTGCTAAAATCCTCTCCTTTAGACTATCTTTGCTTCTTCCTTCTCTCATTACTGTCAACCAGGCTGCCTTTGTCAAAGGCAGATCTATACACCACCACATAGCCTTAGCCCATGAGTTATTCCAAAAACTACATTCCAAAATGAGAGGTGGCTCTCTTTGTATGCAACCTGACATCTCCAAAGCTTTTGATAAACTCAGCTGGTCCTTCTTGTTCAAGGCCCTTGCCTTCTTTGGCTTCTCTGATGCTTGGGTTAAATTAATTAAAGAATGTGTTTGTACAACCAAGGGATCAGTTCTCATCAATAGAACTCCCTGTGGTTTCTTTCATTCCAATTGTGGGCTTAGGCAAGGAGATCCTCTCTCCCCCTACTTGTTCATCCTCGCTGAAGAAGTCTTAGGCCTCAACATCCAAAACCTGCTCACTAACAATCTTATTTCCCCCATATCCAATGTCTCCTCCACCCCTTGCCACCTCTTTTATGCAGATGACATCCTAATCTTTCTAAAAGGACACAAAAAAAAGCATTCTTGCTCTGAAAGAGGTTCTAACCAGCTATCAATCCAGCTCTGGGCAGTCCATTAATCCCAGAAAGAGTAAGCTCTTCCTTGGTAACTGCAGTAGGAGAACCAAGAGCCAAATTCTAGCCATTACAGAGCTTACAGATCACTCTCTCTCCTCTACATACCTTGGAGCTCCTCTCTTTATTGGCAGCCCCAAAGGACATCATTTTAACCCTCTGCTGGAAGGTTCTTCTCCAAAATCTCAGAATGGAAGTCTAGGCTTTTGTCTTTGGCAGGGCGAAGAGTTTTGGTCAGACATGTGCTGAGTAGTTTGGCTATCCACAATTTCTTTGGTTTTCCCTCTCCCAAAGTCTGTTTCCAATCACATGGAGCGTTTGATGAGGAATTTCCTCTGGTCTGCTCAAGCTTCTAGAACAAGAAGGAATCAGATCCGCTGGGAGGTTGTCTGTCGCCCCACGCTAGAAGGTGGTCTTGGCATCAGACGAATCAATGATCAGAATGTGGCCTCTTTTCTCAAAATGGGCTGCTATATTTCCTCCTCCTCCCTGTGGGCGACTTGGATGTCACAAAAATATTTTCCAAAATCTGCTATATGGAGCCCTTCCTCTACAAAATATGGGTCTTGCATCTGGCGCAAAATCAGATTTTACAGTCATCATCTCTTCTCGGGCTGCTCCTGGTGTATTGGGAATGGTAAGAAGGTGGATGTCTGGGCTGATAAGTGGGCTGGTGAGGCTAGTCTGGACTCTCTCTTCCCCTCTTTCTCTTTCCCCCGCAACCAGAAGATTCACTCTCTCTGGGATGGAGCCCAATGGGTGATCCCCTTGGACATTCCTCCTGATGCTGCTGCTCTTCTCACTCAAGCTCTCAGTTTGATCTCCCTAAATCCGGCTTCAGAAGACGTCATAGTTTGGTTTGCCCATCCTAGTAAAAACATCTCCCTCAAGGAAGCTTGGGATCTCATCAGGCTTAGAAGTGATACTGTGGAGTGGGCCCCTCTAGTCTGGAACTCCTTGTTGCAACCCAGAATTTCCATCTTTGCTTGGAGGTTGATGCTTTGCAAAACACCAACTCAAGACTGGGCTCAATCCATTGGGTTCAATCTTGCTTCTCGGTGTTGTCTGTGTGAATACAGTTTGGAGTCTGTCCTGCACCTCTTCTTTCAATGCTATTTTGCTTTCTCCATTTGGAACTGGATCCTCCTTGCTGCCGGGGTGAGGCCGGCTGTTGTCCTATCCCCCACCAAAATATGGTTTGACATCTCCCATAACAGTGACAAGCTTGCAAGGAAAGGTGCATCTACTATTTTTTTCTCCACCATTTATGTAATTTGGAAATGTAGAAACGACCTTACCTATAGAAATTTAGAGCTTCTCAGACGAAGGCCAAGTACTACTTGACTGAGCTCCTCTCTTCCTCTCTCAGTCGAATTGACAAGCCTTTTTCTGGCAGGCCTCTAAAGGCTTTTTGTAGCTTTCCTTTTGATTCTCCTCTGTTAGAGAACTTATAGCTCTTTGGGTCTTTTCCTTTTCCTCTTTTCTCTTTTTTCTTATTTTGCTTTTGTGGCCTCTTTTGGCTCACCTCTAACTGGCTTCCCAGCTTTTGTTCCCCTTTTCTCTCTTTAATTCAATTGCCTTTTAGCAAAAAAAAACTAAAACCTAGGAAAATACATAACTACCCCCACTAAGCCCCCATAATTAGTACAATTAATATACTTAGGCTAATTTATAGTATTCAAATTCAAATTGAGGGTCCACCAGGGGTGGGGCCTCACACCTTCTCCCACTCTATTTCCCTCTCCCTATTAAACCCTAAACCCTGTCCATCGCCGCCCGCCCACCCTCTCTCCTTCTCCCTCTTCCTCTCATTCTCCCTCTCTATTTTCCCTCTCCCTGCTCGTCGCCGACCGCTGCCCGCCCACCTTCTCCCCTTCCTCTCTCCCTCTCCTTCTCAATGGCCAAATGAAGCTCAACATTTCTAATGTGTTTCTGTCATTTTGATTCGGGCTCAAATTGAGTTTGTTCGACGTCGCAGGGTCGAACAAATTGAGTTTGTTCGGCCACACGAGGCCGAACCACTCGAGTTTGTTCGGCCCTATGTGGCCAAACGAATCAGATTCACCGAGCTGTCATGTTCAATGTGATTCGTTCGGCCACATAGGGCCGAACAAACTCGATTTGTTCGGCCCTGCGACGCC